>CM062812.1:973136555-973475225 GCA_031772625.1 Pinus tabuliformis
GAATGATTGATCACTGGTGTATTCTCCAAGTGACCCTCAAGCCTACTCTTATACTGATCCAGGTGGATATTGGTGGCCACCTGCCAAGTCCACCTGGACCCCCACCATTGTCTTTCTCAGCATTTTCAGTTTCCTTAATTGTAGCACAACTTACTATTTTTAGCAGTTTTTCGGGTCCTGAACTTTCGGAGCCGTTTTGAGGCCCTAAACGACGTTTTTTGGGGAATCCGGGGGCAACACGAGTCCATGGAATGGACTGGTGTTGCCCGTTCCAACAATGATAGTGCTCGGATAGATCTTTCTAATGAGCTATTGTACGCGTCAAACGGAGATCATATGCCAAAGTTACGACCCCGGGAAGTTGATGTACCAACTTACCCCCAAACGGGGCCCACAGTTTGGCGTTTCATCTCCTAGGGTTAGGTTTTGGAATGTTAAGGGTTTTTCCATTGTTTCTCAACAATAAATAGGCCTTCAAGCCTCATTGTAACACAGTTCAGAGGCATGTAGCCATCACATCTCTTCTCAGAGATAAGCTACCATCGCCCTAGCTAGTTTATTTCCATTTCTGTTTGTAAGCATATTTCAGTATTTTCCATTAATGAAATGAAGTATTCTTTCCGCTGCATCTTTGTGTATATGGTTATCTCTGTAATTTGTTGCGTTCCTGTTTAAATCTGGATCAGTGGTATCAGAGCGGTCTGCTTTTTCTCTGTTTTTCTTTGCATGTCCCCAACAAGGTCGGGATATAAGGAGTTAGGGCTTGAACTGGTTGAACCTTTGCAAGACCAGCCTCGCAAATCCCGACGGCCTCCCATGGCGGACGAGAAGAAAGACGAGGGGGCAGGAGATCCCATCAAAATCTTGCTCGAAGAAGCGCTCGAGCGACAACGGAACGCGATGATGGACAGCTTTGCGCAGATCCTTCAGCGGCTACCCAGAAGCGGCGCATCGGCTTCCAGCAGCTCCTCTGGAAACGCCACACCCTTTAAGGTACAAGTTAATTTTGAAATCCCCATATTCGAGGGTCAGATAGACGCCGATGCCGTAGATAAATGGTTAAATCTGCTAGAGGGTTATTTTTCTGTTCATGAATTTTCGAGTCGGGAAAAGATTGTTTTTGCTCTTCTCAAAGCAGCCCCCCACGTCAAGGACTGGTGGGAAACCTACTGCGAGCAGAAGGATGAAAGTACTGGCTCACTATTTTCAGCCGCACCCACCTGGGATTCATTCCGGGATGCCATCAAGGAGCAGTACTACCCTGTCGGAAGCTATGAGGATGAATACATAAAGTGGACCACGCTGCGGCAGGGAAGGGACCAAGACGTGCCGGAGTTCACCAATCTTTTCCATACCCTTCGCACAAAGTTGGGTATCAAGGATTCGGAGCAACATTTGATACTCAAATACCGTGGCTGCCTGCACAAGTACATCCAGGAAGAAATACAGTTCCTAAACATCCCCTCGCTCGGCGCAGCATACCAGTATGCCGTCAAGGTCGAGCAGAAGTTTAAACAAAAGAAGCGAGACTTTGGATCTGCGAATCCAAAGCAGGGGAAAGGTGCCCCTAAACCACAGAACAAAGGACAAAGCCAAGGCGGGACAGCCCAAGACAACCAGCCGAAGCTGCAAGCAAAGAGCAACGCCGCAAAGCCAAGAAAGGACACTGGAAAATGGTGCGAGTTCCATAAGAGCTCCACTCACAACACAAGTGAGTGTCGGGCCAAGCAGTCACTGGTGGCTGAGCTAAAGGTTTCAGAATCAGATGCATGTTCCGACTCTGAGTCAGAACCCGATAAGGGGTATGAAAAAGGGAAGCAGATCATTGATGCGGATCCCAGCGCCACTGTTGCTACCGCAAAGATCCAGAAAAATGAACCCGAAGATCCAGAGGAGGAGGAGCGTCTCTTCCACTCCCAGATGTGGGTAAAGGGCTCCCCGATACAGTTCATTGTTGATAGCGGGAGTCAAAAGAACCTCATTTCGGCAGAGGTCGTGAAGCGGTTGGGCTTACCGACCACAGCACATCCACAACCATACACCATTGGGTGGCTTCACCAAGGGCGAGATCTTCGCATGAGCCAGCAGTGTCGCCTTCCATACAACATCAAGCCCTTCACAGATGAGGTATTGTGTGACATTGCTCCCCTTGAAGTTTGTGATGTATTACTAGGACAACCATACTTGTGGAAGCGACATGCTGTGTATGAATCAAGGCCCCGTGCTGTTATTATTACATTGGGAAATAAGTTGTTCAGGATACCAGAGGTAGCACCACCTGCCGCCATCTCTTTGATTACTGCAAAACAATGCAGTAAGATCATTTCCAAAACCAGGAAATTTGTTTTCCTGATGATACGCCCTCAAGGGAAGAAGAAGACAGTGGCCGCGGCCTCCAAACGGGGTCCCTCTGCACGGCAGCTACAGATGGACAAGATTGTGGAGGAGTACGAAGACATCTTCACCTCCCCGGCAGGGGTTCCTCTACACTGTCAAGTCAAGCACTCCATCGATCTGACCCCAGGTGCGCCGCTACCCAATGGACCAATTTATCGGCGCTCCGTTCTGGAGAACAATGAAATCAAGAGGCAGATTCAGGAGCTCCTGCAGAAAGGTCACATCCGTCCGAGTTCTTCGCCCTGTGGGAGCCCGATAGTGTTGGTACAGAAGAAGGATGGGACGTGGAGACTCTGTATTGACTATCGGGCGCTGAACAAGATCACTGTCCGTAATAGGTACCCGATCCCGCGGATTGATGACCTCCTAGACCAACTAAAGGGGGCGAAATATTTCAGCAAGATCGATCTGAAGTCAGGATATCACCAGGTACCAATTGAACCCTCAGATGTGTGGAAGACTGCCTTCAAATCCAAGGAGGGCCTCTTCGAATGGTTGGTCATGCCTTTCGGATTGACGAATGCTCCTGCAACCTTTATGAGGCTAATGGATGACATCTTGCGGCCATTCACCAACTCCTTTGTAGTAGTATACCTAGATGACATTCTGATCTTCAGCCAGAGTTGGGAAGAGCACCTCCACCACATCCGACAGGTTCTCCAAACACTGCGGCAACACAAGCTATGTGCCAATTTGGAGAAATGCACTTTTGGCATGACCGAGGTTCAGTATCTGGGATACATCATTGATGAACAGGGGGTGCATGTCGATCCAGCCAAGGTCCAAGTCATTCGGGATTGGCCCTCTCCAACCACTCTAACAGAGCTCCGCAGCTTTCTAGGTCTTGCCAACTTCTACCGCAGGTTTGTGTTGGGATTTTCTCATATTTCTTGGCCCTTGAGTCAAGTCACCAAGGGCGGGGCGAAAGCAAAATTCTTTTGGTCTGAATCTCAACAGAAGGCATTCAGGGAGTTGAAGGATCGCCTCTGCACGACACCAGTGCTCGCGTTACCAGATTTACAACAACCATTTGAGGTCGAGACAGATGCCTCTGACTATGCTATTGGGGCAGTCCTTACTCAACATGGACATCCAGTGGCATATCACAGTGAAACACTTTCAGATACAGTCCGGAAGTACCCCACTTATGATAAAGAGATGTATTCCATTGTACAGGCCTGCCGACAATGGAAGCATTACATTTTGGGGAAGGAAACGGTCATCCACACAGACCACCGACCTCTGCAGTTCATACAGACCCAAGGGAAATTGCAGAATGATCGCCATCAGAAGTGGTCTACATACCTGCAACAGTTTCACTTGAATATCAAGTATAAAAAGGGCAGCACCAATAATGTTGCAGATTGCCTCAGTCGACCACCGATCATGGCGCTAACCACCGTGCTCAACTCTTGCGGGCACGAGACTTCTGATTGGCCACTTCTCTACAAAAGCGACCCAGAATTCGGCCACACATACCAGACACTCTTGGAGGGTCGGCAGGTTGCAGATTTTCACCTCCAGGATGCCCTATTATGCCACCTCGGTCACCTTTGTGTTCCTTCAAGCGAGCGTGCCAAGATGATTTGGGAAGCACACTACAGTCGGGCTGCTGGGCATTTCGGGGTCGAGAAAACAGTGGCAGTACTGCAAAACTATTTCTATTGGCCGAATCTTCGACAGGATGTTGGGAAGTACATCCGATCATGTACTGCCTGTGCCATTGCCAAACCGACCATTAAGAAGCAAGGCCTCTATACCCCGTTGCCTACCCCTAGTCGACCTTGGGAATCCATCTCCATGGATTACATGTCAGGCCTTCCTTCCACTAAGCATGGAAATGACTGTGTTTTTGTGGTCGTCGACAGGTTCTCAAAGATGGCCATTATGATGGCCTGCAAGAAGAATATCACAGCAGAAGCCACTGCTAAACTCTTCTTTGAACGAGTGTGGGTGCACTTTGGGATCCCACAGTCTATCATCTCAGATCGGGACAGTCGGTTTCTCAGCACCTTTTGGTCCAGTCTCTGGTCAATGCTAGACACCAAACTCACGAAGTCCACAGCCTTCCATCCTCAAACTGATGGCCAGACAGAGGTTGTCAATAGGATGATTGTGCACATTCTGCGCATGTATAACTCAAAGCATCCACGCACATGGGACGAGAGCCTCCCCTACGTTCAGCACAGCTACAACCGAGCTCTTCACAGCTCCACTGGCCATAGCCCTTTTCAGGTGGGTTTGGGATTCCAGCCACTATGCCCCATTGATGTGGCCATGCCACTTGCAGCTACTCACATGAATTCAGCTCATGTCCAGTCCGAAACAGATAAGGCCACCAGCTTCATTGAGCGCATCCAACATATTCGCCAGCAGGTCCATGACATTCTTGAGAAATCAAATGCCAAGTACAAGCAGCGACATGATCAACATCGGGTGCCACACAAGTTTCAAGTGGGCGACAAAGTCTGGTTGCATTTGCAAAAGGAACGCCTTACTGGAGCCTATCGGAAATTGAGACCACTCCGATATGGTCCTTACACCATTACTAAGGCTGTGGGAGACAATGCATTTGAGCTCAGCATTCCCCCATTCCTTGGCCTGCACCCAGTATTCAATGTGGACCGCCTTCGGCCATACTTTCCACCATTGCTAGACACATCCGACATTGCAGAACAGCTCAAACCCACAGAATTAAATCCAGATTGCATGGAACAAGCTGCAACTGATCGGATCATGGACACATAGATCAAGAACACTCGCCAACAGAATATCCAACTGTATCGAGTTGTCAAAGCAGGCCAACTCCTTCAGCAGGGCAAGTGGCTCACCAGGGAACAAGTTCAGCAGAAGTTTCCTCATCTCATGGAGGAGCTCAACGCAATGGGGACCATTGCTTCCTAAGGGGGGAGGAATGATCCAGGTGGATATTGGTGGCCACCTGCCAAGTCCACCTGGACCCCCACCATTGTCTTTCTCAGCATTTTCAGTTTCCTTAATTGTAGCACAACTTACTATTTTTAGCAGTTTTTCGGGTCCTGAACTTCCGGAGCCGTTTTGAGGCCCTAAACGACGTTTTTTGGGGAATCCGGGGGCAACACGAGTCCATGGAATGGACTGGTGTTGCCCGTTCCAACAATGATAGTGCTCGGATAGATCTTTCTAATGAGCTATTGTACGCGTCAAACGGAGATCATATGCCAAAGTTACGACCCCGGGAAGTTGATGTACCAACTTACCCCCAAACGGGGCCCACAGTTTGGCGTTTCATCTCCTAGGGTTAGGTTTTGGAATGTTAAGGGTTTTTCCATTGTTTCTCAACAATAAATAGGCCTTCGAGCCTCATTGTAACACAGTTCAGAGGCATGTAGCCATCACATCTCTTCTCAGAGATAAGCTACCATCGCCCTAGCTAGTTTATTTCCATTTCTGTTTGTAAGCATATTTCAGTATTTTCCATTAATGAAATGAAGTATTCTTTCCGCTGCATCTTTGTGTATATGGTTATCTCTGTAATTTGTTGCGTTCCTGTTTAAATCTGGATCATATACTTTTCCTGTTGACATATCAACGGCTGAGATTAAGTCCCTAATCAACGGCTAAGATTAGATCTAGCTTGATCCATGTCTTTTGAACCATTCTAACACAGATTCATATTAATACACATTAATATTTTATTTTTCCTAAGTTTAGATTTAGAGACTCCATTAAAAATATTAATTATTTTAATATCTCCTGATCTGTTTAGAATCTGCCCAAACCCTTTCTGGGTATTGGAGACCTCATGTGCCCCAACCTCTCCACGAAATTTCGTGGCTAGAGCACATCTGATGCTACCCCAAATAAACAATAGGTTGGGCAGCGAGAGATACTTCAGTCTTCAACAGAGAATGGGTTGGAACAACACTTCTCTTCTTGAGCTTGTCTTCACCAAAGCTTTGATACCATGTTGAAATTTTGAAGTTTTATGCTATTACAATTACTTGATCCAATAACTTCTTTAATCTGCAATATTAGTTAAGCAATTGTAGATATAACATAAACCATATACATAATAGAAAATAGTCAAGAACTGAATAAGACACAGTGAGTTTAGGTCCAATGACCAGGGGAAAACCCAACCAAATTCTTCTTCTATTAGAAATCAAATGTTCAACAAAGATACAAAAAAAAATGAGAGAAAAGAAGTTCACCCAAATCTGAAGAAGATCTCTGATAGCAGTAGTTGATGCAAACATTGAATTACTTTGGCTCACCATGTTCTACTCTTACTCTTCAAGAATCTCTCTTTCTCAATTCTTCTCTAGTCTCTCTAGTTTTCTCTTTCTTAAGTTCGTACTCTCCTTTCACAATGCACAAGTGAGTAGTAAAGCGGATGCGAGGCACAAATATATAGAAAGAGCAAGGAGGTCAAATTCGTGAAGGAGTAACTCCCATGCCTTGAGGAGAAGTTACATATGACAAAATAGGAGTGTAACTTATGCCATAAAGGACATACACTTGCCTTAGTAACTCATGCCATCAAGAGGGAGTACGCATTCCTTAGTGACTTGTGCCATAAAGAAGGAGAATGCATGCCTTGGTAATTTGAGCCATTAAGGAGAAGTCTAACATATGCATTAAAGAGGTGTAAGAGGAATCTTCTTTCATGACAAGACATTAGAGTGTGTAAGAGAGTGTAAGAGGTGTGTAAGAGCATTAAAAAGAAAGTGGAGTGAATCCTTTAAAAGAGAGAGAGAGAGAGAGTAATGTATCATTGAATGAGAGAGTTCGATTCGTTATCAAGGAGAGAGATGTGAAGTGGCATGATTGAGTGCCAAGTAGGAGAGGTGACATGTAATTCCTCTTGAGATAATATTATAATATCATAAGTGTAATAAAAATAATAATATTGATGATTAAAGTAAAAATTAAACAATTTAGATTGATTAAGGATAAGTTATGTGATTTTCCATCATCTATACATGATTACCAATTGAAGCAAGGTGACTTACTAATTTTGGAAAGTCATGGTTGCAATGATAGACATGACTTTCTATATTTAAAAAGTCACACTAGAATAGTCAGAAATGAAATTTTATTCAAGGAAATTCATCAATTAGCCGCCAATTTTCAACACATCAAATCTAGATATCTACAAAAACTCTCAAATTTCAGTAGTTGGTCATTTTGTCGCCCAAATTGTACACTAAATTGCGACAATTGCTTAGGACAAGGGTTGTCACTCTGATTCATGTCCTCTCTGTTTGAGTTGTCTCATAATTGCAGACTAAGGGGGTAGTCCCTATGGATGAAAAGATGAAACACTTGTTGAGAGCCAACAAGTAAAGGAGACACAACTGAATGGCTTAGCAACTTGGTGAAAATCAAAAGCAAGTTTAATTATTAAGCACCACTTGATTAGATTTATTGAAATTATCAATTAGAGACCAGTGCCTTAAGAGACAATTTACTTGCACAATATGAATTTAAAAGTCCAAGCTACTGAAAAAACAGTTGCTACAGAATGCAAACCTATCCTATATGAAATGCAAGACCTAGACCCAAGTGAAATGCAAAATCTTGGTAGATTTTAGTTAAATGCCCTATCTAGGTGAATCCTTACTCTCAACTGGTCCAAAGTTTGATTGCAAATTTTGAATTTCCTAAATCAAGAAAAGAATAATTTCTTCATTTTCAATCTAGAGGCAACACTTACAACTCATATTTTTTTGGCATATGTGAATATATTTGTACATCGATTAGAGGCTTATGCAATATTCACAAAGCTTCAATAATTTTGCATGCATGTAATAACTATTTTTCTTAGTTGTAATTGCGATGTGTTATCATAAAATGTATCTTACAAAATATCTCTCATCATTTCCTCCCTGCTAGGAGGAAATTGCTCCTCAAATACCGACAAGGAGAGGTGGGCAAGGTTCTTTCATGAGAAACCTAGTATCTGATGATTTCATATTGGCTGGTAGATCTTTTGTGATCATAAAATAGTGTATCTTCAGGAAAATCAGGTTGAAAATCAGGGATGATTGCCTTTGGATATGTAACAAATTCTTCCTCCAAGTGCGGAGATTCATACATCTAACAATTTGGGATGGAATATCCAATATGAATGCATTTTAGACCCACTTGCCATGTGATGATATATGGAGCATACCGAATGGGTTTGAGCTTTTGATGCCACTTATTTTTGAACTTGTGCTTTTACAAATGAAGCAAAACTATGTCACCAACCTGAAATTGAGTTACTCAATGCATTTCATCTAGTGCCTTGCACTTGGCATGTGTTTGCTCAAGTATATCATGGAATCTACTATGAATTTCAGCCAAGTTCTACGCAAAGGAAGAAGTCTCATTTTGCTCCTGCTAGTGGGAATCCTGGATTGTAGCAGGGAGAACTACCAGGAGCTAACAAAGGACAAGAGGCTGAAAAACATAACATACCTCAAACAGACAATTCCCTATGCATACAAGAGTTTCCCTATTGTAGTTATGTTACAATATGATTGAGGAAATATTCCATTGTTTTTTTTGTCGGTGATTAAATGTGAAGAGCGTGGACCAAGGTCCAGTTGATTACCTCAACCTGTCTTTTAGATTGGGAAGGAATGAGGTGGAAAACCTCAACTAAAAGACTCAGCTTCCACAATGTTCTCCAAAAGTGACTTAGACAATCTGGAGTCAAGAACGAGGATGATGGTCAATGGTAGATACTAACACCCAAAATGAACATCAAGTGAAACTGTTTATAAGCGAAGGACCTGTCAACCCCTAAGCTCCTCCCATTTTTGGGTTGGTCATACCACTTACCAAGGGGTATATCCCTTACACTGCCTATGATGTATGGGTTAAATGAATGAAGGTTAACTAGGTCAATTAGCAAGTAAAATTTGAAATACACAAAACGAAAGCAATAGCAACTTTATGGAAAGATCTAGACACTAGCACTTGCCATCAGGTCATGGAGGTGAATACGAGCTAAAGCAAGTGTATGTTTGAAGATGGTGAATTCCAACAAGCCATCTACATTGTACGAATCTCACTAGATCACTACGTCTTCAATTCTATGATGAATGCTAAGACACAACCCTATCCTAGTCATTCGAACCTAATCTAGGGCAACTTGTTACCTTACAAACCTTTGGGGCCAAGGACAATCGCTTGGATTCTTACTAATCCCATTGAAACAAGGGGATGAAAACCAATGTTGCACTTATCATAATAATATTGGAATTATCATGATAATATCGCCAAAACCAACCTCGGCAATAATATCAATAGTAATTATTGTGATAATTTGACCTTTTGAAATTATCACAATAATTTAGCTAATTATTGTTGTTGTTTCAAAATTATCAGTCTGTCTCTATCAATTTCAACTTATTACCAATTTTTTCTTTTAACCCTAATTTTTTAAAAGTGAGTTAAAGGATACTTTGACTATTTCCATCAAGCAAATAAGGGGAAAGCTATTGTTTTCATTTCCTGTAATTCATCTCATGAGATACATACCCTAGTAGTTAATGGTAATATTAAATTCTTAAAGTAAAACTAGCATTTTCCTTCATCTTTCACTTTCATCCTATTAAATTTTAACATTACCATTAATTAACTCAAGATGTTTGAGAGTGGTTTTGACCTCATTGGATTTCATATGGAGAAACTAAAATTTTAGATCCCACTCAAAATCCAGCAGAATAAACATTTTTTAGGATTTTAGGATTGGCGAGATTGCAACATTTCTACTGGATTTTGTGATGTACATATTGAGAATTTAATAGGGCAATGAATATGTTAATTCTCTTTAACTTGATAACTGTTTGTGTTACCTTCTTGCTTATTAGCTTTGTTCCTTATGATTATAATGTGAGATACATCAAACAGCTACCAAAACAAACAATATATAGATTGCAAGCTAGGGCCAAAACCCTTCCTCTTGACGAGAAAACCCTTAAATCTATTCTCTTCTTATAGATCCTTCAATTGACGAATACCAAGACCTTGTGACTCAGACCAATACCCTCCAAGATCAAGATCAACCACCAACTCGGCCTCCTGCAGCAAGAACTTCGACCTCCTACTACAGATCCAAAAAAAATTATGCCTGGCAACTACTGTTGCCATACTTGAAAACTTTGATCTTCTTAGAGCCTTCTTCTTCCCTTCGTTTCCCTTTCCTTGTGACTTAGGGCTAGAGAGATACCCTTAGTGACCTTCGCTTGCCTTCTTTCTTCTCTTCCTTCCAAGATCAAACTAGATATAACCCTTGCGCAGAAACCCTAGTTTTGTCTTGCACGTGGGAGAGAGAACTAACCCAAACACTTCGACTTTCTTCGACCTCTTCTTCATCCTTCTTCAACCTCTTCTTTGCATAGAATGAGAGATGAGTGAGTGCTTCTTTGGAGGACGAGTTCCTCTCTTTATATAGGCCTCTTCAAAGGGTAGACGTGGCTCTTCAATTAGACTGACTTAACATCTTCTAGGCCAACTTGATCTTGGAGGGTATTTCGACACTTTAAAGGCAAATAATTTTTCTTTACAAGATACAAAATGCCCATTGGGGTCTTCAATATATGACAATGACTATTAGACCTAGGACAAACCCTAGAAGCAACCAATGGGTGTTTGACCTATAAAATAAAAGAACTTGAGCATGAAACCCATGCTCCAATAATAATAATAATTTCTTTTCATTTTATAATTTACAAGAATATATTTCATACTTATAAAGACCGAACCTAGTTACACATTTTTCAACACTCCCTCTTAACTAGGGAGGTATTCATAAGAGGTACATGGTCATTCTCAATCTGAAGAGATCTCATAAAAAGAGTTGGATCGGTAACCCATCTATCTAGCATCATGTTAACCAGCATTCTCGCATAGCAAGGCCTTGACTAACAGCTCTATCTCCCCACAATATCAAAGCACAATGCTGACGAGACCAATGATTTATAGACACCATCATCATTGTCTCTCAAGGTACATACTCCACCCGAGTGTTCATCAAGTATGACCTTCTTTGGACTATTCTTATCTTGAATAGCCAGTCCTCAAAGAATATCGGTCCATGACTATTCTTGTCTTGAATGCCCTACCACATTCTCAAAGAGTATCGAATGCCAGATGGTTACCCAATCCTCCATTCTTTCTTCCCAAGTGAAGACAAGAATGTAGTGTCTATCTCTCCCTCTCAATTAGGGAGGATACATCAACCAAGCCAAGCTTGTCTCTCAAGTACACAAGCTTCTTGTTCGGAAGAGATTTTGTCAATATGTCAACTACCTGCTCATCAGTGGAGATATATTGTAGTTGCAGCACACCATTTTCTACTAGCTCTCGAATACAATGATACTTGTTGTTTATATGCTTTATTTGTCCATGAAATATTGGATCTTGTGACAAGCATATACAACTAGTGTTATCACAAAGTATCACTGTAGGGTTCATCAGTACTTCAAACAAGTCAAATAGCAGCTTCCTCAACCATACTACTTCTCCGCTTACTTCACAGGCTGCAACATACTCAGCCTCAACACTACTCAAAGCAACTGTATCTTGCTTTTTTCTCATCCATGAGACCATGGAGGATCCCAAATTGAAACATCCTTTTATAGTGCTCCTTCCATCTTGCTCACTGCCTCCCCAGTGAGAATCTATATATCCAATCAGTTGGACATCATTCCTTCTGTCATACTTCAGACAATAGTGAATGGTTCCTCGCAGATATCTCAGAATATATTTCGTTGTTATCCAATGATCATGCTTCGGCTCCACTTGGAATTGACTGAGAACATTTACCGCAAAGCATATGTTTGGTCGAGTATTCACCAAATACATCAGTGAGACAATTAGTTCTCTATACTTGGAAGGATCCACAGGGCTTGATTCGGAACTCCTTAGTCTCTTCAAGTTTGTGATCATTGGATTGGTCATAAGTTTGCAATCCATCATGTCAAACCTCTTCAACATCTGACCCAAATAAACTTCACCAGGTCCTTGCCAAACTTCTAGTCCCAAATAGTAATGCATCCGCCCAAGATCCCTCATGTCAAATCTTGTTGCTAGTTGCTTCTTACATTCTTCAATTCGACCTTCTACCCCTGTCAAGAGAAGATTATCTACATACAGAAGAATGATTACAGGTTCTCCATCTATAACCTTGATATAAAGGATAGAATCAGCAAAACTTTTTGTGAAGCCTATTCTTTGTAGGTATGCATCCATTCTAGCATACCATGCCCTTGATGCTTGCTTGAGGCCATATAATGCTTTCTGCAATCTGCAAACATATGCCTTCCTATCTTTAACTTCGAATCCCAAGGGTTTCCTTTATATAGACTTCTTCATCTATTGTGCCATTCAGAAATGCAATCTTGACATCCATTTGATGAATGTTCCATCCCATCGATGCTGCCAGAGAGACTAATGAACGAATCGTTGTATATCTTGTTATTTGAGTAAATGCCACTTCGTAGTCAATGCCTTCTAGCTGAGAGAATCCCCTAGCCACAAATCTTGCCTTATACTTATCTATACTTCCATCTGTCACATGTTTGATCTTATAGATCCACTTGGAAGTTACCACAAATTTGTCTTCAAGCCTAGGTACGACCTCCCACACTCCATTCTTCATTATAGATTGATACTCTTCATTCATGGCATCTTTCCATTCCTGATGATTGACAACCTCTTCAAAAGTGGATGGTTCTGCTTTTATTAGTTTTGTCATGTATGCAACATACCCAGAATATCTTTTGGGTTTCTTTCTTTCTCTAAAAGAGCCTTTCGTTGCCCCATGACCTTCTGCATCAAGTAGTGTAGATTTCAACCAATTAGGTATTTTCCTTGTTTATGGGATGACCATGGGTTGAATAGGTTCACTAGCACCTTCTTCTTCATGGTGAGATTCTTCTGCTTCCCTGTCAACTTCTTCCTCAAATACGAGAAGTTCCTTTGATTTTTTGAATGCTATACTTTCATCAAATATGACATCTCAACTGACTTCTATGTGATGTCCTTCTTTTATGTAGATCCTATAGGCCTTAGATGAGTTACTATACCCAATAAATGTTCCCTTCATGCCTGATGGATCCAACTTCTTTCTTTTGTCTTTTGGTATATGGATATATACGGGACACCCAAAGATTCAGAGATGATCTACAGATGGCATCTTTCCAGTGAACACTTCTTCCGGAGTTTTATTGTCTAGGGACCTGTGGGGACTTCGATTCTGAATGTAGACAGTTGTCTTCGTGGCTTCTCCCCACAGAAACTTAGGTAGATCCAGATCGTGTAACATTGCTTTTACACTTTCTTCATTAGATCTATTCTTTAGTTCTGCAACTCCATTTTGCTCAGGGTTATATGCAACTATTAGCTCCCTCTTAATCCCAGACTCCTTACAAAATGCTATAATCTCCTTGGATGTATATTCTCCTCCATTATCAGATCTTAGTATCTTGTTTCTTCTTTCTGTAAGGTTCTCCACTTCAGCTTTGAATTCTTGAAATTTTGTAAGTACTCCATCCTTGGTTATCATTAAGTAAACCCAGGTCTTTCTTGAATGATCATCTATAAATGTGACATAATATAGATAACCTCCAAGTGATTTAGGAGTCATAGGGCTACCTACATCGGAGTGAACGAGATCCAAGATTTATTTTGACCATGAAGCACTGCTTCCAAATGGTCTCTTGGTATTCTTACCCAATGCACATCCCTTACATACTCCTTCATAATCTTCCTTCAATTCAGGTATTCCATCAAATATGGAGCTTAGAGTTGGAAGAATTTTGAAATGTATGACCAAATCTTCTATGCCAGAGTTCATATGGACTAATTTCAACATGAACTAAGACTTGGGCTAAAGGAGATATCAGTCTGTAAAGTCTTATTTATCGAATGCCAATGACTTTAGTTTGTTTTATACTTGAGTCTTTACTCCATACAACAATATTCCATCAATGAAAGCTACTTTATCACCCTTATCTTCTAAGCTTGAAATGGAAAGTAAGTTCTTATGCAAACCTGGAACAAATAGAATGTTGTTGGGGTGGATGTTGCTTCCATTCTCCAGCTTTATAGAGGTTGATCCAAGTTCCCTTATGGGATAGCTCTTCTTATCTCCAAGTTCCACTGAATAAGTAGATTTACATTTTGATAAGGTCTTCAATTGTTTGGGATGGCCAGTCATGTGCTTTGATGCACCGCTATCAATTACCCAAATGTTTTCATCTTGGAATGTGCTAGAGAGAGTCGAGAAGAGACCTTTATCCTTTTCCTTGATTGATACCTTCTTCGAACAAAATAAGAGACTCCATGCTTTCTTGATACCTTCTTTGAGATGGCTTGCTATCCTGGAACACTTCTTGATGAACTTCTTCACGGTAGAGGAGATCTTCATGACGTCCTTTGCTAACCTTAGCTCTGATACCATGTTGAGAATTTAATAGGGCAACGAATATGTTAATTCTCTTAAACTTGATAATTGTTTGTGTTACTTTTTTCCTTATTAGCTTTGTTCCTTATTATTATAATGTGAGATACATTAAACAACTACCAAAATAATAAGAATAGTGACACAGTATATAGGTTGAAATCCAGGGCAAAAACCCCTCCTCTTGAGGGGGAAACACTTAAATGTCTTCTCTTCTTATAGATCCTTCAATTGACGAATACCAATACCTTGTGACTCAAACCAATACTCTCCAAGATCAAGATCAACCACCAACTCGGCCTCCTGCTACAAAACTTCAACCTCCTACTGCAGATCCGAAATTTTGTCTGCCCAGCAATTGCTGCTACCATACTTGAAAACTTCAATCTTCTTCTTAAAGCCTTCTTCTTCCCTTCTTTTTCCTTTCCTTGTGACTTAAGGCTAGAGAGATACCCTTAGTGACCTTCTCTTGCCTTCTTTCGTTTCTTCCTTCCATGATCAAACTAGATATAACCCTTGCGCAGAAACCCTAGCTTCGTCTTACACGTGGGAGAGAGAACTGGCCCAAACATTTCGACTTTCTTCCTAAATTATTTTGGAACAGCATTAATTTCTACATTTTGGGGCCAATTTTTGAGGTGATGGGGCCCATTCAATTTTATTAGGAGGCTAGAGTTGGTAGAAGTTATTTCGATGTGGTTAATTTGTACATGTGAGCCACCCACACTAGGAGAATACGCATTCCCTAGTTTGATTTGCATGGAGGGGAAATTGATGGTTAAGTGAGGGACACACGAAGTAGGGAAAATGGAGGGAAAAGTGCTCCACAAAATCTATATAAGGCAACTCTACTCATTTCAGCATCTTATCTTTTGGACATATTGAACTCAATCTTAGTTGCTCGAGCTGCTTAGCCAAGTTACTGTGATGTTTAGCACTCAAGTGACTCCGAGCGGAGATCTCAACCCTTGCTTTGGTGGATTTTGAGTGCCAGCCCTAGAAGGGAGTTATTCTTCATCTCAGTTCATAGCAGCAACAGCAGGGAGACGAGTTATAGCAGCTATAACTCGAGTACCAACAACACCAGGGGGAGTAACAACAGCACAAGGATTGCACAGTCACAGCGTGAGGCACTCCGAGAAGTGGGGGAGGCAGGAGCATCCTTTATCATTTTCAAGAGTATAGAGGGCAACTACAAACAAGAGGGCCATCCTACACGCAGCTCCCATTTCATCACACACAAGACTGTGTCATCTCCTCCATGACTGCGCAGTCATTGGAGTGACACTCTTTGGGGCAGCACCATCCGGGGGAGTTTGGAGCTGGGAGGTTGGTAGATCATTTGGAGGGCCATTTGAGGAGGATTGTTGGAGTTGGAAGAGCAGAGATTGACAAGATCAGTAACAGCAACAGAATTGAAATTGGAGTGCCAAGCTATGAAGGGTCAATTTTTGAATGTTGGAACCCAGGGAAACCCTTTCTGGGTATTTCTAGGTTTTGGGCAAGGATCACACTCTTAATTTTATAGAATTTTCTGGGCAGATATAAGGGGTCAAACAGGGGTCCCAACTCAGCCAGCAGTTAGAGGAGCTAAGGCGAATTTGGGCCAAAATTCCGAGGTCAACTTTTGGCCAATTCCTTCGTGCGTTATTCTGGTTATTTGGTGGAGAGGCTGGGGTTAATTTCCCATAAGTTTTTTAGCACCGGAGGTGGGGTTTCCAGCAGCATCTTTGCAGCAGACAACATAGTTTCACAAGGGCTTGACATATTACCACCTGGGCTTCATCACACCTGCCATTGAGGCAAGCCCAGGTGCACCACTTCCACATTATTGTAATTTTCTCCCAGATCATAATAAAATGGCTTAGTTGTTGGTTATTCTTGGACTTTCTATGGGTGTGCACTGAATGTTTCAATTTTTAGCTTCTAAAACTGGCTAAGAATGTTCTAAATGACATGGATCAAGCCAAATCTAATCTTAGCCATTGATTAGAGACTTAATCTCGGCCGTTGAAGACTAAACAGGAAAAGTATAAAAGGAGGCTTGAGGGTCAGTTGGAGATACACCAAGTTGATCAGTCAATTTGATTTTCTAGAGGAGGGCTTGCTGAGAAAATTCAAACTAGTGTCTGTTGCAGCGAGGAGTAGTGAGTACATAGCAGAGAGGCAGGGATAGTGCTAGAGGATCAGCGCAGAGACCAAAGAGGCTGACGCAGAGGCAACTAGAGCTACACAGAGGCAACAGAAGCTATGCAAAGGCAGCTAGGGACTGCGCGGAGGCTGAGGGGCCTGTGTGGGTGACGCAAAAGGCCAGAGAGTTGACGCAGAGAGCCAAGAGGCTGACGCAAAGGCTTCAGGAGCTACACTGAAGCTAGCAGGCTGACGCAGGGCCCAGAGGAAGCACTAGAAGAATTTTCGTGGGGCAGACTAGAGCTGAGAGGCTAAATATCTATCTTCGAGAAGAGGTATTACTGTCGTGTAACAATCTCTATTGGGCGAGCCATTTCGACACCCTAGTTGTACTCAAGAATCTGCATAATAATAAAACCCTCATAATTGTCACATTGTTTTCCCGCATTGGTTTTTTCCGAGGACAATTGTCCAAAAATAGCGGTGTCCCTTATGTGTTTGTCTCAGTATTTCAGTTGTTGATCTATATATGAGTTAAGGTTGCATTTGTGTTTATTTAAGTATTTATATTTATAAATAACTTGTTAATGGAATGAAAAAGTAGAAGAAATTAAACCATATAATGCAATAGGGATTTCTAACGTGTCAGACTTAAAAATTTCAACATGGTATCAAAGGGTTGCAAATCACAAGAGGACTGAAGGCATCGACGATATCGGAAATTTGCAGCAGTAGGAGCTGTCCCGAGAGACAGAGCTGCTCCTAAGCAGAAGGCAGCAGAGAAGAAGTGACACAGAGGGCCTGCGTCATCATTTCGAGCCAGAGAGAGGGCCAGCGCAGAAGTAGATAGAGGTAGAAGAGGCTCATGAAGAGCCACGTCATCCTACTTAGTCAGGTAGGATTGACGCAGTTGGCTAGAGGAGTGATTCAGCCTTTGTCGAGATTGCATAGAGCTGGAAGGCTCAGTTTCTTCAGTTGTCGGGGCCTAGGGAGTTGTGGACAAGTTGTGGTTGGGAAGCTGGTTGGGTGATGTTTCTGTCGAAGCAGAACAGTACCTAACAAGACAGAACCAAGGTGGAGGGAGTCCCTACCTTGACGGATTTCTAGCCAAGAAATCCAGATCTGAGATGCAGTTGCAAGGAGGATTGGAGAGGAGCGGTTCAACATTTAGCGAGAAGATTTCCAGCAGGGAAATCAAGACTTAGAGGGAAATTTCTAAGAAGGAAGACGAAACTCAGAGGGAGTCCAGATGAGGAGAGGAAATGGCAGTGAACAGACTGAGAGATTAGGACAAGTTGGCCAAGGCTTCCAACTTTGTCATCTGGAAGGCTAGGATCCTAACAGTCTTGGATCAAGATCGCATCAAGGGATTTGTCTTGAGAACTGTGGCTATCCCAGTCGACCCAGCTAATAATGAGAAGTATGAGGATGTAATTGCGAGGGCAAAGTGCATAATCCTTGACGGGGTCAAAGATCATGGCATACCACATATTGTTGAAAAGAACACAGCAAAGGAGATGTGGGATACATTGACGACCATGTAACAGGGCTATTCCATGCAACGGAAGATGCTATTGGAGAAACAGTTGTAGTCGTATCGGATGCAGAAGGGGGAACAGATAGATCTATTCCTCCTCAGACTGCAGGAGATTCGTGACCAACTTACTTCCATAGGATCTACGCCGGATCCAGAGTTCATGGTGAGGACCGCCCTGAATGCAATCTCCGAGGAGTGGGAGACATTTGTCCAAGGCATTTTGAGCAGAGCTATTCTTCCGGGATGGGAGGAGATGTGGGCAGCTCTTCGCCAAGAAGAGATCAGACGATTGACCAAGGCGGGGAGTAGTGGTAAGGGAAGTTGAATCGGGTCTAGCATCTGCAGGAGAACAAGGGACATCTCCAAGGTGAAGTGCTTCCATCGTGGGGAGCTGCGACATTATGCCAAAGGAACAAAGTAGGAGAGCAAAAGAAGGGAAATCAAAGTTTGAATGTTTGAATTTTGGGTCAAATTCTCTCACACATGCAAAGCAATTAGGGCATCTTTGTATTGTAGCGAGACCGAATTACGGTGATCTCAAGGAGCCAAATTTAGGTGTCAAGAATACAAAATTTGGAGGTTGAATACCTAAGGAAGAAGAAGTTCCACAAGCAAAGGAAGAAGGAGACTCATTTCACCATATTCTCACTTATAGTTGCGAGTTAGGGTTTCTGCAGTAGAAGCCAAAAATTGCAAACCAAAAGCAGTATCCTAAATTCTGAAGAAGAGGCTGAAATTTGAAGTTTTGAAGAAATTTGACTTGGGTTGACTTTGTGAAGGACAAGCTCATCAAAGGAGAGGTTGACTTGGTCTTGGAGGGGTTTTTGTCATGGGTATTAAGCCTTGGAATTCGTCATTTGAAGATTCTATAAGAAGAGAAGAATTCTTGTGGGTTTTCCTCTCAAGGGAGAGTTTTGGCCTTGGCTAGCAGCCTATATTTTGTGTCCTCTTGTTCTATTGATCTTCATATATTGGTCATTGTTTGATGATATGAACACGATAATAATCAAGTGAACAAGAAGCTAATTACAAGTACATTAAGTTAAGTAAAAGAACATCACAAGCAGTTATCAAAGTAAGAGAAATCGACCTAATTTAGCTGCCCTAGTTTTCTCAACACACAAGCCCTACTAATGTCCCAAAATTTGGACACATGTCTAGTGCAAAAGCATCTTAAAATTGGAAAAATAACTGAAGAATTTCGAATTGGGTTAAAATCCTCACCCTTCTCTTCCTATGCTCTGGCCAAATCTTCCTTCTGCCATCAGATCTACTCTGATACTATGTGAATTTTAAATTATGTTGCAATTACAGGTTATTATTCGCCAATCTATTTAAATTATTCGTCTTCTGCAATTAACTTGCAGCAATACTGAATAAAACACAACTGCAACTTCACAGAAAAATAAATAACCACAAGAACTAAGGAAATTATGCACACACACACAAATAATGAACACCAGTATTTTCAGAAAAATGTCCCTGGAAAAACCCTAGAAGGAAAACCATTCTACAGATGAGGGTTTTATTATTAATTCTTTAGCAAATTAAAGAGTACATCAACTGCTTGCCTGACACTGGCAAACCTCCGACAAATTTCTCCACTGGCAAAATTGATCTGGAAATATGAAGTTTCTTTCTACAAAACCTATCATGGCCCTTCCTAAATTATTTTGGAACAAGACTTATTTTTGTATTATGGGGCCAATTTTGGAGCTAATAGACCCCATTAGATTTTATTAGGAGATTAGACTTACGAAGTTATTTGTGTTGTAGTTAAGTTACACATGAGGGCCACCCTCACTAGGGAAATACGCACTCCCTAGTTCGATTTGCATGGAGTTGGTTACGTTTTGCATGATGGTGGTTAAGTGAGGGCCCATGATGGAGGACGAATTGTAGGGAAAAGTGCTCCACGAAATCTATATAAGGAAGACAACTCTCCTCATCTCATTCATCTTTCTGGGTATATCAATTTCTCTTGGTTGCTCAAGCTGCTTAGCCGAGTCACTCGTTGTTTAGCACAAGTTCTTCAAGAGAAGAGCTCACCCTTTCTTCGAGGGACTTCGAGTGCCACCCTAGGAAGTTTTTCTGCATTACTTCACAAGGGGGGTCTCATTGTGATTTCCAGCAGTGGCATTCACTTCCAAGTGGTGCGTATTACTAGAGGACGCAGTGGAGAGGAGGTCGAGTTTGTTGTTGGTGTCTTGCAGCGGAGTTTGGGCGTGAGATTTTCTAGAGAGGAGGCTAGGGAGGATTTTCAGCATTTGGGAGAGTTTGGGAGCTAGTTGAGCTTGTTGCTTGGCAGTATCACCTTCACACTCGGCCAGCGTAGAGGCAGTACTGGGAGCTCACTTCATGGGTAGACTATCAGCCCTTGAGGCTAAGCTTTGTCGCGGAGGTTAGAGGAGATACTTGGAGTGGTGTTTGCCTCACTTTCAGAGCTTGGAGGAGGATTTCGTGTCCATTTCTTGTAGGCCGTATTCTTGGAGCAGTTTGGAGGGCATAGGCCATAGAGGAGGCCAAATTTTGGAGGTTGGATTCAAACCAAACCCTTTCTGGGTTTTTGTGGGTTTTGGCCAAGGAGCATGGGGCTGAAGTTTCATCATTTTCTGAGCATCGGAGACATGGTTTCTTGTAGTTCCTTTCCAGCCAGTAGTGTAGTTACTAGGAGACAGCGCAAAGCATTAGAGAAGAAGTTATCTTTCCAACATTGTGATTATTGTTTGACACCTGGGTTCTGTCAAGCTTGTCCTTAAGGCAAGCCCAAGTGCATTTCCATACTATTGTACTTGCTCCATTCCATTAATAAAATGGCTCAGTTGGTTCTCATTTCTAATTTGTATTGAGTATTTGCTGATCATTTTTATTTTTCTGTGTATGAATTGTATTTTCTTTTGCATATCACTGTTTGTTTAAGTTTGGAACATTACAAAACCTCACAGCCTCCTACCTACAACTTGCACTAGCAAAATTCTAGAAGTGCGTACGAATCTACTTGAACTCGCACTACCACAGGAATATCGGTCTTGCAACCCCTTCGTCCGCCTGCAACTCGACTGAGCTATTTTCACCTCCTCCGACAACTGACTCCGACAACTGGAAATTGAGCAACTTTCAAGTAATGTGCACTAGTTAGTGCGGCCTCTTTGCAAAATAATTCAACCTCTATTCCTTCCTCTCGAAATGTTGGAATTTCATGGAGAATTCCTCCAGAAATCACTCAATTCTTCTTGTTGAAACCCTTGCTATTGGTGTCCCTGCGCTATCTTTGCATCCTTTCTCTCATTGCAATTTTGTGTCTCAATCTGTTCTCCAAATGCCCTTCGATTTCCTCTTATGATCTCTTGTTGACGAATCAACAGTGATGATCTAATCTCAATTGATGGTTAAGATTATGTTGACCCCATCAAGTGACCTTTTCGGAAGTCTCTAAAGGAAAATCGAATTACCCCAATTAATACGGATTAATTAAGCTTATTTCCCTAAATTAGACTTAGGAAAATTAATTAACTACTTAATTAAATCTAATTAAGGCCTTTTTCTCATGACACGTTTTCTGGGTATTAAAGAAAATGTGTTCCCTAGCCTCATAGAGACAATCTAAGACTAATACACCTATCCGAGCTACACAAACTAACAAAGTGAGCTCAGTGTTCTAGCATCTAAGGGTGCTTTGGGTGTCAATCATCTGTCAAGATCATCAAAGTGTCCAATGCTCTGTCGTTGAAGGGCAATGTTGCATCTGCAAGGTCATCATGCTCTCCAAAAGTGTAGTATGACCTGGGCATCATGTGGAGTAGGAGTGGAATAGTGTGCTCTCAAGGCCCCAGCTACTATGTGCAAACCCACCTGGCAAAACGATCCCAAACTCAAGTGAAAGCAACCACTCATTAGAGACAATAACAATAGATGCATATAAGTGGACTAAACTGTTAAGGGCTTAGTAATACTCCAAACCAGAACCACCTTCAAATATCTAACTATACCATATCTCGTAAAAGTGTTCCCCACAATTGCAGAGATGGCTAGGTAATCAACCCTATTAGGTGTTTCCACCACCTAAAGAAAGGTGGCATTTCCAAGTTCGACACTTCAACTCATTGGCGTTAGTGACAATAGGTGGCAATAGAGGGGAATGACTCATGGCTAAAGACCATAGCTAGAGGACTAGCTGATGGAGGTCCACATCCTGAGCGTATAGATGTAATGGAGGAAGCAATCATGGACGCATGAGCTACCCCTTTCCTCAGTCTCTTTTTCCAACCACTATAGTGGGCGTTTTACTTCTTTTTATAATGCTTTTATACGGTGCATAGTTGAAGGATCAAAGCATGTTTTTTATGATATAGCATTTATTGTAACCCTTAAGATGAGTCAACTTCTCTCTCATCAAGGTTGGGAAAAGCAAAGATTCCTTATGATGAGATGGAGCATCAAGCGCTCAGGGACCGGGTGATGGCTAATGAGGGGGGTAGAGCTCATGCTATGCTTTTTCACATGTACTAATTATGTCCAACCATCTTTTGCATTTTAACTTTTATTTTTCTTTTGTAGTGGCCATGTTCTTCTTTTTCTTTTCTTTTAGCTGCGCCAACCTCCATGGCAAAGTTTTCTGACCCTACTCAAGGACATGGATGTGTGAGTGCCAAATCCCAATGAACCAATCACAGTTAACCCGAAGGATGGATGTGGTATCAAGGGAAAGATGAAAAATGTTATGTGTGGAATGGTAATGGACATGCTACTTCAATCCAAGTTATCCAAATAGTGTTCCTCTTATAACCCTAAGGCCTTAGAGGAGGTCCCATTGGAATAGGGCAAAAGACTAACCCCCCTGGTAAGGTGAGAGAACAAGTTTACAGTCAATATCAATCTATCATCCATATTGTTGATTTTCTAGTGCAAACAAGACTAGTACAATTTTCCAAAGTAATAACCACTTCCAATGATACAAATTGACTTCTTTAGAGCATTCCAAGCATTAAGCAGTTACACATGAAAAATTTCACCCATTGACTTTAAGATCCATAGAGCTGTAAAGATCACAGTGAGACAATAAACAAGAGACACCAGAAATTACCCTGGGAAAACCCCACTCCAAGGGGAAAAACCCAACAACCCTTTCTTATGAGAGAATATCCAATGCAATGATCCCTTCAATTCTGTTCATAAATAGGTCTGCCACAAGTCTCTAAGAGGGTCAAACTTCAGCCACAGAACTCGCACTATTCACAGAGATAATGTGCCTCAGGTCCGCACTATTCACAGAGAGTAAGTGCCTCAGGTCCGCATGGTTCCATAGAGAATAAGTGCCCTAGGTCCATATGTTTCCACAGAGAATAAGTGCCTCAAGGCCGCAAGGTTCCACAGAGAAATAGTGCCTTAGACTTGCACATAAAACAGAGATACATAAGAGATTTGAATTCTACCTTGAAGGAGAGTGAATACACTTGATATATAGTTATTCGTCCATGTGAAGAGTTGTGTCCCTTGAGGCAGGCCGACTTGATCTTGGAGGGGCCAACATGAACACTTGTGGGGTAAATATAAATTCAATTTTTCTCTTTTGATTTTATTGATGAAAATACCAATAGAAGACACCAATGTCCAACACAGATCACCCCTTTATCCATGTTAAAATGCCCAAAACATTAAGTAAAAGCACTTGATTGCAAAAAGACTAAAGTACATGCCGAGTGGTAGCCCACCTTCATTCAAGAGGAACACTGGTTGGTGAGAAGTGAATGACCCGGGCAAATGGCAGAAGAATGTGGCATATCATCATCACTGTATGCAGAGCTGCTGGCTGGGTGGCCGTCCTAGGAGAAAAAGTTTTCTCGAATAGGGTTACCCATTTTGGTGGGTAATAATTCCCATATGTACTTTGTAACTTATCAATTTGACTGAGGGCATATATTCGTAAAAGAAATGTTTCCTGGTATGGAAACACGTAAAAAGGTTGGCCAAAACTTTCCTGAAAGGATGCTTCCAGGAAATATTTCCTAAACATTTGCTAAGTGCAGTATCAAATGCCATTTTATTACTGTAAATGTAGTTATTATAATTTATTTTTAATATTAGCATAGAAAAATCCACAACTTTTAAACTGGCAATAAAACAGACACAATAAAGAAATTACAGCAAGTTCTCACTTAAACATATAAATGCAGACTATGCACATAAAAACTTTCCCTCCTACTGATACATCTATATAGCTATGTATAACCCCATTCGTTGAAAATTTGAATGAATCATTTCCAAACCCATAACCATTCTTTGTACAAGGCATCATTGATGTACTTCCCATATGTAACAAAGTGACGAATGATGCAAATCAATGCACTGTGACAGTTTCAAAATGAAGTGTGACTTGTATTCCTTGTTTCTTCAGTGTTGTTCTGATTACTACATCAAAGATTGTGAGCAATCAGCAAACCATTTATTCATAGCATCAGTTCATCCACTAGCAAATCATGTCAGACTCTTCTATATTCTTGTGAATGCCACTTTCCAAATCTTCCGGCAAATCAAAGATAAACAACTCTTAAAAATAAAGTAGGTAAAAGCCCAAACCTACGAACCTTGTGACTGGAGATAACTGTCAAAAGATAGTGTCTAAAAATCCATTACAATCTTGGAATATATAAATGCAGCATACTATCATGAATTTAGACTAGGCCTAAATGTCTGAATGTGTGACTAATGCTTGCAAACAAAAACAAAGATTTGGGACAATAAAAAAAAAGAAAACGAAAACAACAAATACTCGGGAACAAGTGTAGGAAAATACATACCATCATACCAATCCATGAAGCAAGGATATACTCCCCTATACTGACAGGAGTTACTGAAAGAAGATAATTTAGCATGTTGAATGGAAGTAGTGGAACAAGCCTAAGAAGCAAAACGATCTGCATAATAATACAAACCAAGTAATAAGAATTTACTCATTATATGCAAAGGCTTGTATTCAGTGAAAAGAGAGAAAATATATGCAATGGAGAGATAAAATATGGAGAACCATATAGAAATGCAATTGCCATTGTCAAAGGCAATTATCTACCCATGGAACTTTTAAATAGCAATTAAAGCAGGTACACAGAACAACTAAGCAGGACAATTGATCTGTTTAACATAAAGCAAGTCGTGGTTTGAACACTAAAACCAAGATTGAACCTCATGGATTCTGCATTCTTTTCTACTCTTTAGATTCTCTCTTTATGCTATGTAAATCCCTCATGTAATACTTAGATCTTCCGCACTTCTTTCTAGTGTCATTTAACCATATACTTTAGGTCACTCTGGGAGGAATATCTCACAAGAAATGCAAGGATGCTCACTAAGGGCCATTGTTACTCAAAACATGGGAACAACCCAAATTACTTATATTCATGTATTTTGGTAGCATGCTCCAAAATTTTGATGGAATGGTGAAAAAAGAACATGAAGGATATAACAAAACAGCTTAAATGGGGTTTTCCTTCAAGACATACAATTTTACAATTAACTACTCCCAAACATCAACAACATCTAACAAGCAACAGTCACAACCATTCAATGAAAGAGTGACATTTACAAATATCTAAATTGGATTGTGCAAAACAGAAGCTGCATCCTTTAATTTTAACATGATAAGTCATCATGACTGATATTAAGTTGTAAACAATTCTTATTAATATTAGATCGGGGAAAAAATTCAAAAGGGGCCTGTTGCTGCACAACTAGCAGGTCTTGTAAAGAGGAAAAAGCTAGAGGGCACAATAAAGTTATAAACACTTGGGATAGAGGTCCACTGTCACCGTTACCTCTCAAACTAGGAGGGATCGTAGGAGGAGATCCTAAAGGGACAACTACTAGGCCAAGGGAAACAATGGAGATTTAACCCATTGTCACCTCAGCGAAAGCTCCCTGATCTTTACAGACTTTCACCGAATGAAGGAGACCCAGTGGTAAAGGGAATCACTAGAAGGATGAACCAATGAAGAGAAAAGGAGTGATTCCTAAGGCCTATTCACAAGACTCAATTGTATGGTTCGCTTGCTTGAGAAGCAAAGTGTAAGGCTCTCTAAGAAGGACCAAGGGAGTTTCAAGGGCTAGGGTTTGCAAATGAGACTTATCAAGGAGGAACCTAGTCCTAGAAACCTTTGTGAAAACTTGGTTTTCAAATGGTCTTTGTCAAATTATCTTCCAAAAGTTGTGTGACCACACGGGACCAAGTGGACCCAAAATTAGGTCAAGTGGGTGGAGTTGATCAATCAAGAGTGTGCTTGACCTAATTGAGGGGGAGAAGGGGATCAAAGGAGAAATTTTTAGTGATCTTAATGCAATGATCCCTATGAGGTCACTAGCCAATGGGAAACCAAGGGCAAGAATCGATTTTCAAATTAGGGCTTGGATTATCTCGAGATCCCACCATCGGAATTGCGTCAAATTTGGAGGGCTCCTAGGAGAGTCGAGAAACAACAGCACAGTAGAGGGCAAGAGATCGAATTTTTTCAGTAGGTGAATTGTGAGAAATATGATGCCCTAGGTCATCTATTGGGACTAGGCCTAGAAAGAAAGATGGAAGGTGAGAAAGACGTGCTTTAAAGTGATCACAAATGGAGGATCAGTGCCTAATCCTTTGGGAGAAATGGAGTCAACGAGATTCCAATGCTTGGGATGATTTCAATTAGTCAAGGAGGCCCCTAGAACAATTTTGCATGGCAATTAGGGCATGGGACAATTTCTTCAAGGTTTTTACACTTCGATATGCAATATATGATGACTTATCAAGATAAAATTTCAACAAAATATCTCTAGGAATATTCACTTATTCATACATGGCCCATGACATGATGCAATGATATAAAAAGAAAATTTTCCACAATTTCATATAAGAAAAGCAGTAAATTTCAGCCTAGTATAACGAAAATCCCTAGCAACATGCATGTGACAAAAGAAAATGACAAAATAGCATTAAAAGAGTACTTACATGTAATAAAAAGTATATTTAATCATCATTATATGCCAATAGCGAAGCTTCAAGACAAAAATGAAGAGATCCAAACATCAAAATTCATCCATTCATCCAATTTCGTTCTCCAAAAAGAATAGCGAAAATCTCACAAGAGAGAATGATCCAATCCAAGTGATGATGATCAAAATGATTCATCACACTTGTATTTATACACTTCCTAATGAATTTGATTTAGCTAACTAGGCCTAATTTAGCCCTTAAAATAAAATAATGTGCATAATAACAAAACTTTCGGTGGCAAACCCACCAAATAGCTCAATAATGTAAAGATAAGCCTCTCAATAGGGTCGAATGATCAACAAAGTGAAACATTGGGCCTTTGAAGAGACCTAATGAAGTCCAAGGGGTGACATGATGTAGAAATGGACTCCAAACATAGTGGACAAGGGTGTGGCCCCTTGTTTTCCAATCAAGAACTTGTGGTGCTCCCAAGTGGGTGTGGGGGCACAAGAACATCCTCATGGGTCCCCAAATGGATCAAATCTGCCTATAGACCATCTGTAAGGGCTAGAGTAATGACATAAGCCCTCACTTTGCAGCAGGAGGCATTCTGGAACATCTGCCAAGTGTATGGTGCAACTGTGAAGCTGGCTAGGCAAGGTGGACCAGGTGCATCATCCTCAACCAAAAGGTGAAACATGAGCAATCAATGAACATTGTTGGGGATCCATGAAGTAATATCTACTATGGTGGAGGCCAATGGCTCTCAACGCTCACCCTACAAATGCCAATGTGGCCCTCTGGAGGGCTAGGACCCCGTATAGGGAGACCAAGCCCTAAATGCAGACCCACCTACAATCTTGCATAAGATCCAAAGCGTCCCCTTGCCCTCCAATACAACAAATCATTGGAATAATCAACTAGTAATTCTTGCAAATCATGGAGTCAATGGGGCACTTCATGGTGGCATGTCCTTCCATAGTGGGTTTTGGCATGTACAAGTGTCTCCAAGCTCAATAGGGGGTTAACCAAGGACCCTATTAGGTGCTTTCAACCTCTAAAGGAGGTGGCATGTCCATGGTACATCCTTTAAGAGGTAGGTAGTTAATGATATAATTATGGGATGGAGTGGGGATCAGGGGAATCATCGAGACCACATGTCAAGGTGCATATGTAACTATAATAAGGGAAGCCCACACCTGGATATATGAGTGTAGGAGGGAGAAAATTGTGGTACATGAGTTACACTAGCAATCTCTTGGTTACCGTAGGCCTCTTACCTACACATATCAAAGACCAAGCACACAGGGCAGCATGTTTTTGTGGTGTCTTATGATCACCCATGCTTAGTATTAGGCCGTAAAATGAACAGAAAAGAAAACTATGCAAATTTAATCTAAATGCAATTAATCTATGATTAGAAATATCACATGATGTTAGTTCTAATGAGAAAATCAACATGCAATGCATCCTAATCTAACATGCATATAGTACAGTGTCAAGGAAAGGGATGATAAGACTTAACTTCACTGGTTGCAGCCAAAGTTCGTCGTTGAGTTTAGCAGTATAGTAATAGTCCTCCCCAACTTTCCCATGGATCTTGACAGGCATTGGATTTTTATCAACCAAGATCAAATCCCCAACCTTGTATTCCCTTTTAGGCTTCCACTTTTAGTTTGCTTTGTGATTTGGTCGTTTGAGAATATGGACTTCTTGTGAAGGGAGAATAGGATAAGGCTTCTCAATCTCATGTGTCTTGTAGTATGGGATCAGTCCTGGCTTGACCACATGAGAAGGGTAAGTAGGCTCTCTATAAAGGATGAAGGGGTTTCCATCAGATTGTGGGATAGTGGCATATGACAAGTCCATTTGGAGGTGACCTCCAACAGTGGCTCCCCACTTCCTTGATAGGAGCATACCCCATACATCAGGGATATCTATGACCACAACATCCATAAGCAATGATATATCAAGGTTCATAGCCAAAGAAACCTTAAGGTATTTTATGAGGCCTTCCACTTCCACAGGCTTGGAGTTAAAACCACATACCTTCTTATATGGTTGAGTGATGTTAAGACCCAATTGCTTCATGACTTTTAGGGGCATGATGTTTGCAGAAGCCCCTAAGTCTAACATACAATTATGCAATAGAAGGTCATTGATGGCTAAAGTAAGCATGAATGGCTCATGTCCAGGGTTTAGATCGGAAGGTGAATGTTTTGCAAGTCTTCGAGTAATTCTTCCTCTTCGAAACCCAGGGATTTCTTGATTTGCCATTGTTGCTTGGGAAGTTTTGTTATCTCCTTTAATGGAACTGGCACAGTGATTTTCCCTAAAGTAGTCTCTAGATCAATGTTAAGACCAACCTCTTTGCCCTTTTCCTGCTTCTTGATGGTTTCTTTTTTTTGAGGATCCTTTTTGGGATTAGCCTTCTTTGGGGGATCCTTTTTAGGAGGATCTTTAAGGAGAGGTTCCTTAGGGGAGACTTGCTTGGGAATTGAGTCATCTTTGTTGGGCTCCTTGGAGGTTGCAGGGTCTTTATTGTTGTCCTTTCGTGAATATTGGACCCTTTTGAATCTTTCATTTTCATCAATGTTAAGGATTGGCTCTTCCTTTTCTTCTTTGAAGGTGACCTCACTAATGGGAGGATGTGTATATGAACCTCCTAACAAAATGTTAACAACGTCAAATTCTACAAGGTTAGTCTACTCATCTACTTCTTCATTATCACTTTCATCCTCATCACTTTGCTCCTCCTCGGAAGATGAATCTTGCTCAACCGCATGTTGATTTGGGGTAGCATGGGATGTGCTCTAGCCATGAAAATTGGTGGAGAGGCTAAAGCACATGAGATCTCCAAGACCCAGAAATGGTTTAGGTAGATTCTACCTGGTTAAGGAGATATTAAAATAATTAATATTTTTAATGGAGTTCCTAAGTCTAAACTTGGGAAAAATAAAATATTAATGAGTATTAATATAAAACTGGGTTAGAAGGTTCTAAATGACATGGATCAAGCCAAATCTAATCTTAGTCGTTGATTAGAGACATAATCTCGACCATTGAAGGACCAACAGAAAAAGTATAAGAGGAGGCTTGAGGGTCAATTGGAGAACACACCAGAGTGATCAGTCATTCGGTTTTCTAGAGCAGGGTTTGCTAAGAGAAATCGAATCAGTGATCAATTGCAATGAGGGGTAGTGAGTACGAGATAGAGAGGCAGAGATAGTGTTGAGAGACCAGCGCAGAAGCAGAGAGAGGCAGACGCTGAGCCAAAGGGAGCCACGTAGAGGCAGAAAGGACTGCACAAAGGCTAGAAGGGCCTGCGTCATCCACGTAGAGGCTACAGGAGTGACGCAGAGGGTCGTAGAGGCTGCACAGTGCCTCAGAGCGCTGACGCAGAGGCCAGGAGGGTTGACGATAAGCTTCAGATTGTGTTGGAGAGGGTTTTGTGGGGCAGACTTTCTGAATATCTGCTTCCGGATAGAGAGGTAATACTGCCAGATTATTTTCTCTGTCGGGCGAGCCAGTTTGGCACCCAGTGTACTCAAGAAAAGATGCTTAATAATAAAACCCTCAGAACTGCTGCACCGTTTTTCCCAAGTTGGGTTTTTCCAGGGACGATTGTCCAAAAATAATGGTGTTCCTTGTGTGTTTGTTCATTTCTTTTAGTTGTTGATCTGTAGATGGTTGAGACTGTATTGTGTTTATTTCAGTGCTTATATGACTAAATAACTTCTTAGTAATTAAACAAGTAGGAGAAATAAACCAAAGAATCCAGATAAAATATCTAACGCGTAATACTTAGAGATTTCAACATCGCATTAGTTGGAGCCAAAGTGTTTGGGACATGAGATGAGCTCGGCTTGTCTTCATCACTTTGCCTTTTATGAAAGGGCTTTCCTTTTGGATGTAACTAGACTTTTGGGCCCTTTCCAAGGCGGTGATTTTGTTCATGTAGAGCCAATCTTATGAGTTCACTTCTTCACTGAGTTTTTCCATCTTTTTTTTAATGGCCAGAAGGGTTTCATCGTGTTGATATTTGGATTTTTCCCTTTTGACCTAGGCTTTAGCCTTGGGGTGGTCATTAACATCCATTCTAGAGATTTGTCAGTTTTCCTCAACTTCCATTGCTATCACTTTAGCCTCAGCTAACGTTGAATGTTTCGTGTCCCTTAGTGCATAGATCAGTTGGCCACCTACAACTTTGATGAATTTGTCAAGAATGTTAGCATCAGGGGGCTTTAAATAATCAGCATATCCCTGACTACCATATCAAATTTTTGGATGAATTCTCAGATGTCTTCCCTTCCCCTAGTTATTTGATAAAACTTTTCAATTTTGAAGGTTCCTTGTGCATTACATGACCATTTTCTCATGAACCAGAGAGGTTGCAAATTCCATTGGCTAGGTGGGCAAATTTTCGTGGAAAAATAATTCTTTGAGTGAGTCAACAGAGAATAAAATTTTCCAGATCGAGATTTGTCAAAGGCAGAGGGAGCAGTGCAACAGTTTCCACGCAAAGCTAGACATGTATTTTGCAGCTGAGAATTCATTGTTGCAAACGAAAAATAGCTCAAGAAATTATAGATAGTCAAGAAGCCTCAGAATTATCTTCCAGATTGGAAGATGAGTTTGTGTGTCTGTCAGGTTCGACATCAACTGGTGTATGGTATATTGATAGCAGAGCTTCAACTCACATCAACTGGAGTAAGGGAATATTTCTCGAGCTATCAAGAGGAGCAAATGGATTTCCAAAGCACTATGGGCAACAAAACTAAGTGTGCTCCAGTAGGAAGAGGCACCATAGATTTTCAAACAGAAGCAGGAACCAGCACTAGCGCCACTAATGTACTGCATGTGTCAGGATTGGGTATGAACCTAATTTCAATATCCCAGTTGCAGGACAATGCGTACGATGTATACTTTGTGGGAAAGAAAGTATATGTCAAGCATCCCAGCTGGAAGAAGGTGAGACAAATTGGAGCTCGAAGCAACCAGCTATATAGATTGCAGATCGATTCTCCAATGGCATTGATAGGCAGTGATAACAAAGATGAAGCCCAAAGCGGTCGAGCTGAAGGCACGCATCCGAAGTCAGATCCGGAACTATGAAGATCTCCCGTAGCTCATCACTAGTTTGCAGGCTTCCCATGCACGGGTATTCAGGAGTATGGATGTTGTTGTGCGCCCGCACACGATCCCATCTATTGGGACACTCACCTAGGCAAGGACAAAGGCACAAGTCCCACTGGAGCTTGACTCGTACCTTGACAAGTTGATGCGCATAGCCACCAGCCTAGACATGGTGATCAGTGCAGACACCATGCATCAGTATGTTGATGGTCCGGCCGCACTCAAGACAATGATGCGCAGGTTATTAGACAAGTCGGATAGAGGAGCTCGAGCAGTGTACCCAGATGCTATGGAGGCAAGAGTTCGTTTCCAGAAAGATGTCACCTTAGAGCACACGGACACCATAGCGGACTACCGAGCTTGGCATCAATTCGCTACTGACAACCACCATGAGGGTGTCGAAGAGCTGGTCTTCCCACGGTTGTCTGAGTCATAGCGATGTCTTGCATGGCTGGCTCAAGTCTATTTTGTCTCACATGGGTACATGTGCAGATTGTATGTAATGTCTTGGCAAGTGGAAGTTCAAGTGTCAATAGTTGGATGTAACAGTCATAGAGTAGAAGAAGAGTCATGAGGGTAGTTGAATTGTCACAAAGGGGAATGTCAAGGGCCACCCGACCCTTTGTTATATACAGTCCCTCATAACTCATTGTAGAGGCATTGGGTCAGCCAGGCTTCTAATAGGAGTATTTTAGAGAGAGCTTGGACAGTATTGTAATGAACCTTGGCTTCTCCACTATGCAAAGCTAGTATATCCCTTTGGAGGAGTAGGCGGCAGTGACTATAACGTTCCACTGTCGGAACTAGTGGTTGGTCATGGTTGTATTGTATGACTGGAACTTACAGTTCTTAATATAACAGAACCAGCATGTTTCATGCATATGTTGTATTGTATTTCAACTATCCTTTTTACTCTAAATGATATATGTATATGTTTGCTTACGCATGCATGTGTAGCTATTTTTTGTATATGTATGTATGAATCTTACTGAAATGTGTTGTTGGTTTAACCATCACTTTGGATTGCTAGCTTACTTGCCTTCCATGTTGTGATGCATCTTTGCTCGTGTTTTCCCTTCTTAACTTCGTGCTTTCACAGGTTTCCAAGGGGCGCACTCACCTCACCCTCCATGTGTTAGAACCGCTCATGCACCTTCCTTGACTTGCTGCATATGTCACACCCTTGCTACCAACAGAGACATCTTACTTGCCTCTGTGCAAAACCGTGGGCAAGGCGAGACTGTATCACCCACTGTTGCGATTCCTATACCAAAAGGTTTGAGGTCTAGTTGGGACTTCTTACAAGGGAGATCCCCGAACATGTTGGTGGGTCCAACAATGTTAACAATTGGATATCACTTTGTTGGCTTAAAAAGAAAGGATACTCCCTCTATGGCAAGTTACATGAAGATGGGATTCAATATCATAAGAATTGCAGGAAGTTGGATTGGAAGGATCTTCTACAACCTATCTAAGAAGATCAAAAGCGAAGGATTCTTGGTTGAACATACAAGTACTCTTGATGATTACCATGCCTAGATCATTAATAGTGGAGCATCAAGACATATGACAGGAGAAATCAGACAACTTCATACTCTATCAAAGGAACAATCATCTCATGCAATGGAGCTAGGAGACAATAACAGTTATGCAGTCAAGGGCCTTGGATCTACATCTTTAAAGCTGGAGAATGGAGCAAAGCTAAACCTCAACAATATACTTTATGTTCCAGGATTGAAAAAGAATTTTCTTTCAATTTCTTGTTTAGAAGATAACGGAGATAGGGTTTCTTTTGTAGATGGTAAAGTTTTGGTTTGGGGAAGGGATTCCAGCATTGAAAAAGCAAAAGTTATTGGAGTTTGTGAAGGAAGACTATGTAGAGTTATAACACCATCTCCTCAAGCCCTAGTTCACACGAAAATCAATCCCATCGAAGTTGTGCGTTGCCATAGCGTGGCACTGCGTTGTCATGTCCCCATTTTTATCCTTCTTCATAAAGCAGCCAAGGTGGATTTCCAAGGCAAGAGATGGTCAGGTCAGTGGAGCAGGTTTATGTCATCAGGGGTTTCGATGGAGTTTTGCGGAGTTTTTATGGGATTTGATGGCATTCGCTTGGCATATTCCATCATCCGCACAGTTTGCCTTTCATTTCGTCTCATTCTGACAACTTTGAGAGATCAACATTATTATTGGGCATAACTTAATTAATTATGATCGAGGAGGCATTCCGAAGAGATTAATTGGTGGAACACCTCAGTGTAATAGCCCGTTGGAACCCGAATGGGAAGATCTACAGGACAGGATGGTTAGATATGAGTTTCAATGGCCTGAGGAGACATGGTGGCCAATTTACCCTTTTCCCGCATTAAAAGAAAATTTTAATTGAAATAAAAGATGGAAAAGTGCTCCATGATTAAAATAATAATAAAATAAGAGGTTCTAGAGGAGTCCATCAAATCTATAGAAGAGGAGGAGGAGACCATTGAAGGACATCTTGGATTGAGTATTGTTTCTTGTATGAGAGGTTGAGAACCCAGTTCTCTACTCCATTGGTAGCCCCAAGACGAAAACCCTCCGGTGATTGAGAGAGATTGGGCGTGCACCCATCTCCCCTTGGTGGATTCATTCAGAATCCACAGGTGTAGTGATTGTTTTTTTGTTTCAATATGGAGACCGGAGGGTCATTCCCAACTATTGTATTGGCATACATCTATATATAATAAAGATGGATTTTGGTTGCTGCATTTCTCATCATTCCTCATGTTGTGATTTTTAATGAGATTCTGTGCAATTTATAGATTTATGATTTGGGTTTTACATGGCAATCTTATGGAAAATGCATGATAGTTTTATATGAAGTGTCTGTTCCAAATTTCCTTTGTTCGGGACATTACAGTGGTATCAGAGAAAATTTCTAGGCTCAGACTGCGGGTTTTCAATTGCAAGGGTTTCGTATTATTTGCAGTTAGCATGGACGATTAATTCAAATTGGAGCGGCATTACTAGTCAAGATTTGCAAGGAGCTAAATTTTTTTTTTTTTGGGATTGATTATTCAACTGAGCCATCGTCTCAAAAATCCGAAGTGAATGATCAAGGCAACAGTTTTAATTTCAGGAGGACGAAACCCATTTTTGAAGAGTTTGGGCGTAATTCCTGCATAGCTAGCGTAATTGTCAAGATGGGCCATCCAAAATTTCGTGAAAAGCGTGCACGATTGAAGGGTTGTGTATGAATTTCTAAAGAATCGAGGGACCATCTCACAGGTGGCCATGGCAATTTTCGTTAAACCTTGCCGACAAATCACGTGTGTGGGCCATACATCATCAACGTTACACCAGAACGTGGGTTGAGTCGTGGATCAAATTCGACTTATTAAAAGGATCACTTAAATTTAGAAGGATGGTGAAATTTATCATAGGACGAGAATACACACAGAGAGGCCGATCCAAGTTTCTGAACATGCATGCGTGAAGAGGTGTTGTGCACAGACAAGGGTATCGATCCACAAATTCCAGAGCTCTGTCGAATAACTATTTGTCTGGGCCGCATTGTCTTCATTTTAAAAGGTGGCCAAATTAAAATTGCATAAGCAAACTATTTTAATCTCAACAGTGGCCGCCTCAAATTTTATGGGGGTCGAATCATCTCTCAAGATCCACGGTCGGATTTGTGAGCTGTCAAGACAAGCCTAGCAAAAACCGTCACCAAATCAAGCCTATTCGTGTTACTCAGATATTCGGAAGGTCGAATGTCATCCGTGAAACAAGTCGAGGTGGTCGCATCTGCATTCTTACTGAGGCTGAGTAAGCACTTGTGATTAGGCGGACAAGGCGTAACTGGGGAGAACAAGTCGGACATCGAGCAACTACCAAAATCAATCTCGTTGAAGTCAAATGTTGTCTGAAATATTGCTCGAACCCTGGACAAAGGTGCAGTTTGCTACAAGTGCACAATAGTCTGAGCGCGACGCTGTGTAAATCGGGGGCCCAGTCGTTAATGTGTGATTTTCGAGTCAACAACTGTTTGACTCCTATTTTCCAGACGTCGCAGTCATGCTGAATAACTAATTGAAGCAAGTGGTTTCCAAGAGTCTTGGCCGAGTTTTAACCAAGGCAGAGTAACCTGTATCGTCGTAGCGTGCGATAAGTTCGTTTTTACAAAGGACACGTGTTTGGGGAGCACCACGTATCAGTGGTACCAGGATCGATTGACTAAGGCGGAAAATTGCAGACGTGGGTATCAAATCGAATTACATAGTCACCCAATTGTTAAGTGGGTATTTGTTGTGCACGATCTGCATGCGACAATGCAATGGAACAAAGAAGTCCCGTACATTGGTTTGGGTTGGGCAATGGTATGATCCCTGTAGCTGCAATGGAGAAAGTGATGAGCAAACCTATACATTGAGCATACCATTGTCGAAATGCAAGTGTTTTGGACAGATGTGCAATCGCAGAGAGATGTAGTCATTGGCAGATTGAGATTTTTCTGGGCGTACTGACTCCAGGTTTTATTCCCTCAAGCCTTGCATTTATTAAAAGTATTGGGTTTGCAATTTACTCAGATGTGGGCTAATGTATAGCAATCAAAATCTTACAGTCAACCTGCAAGAAACTTTTAAAGTACCCTGAACTGTGACATAATCATTTATTCAGATTTTGGTTTGTTTCGGTACCTGTAGCAAATAAAAATTGGATCATTGACCATATTTTATATTGTCATAGTTGTTGCACTATCGACACTATATATGGTTGAGTCCTGCCATAGAGTTGTGTATGTGTGACAATACCCTTTTTATTTGCTCAAGCCTTGTAAGGATTCTACTAATCTTTGTATTGTCATGAGCTAAGTCTTGCCTCAATGTTGATTAAGTGTTGCTAGGGTTTTTATGTTGCAGCCGAAGTATTGTGTAATAGAGTGAGGTTATTGTGAAAATTCTATCGTTGCAGCAATTGATTTACTTTTCCTACTTATTTCATCATAAGTTATTCATGAAATTACTTAAACAAACATTAAAATAAATATTGTTGCAAATATCACATCGTAATATAGAAACAAAAATATGCACACATTGACACAGTTATTTTGGACTAATGTCCCCGGAAAAACCCAATGTGGGAAAACCGATGCAGCAAGGGAGGATTTTACTATTCAGCAATTTTTTTGTACAACAGGGTGCCAAACTGGCTTACCCACAGATAGACAAACTTCCAGCACTTTCCTAAAACTAGCGTAGGCCCTACTGACCTTTGCTACAGCCTGAAACCCTCTGTGTCAGCCTACTGAGGTTCTGCGCAGCCTCTCTAGGCTTCTGCGTCAATCCAGCAGCCTTTGCGTGGATAACACAGGCCCTTCTAGCTCTGCGCAATCTCTGTTGCCTCTGCGTGGCTTCCTCTAGCTCTGCATCTGCCTCTTCTGCGTTGATCTCTCGTCTCTTTGTTCCGTACTTGTTGCCTCCTGACTGCTCTCCAGACCACTGGTTCAATTTCTCAGCAACCCCGCTCCATAAATTGAACTGACTGGTCTCCCTCAGTGTGTTCTCCAAGTGCCCCTCAAGCCTCCTCTTATACTTTTTCTGTTGACATCTCAACGACAGAGATTAAGTCCCTAATCAACGGCTAAGATTAGATCTGGCTTGATCCATGTCTTTTGGACCATTCTAACACAAATTCATATTAATACACATTAATATTTTATTTTCCCTAAGTTTAGACTTAGGGACTCCATTATAAATATTAATTATTTTAATACCTCCTGATCTGTTTAGAATCTGCCCAAACCTTTTCTCGGTATTGGAGATCTCTTGTGCCCCAACCTCTCCACCAAATTTCGTGGCTAGAGCACATCCGATGCTACCCCAAATCAACAGTAATAGATGTCTTGATGTCATAGTAGAGTGCATATATATATTGTTTACTGTCGATCGGGAATGTCTTAAATTTGTTCAGATGGAGTTTTTAAAACACCTCCTAAATCAACACGGTAGTATCTCAATGAATTGCAATACAAACCAGGAAACAAAGCAAAACATCAAACCTTTCTCAAGAGAGGTCTATGCCATTCTTCAGAAGGATCCAAGAGATTTGCAGAAGGGACCGAAGATGGGACATAAAATATTTACACTTGGGACAGATTTGAAGCGCATGAGGGTCACATGGAAAGCTCTTTTCAAACTTGATGAACTGAATGCAATCCTTTCCAAAGTGAACCAGCTAGAAGGAAAGAAATTAATTTGGGCTCTAAGACCAGCTATTCTTGCTCTCATACAACCCAAGTTCTTGGAAGAATCTTGCGAAGGAGTTAGACTTTCGGTTGCATCTTGTCTCAGTCACATCATGAGACTGGCTGCACCTATAGCTCCTTACAATGATGATGTGATGAGAAGAGTTTTTAGGCTGATAGTAGAAACTTTCCAAGACTTGGACAACAGTGCAGGCTCCCCCTTTGGGAAGAAGCTTGATATTCTAGGAGACATGGCCATGACTAGTACTTATGAGATCCTGTTTGATCTGGAGTGTGATGATTTGACCCTATAGATGTTCCAATGCTTCTTCAGCGTTAGGAAACATCATTCTGACCGAGTTATATCACACATGCAGTCCATCTTGTCCTCATGTATGAGAGGTCGCGATGCCATTTGTCGGGAGTTGCGGTCTCGATTGTTGTCTGTTTGGAGGAGAGATCAGTTGGTCTCACCTGCTGCTTATGAGCTAGCCGAGATATTGGTTGGGTAGAACATTGGGTTGTTCTAGAGGCAGTTGACCAGGGAGGAGCAGCTCAAGATTGGGGGATCATGCAGCAAGAATGAGATGAGGAGGAAGGGACTTTGCTTTGTCTACAAGGGACCTTGGGGACCTCACCACTCATGCTTGAGTGACACTAAGGAGATGACAGCGGTAGAGCAGGGAGATATTCTTTATGTCTTTTAGGATGAGGACTCTTCGTTGGACAAGTCCATGGGTTCATACGATGATACTTAGAGGAGCACGAGTTGTCATATGGAGTTGATGACAGTAGCCCAAATATGCATCCATGTGTGGTAGAGGAGTATGTGGAGCAGCTGATGCTTCCCATGCGGTAAAGAGACCAGAGAACAGATGAGCGGTTGATGACTCAACATAGAGAGCACATAGAGGAGCATAAGTCATGTCGAGTCATTGATATCAGGCCAGATTCATATGATGAGCAATCTGTGGGTCCTAGGAGAGACATTCAGGATAGCGTGTCACCAATGATGAGTCAGCATGAGCAGCATATGATGGAGCATGAGTCAGTTGAGGAGGATGAGGCACACAGTATGCATGATGAGCCTTCTTGGGAAAGCCAGTTGGAGGTTCATATCGAACCCGTGATGGTGGAGGGGGAGCAGCCACCCTTGGGGTCAGCCACTGATGAGGAGCAGACAAATGTACAGACAGTTGGCTAGGTGACATTACTCGCTAACACTTGTCCTCAGGAGATGTTGGAGTATGATAGGACGGTTCGACAGGAGTTTGGTGGACTAGAGGAGCGTGGAGTTTCCTACCAGGCGAGGGGGATGGCAGTGCATCTATCTTTGGGACTACCCATTGATGAGGTACAAACAGATGTAGTGGCAGCTAGATGAGTTGCAGCATTTCCAGGCAACAACCCTCTCCAGGACTACATAGATGGGGCTTGCAGCACGGTTTGCCCACTTTTTCCCATTAGGAGAGAGGCGGGATTTCTTGGGCACACTTGGATTGTCCAGGTAGAGCATCAATAGCTGAGCATGGACCAGTTTCAGCATTGTAGACATATCCCTTGCACAGGTGTCCATGCATTGGATTGGTGAGAGATCATGAGCTGGTATCCTTTTGATGGAGTGTCATTTTTAGTCAGGAGCATTGTATTGCAAGAGCCCTCCATGTTGAGGGATATCACATGCTTCAGTTGGCATCAGGATGTAGGTTGGCCATTCATCAGTATTTCAGCACTACTTCAACATGACGAGGTTGAACATGGTCTATGCCAAGGGTTGGATTGGAGAGATGTGATGAGTTGGTAGGCAGCGGGTGGAGCAGCATTCACAGCTAGAGCTATAGCACAATAGGAGTCGTGGAGCCTTGATGCTCCTTCTTGGCGACATTGCGATCTAGGAGGATTTGCTGATGAAGGGTTTCATCGAAGATTGATCTGGGATCCGAGCATCGAGAAGTCCGTCCATGGTGGGTTGACACAGGAGCAGAGTGTCACCTAGTGGTTCATATGGGATCCTAGCATTCGGTCTCAGTTGCGTTGGACCACCAGATTGGTCCACATATTTGGATTGCTTGAGGGCAAGCAATCTTGGGGTGGGAGGTCTGTCATGTCCCCATTTTTATCCTTCTTCATAGAGCAGCCAAAGTGGATTTCCAGGGCAGGAGATGGCCTAGTCAGTGGAGCATGTTTATGTCATCAGGGGTTCTGATGGAGTTTTGCAGAGTTTTTATGGGATTTGATGGCATTCGCTTGGCATATTCCATCATCTACATAGTTTGCCTTTCGTTCTGTCTCATCCCGACAACTTCCAGAAATCAGCGTTTTTATTGGGCATAGCTTAATTAATTATGCTCGAGGTTGCATTCCGAGGAGATTAATTGGTGGAACACCTTAGTGTAATAGCTTGTTGGAACCGGAACGGGAAGATATCTAGGATGGGATAGTTAGATATGAGTTTCAGTGGCCTGAGGAGGCATGGTGGCCAATTTACCCTTTTCCCGCATTAAAAGAATATTTTAATTGAAATAAAAGAGGGAAAAGTTCTCCATGATTAAAATAATAATAAAATAGGAGGTTCTAGAGGAGTCCATCAAATATATAAAAGAGGAGGACACCAATGGAGGACATCTTGGATTGAGTATTGTTTCTTGTATTGTTGAAATTTGGTACCGGAGGACAGGTGGTTCCCTTAGGCTTTGATCTTTGGCCTAGGGAAAAGTGTCCAAAAGAATTTAATTTTTCTCCTAAAGTGACTTTATAATTTTATAAAGTTAAATCTAATTTAAAAGTGACTTTAAGTGATAAAGTTATTAAGTCTAATTTTAAAGTGACTTTTATAAAGTCAATGAAAAATTAGAAAGGAAAAGTGACTTTGGAAATAAATGACTAAGTGGGTCTTTATTAAAGTGGGGTGAATTAAAAAATAGAAAGTGAGATTTAAATGAGCATTTAATCTCAACCATTGATCTAAATCTATTTCAGCCATTGGATTTAGAGATCACCCAAAAGTCACTTGGATCACCCAAAAGTCACTTGGAGTTATATTAAAGGAGGAAAAGGTCATTCATTCTTTCATGAGCAGATTGGGAGAAGGAGAGCAAGAGAGCAAGAGAGATTTCTGAGCAGGAAGGAGAAGGAGACAGCAGCTTGGCACACATTCCAAGGCAGCAGTTGAGCAGATTTGTACAGCTGATTCAGCACATAGTGAAAGGCAGATTTTTGCACAAAAATCGAGGAGCAGTTTGCTGATTTTTCTGCACACAAAACGGAGGTCGTACAACATTTATTGCTGTCCTGTTTGCTGTAATTTCCAGATTGCTGTGAGGCACGGGAAAGGAGATAAGTTGTAAATTTGCTTGCTGATTTTTTGCTGAATAATTCTCACTGTAAAAAGACAATTTTCAGAAATAAAGAAGAGCTCTCAAACTGGTTTTCCCCAAGAGTTGTAGAGGGTTTTTCCAGGGTCAAGTTGACCAAAAATATCAGTGTTTTAATGTGTTTTAATGGCTGTTTTTAATTGCTGATTTTTAATTCTGCAATTTCCAGCATTCTGAAAAATTTCCAGAATTTGTGTTTTCAGCAATATTTATTTTTTTCAGTCTGTTAAATGTATGGTTATGGGAATGGGCATTTAACTACATGGGAGAAATAAGGAGAAACTGAAAACCGGGGTGGGAAAACAGAAATTTTTACATGTATGAGAGGTTGAGAACCCGGTTCTCTACTCCATTGGTAGCCCCAGGACAAAAACCCTCGAGTGATTCAGAGAGATTGGGCATGCACCCATCTCCCCTTGGTGGATTCATTCAGAATCCACAGGTGTAGTGATTGTTTTTCTGTTTCAATTTGGAGACCGGAGGGTCATTCCCAGCTATTGTATTGGCATACATCTATATATAATAAAGCTGGATTTTGATTGCTGCATTTCTCATTGTTCCTCATGTTGTAATTTTTAATGAGATTTTGTGCAATTTATAGATTTATGATTTGGGTTTTACATGGAAATCTTCTGGAAAATGCATGATAGTTTTATATGAAGTGTTTGTTCAGAATTTCCTTGGTTTGGGACATTATATGTGTTGCCTCTCCGGACTACTCTTTGCCCTCTCTGCCTTGCACCCTCCGGATTAGGAAATCTTCCTCCGGAACAACTATCCCTGACCCTCTCTATAAAAAATCACTTCGAATCTCTCTGGCATCTGTTGCATTAGCTCACTTCAGAATTTCGATCTTTGATCTCTCACTCGATGTGATTGCCAAATGCCCATCAAGCCTCCTCTTATAATCCTTTAGTTGAGAACCAACGTCCCAGATTAGATTCTAATCAATGGCTAAGATCATTTTGGCTTGATCCTCATCTTCTTCTAGAAGTTTCACCCACAGTTTGGTTAATGCCCTTTAATTATTTTAATTTCCTAAGTTTAGACTTAGGCACCCATTAAAAATAATTAATTATTTTAATAAAACAGTCTCTGAGTGGAATTTCCCAGTGATGCTGACTTTGCATTGTTGCCAACTCTATTCAATCTCTAGCGTTCCTAGCCACTGCAATTGTCACTCCAGCACTCCTCTGCACCAACTGACACTAGTCCATCCTGCTACTTCTGATATGGGCTCCCGTAACAAGGTATTGATCCAAGAGGTGGATTCCTCAAGGATCCTTCCCATCTGTAGTTCTTTCGAACTACAATACTAGATCACCCCACCTCTCCCCTGGAGGTATCTAGGCAATCATGGCAAACTCCTCCTCCTCGATCTTTGTGGTTGCAGCCTTCAAATCATGTTTCTCGTCCTTGTCCTTCTTCTTGAGAGGACACTATGTAGCGTAGTGACCAAATTCACCACACCGGAAACATTTGATCTTAGAAACGTCCTTCTTCTTTCGTTGCTCCTGCTACCCCTTTGATGCAAGGGTTGCATTCTCTTCCTCCTCCTTGGGCTTCATCCCACTGTTGTTGTTGCCATCAAGTTTGCACTTGACTAAGTCTTGCCTCATCTTTTCCTGTTGAAGAGCGGCCCACATCCCTTCCCAATCTGACAATTTCTCTCTGCCCAGGATGCTCTGGACAAATACTTGCCATTCTTCTGAGACTGAATTCAAGGCCAACCTCACCATCTTCATAGGCGGAGGTGATGATCCTACAATTGCCAACTGATCTCAAACTTCCTGAAGCTTCGATAGTAATGGATCAATGCGTTCCCCTTTCTATATCCTCGTTGATCTCATCTTCTCCTCCAAGTGCATCTTTCGTTACTCGGAAGATCTTTGATATACCGTAGCCAAGGCATCCCACATCTCTTTGGTCGTCCCTTTGCCAGCAACGTGACATACAGCGTGATCCCTCACTCCGTTGAGGATCAACTGCTTGGCCTTCGGGATCTCAGCCTTGTACTTCTTGAGCAGATCTACATCAGCAGGTACAGCTACCACACTATCGACATACATCTTGACATCATGCTCATCTTGAAGGCATGAGATCCTAGCCTTCCAGATCACATAGTTGGATGCTCCATCCAACAGATCTTCATCTCTCAGCCCATTGGCTGCCATCTCTGCCAACAAAAAGTCGAATTTCTCCCTCTCTCCTCTGCGTAGCTACTAGGCTGGCCTACGCACTCCTTGTTGAGTTAGTAGATATGCTCCTCGCTACTGTTGCTCAGCAACTGAGAAATAAAATTCCTTGGCTCGGAATTCACTGAGGAAGAAATTCCCTCAAAAGTGTCTTCTGACGTTTTTCAGACCCAGCAAACGCTACAGAAAACTGTGTCCCACCTGAAGACTATTCAACGTTGAATCTGCTGCTGCGCTGCTCCCTCTGCCACTGACAAATCATGAACTGGAAATCTTACCTCTCTGTCAACTCACTCAAAGAGAGATTTTCCTCGAGAATCTTGCCCTCAAGGCCTGGACTGCGCAATCCCTCTGGGATTAGAAATACTACCTACGCAACACTTCGATGTCTCTCCTTCTCTTCAACATTGAGCTCTTCTGGTCTGCTCTCTTGCTTCACCTGTGCTCTGATACCATGTGAAAATTTGGAGACCCAAATTCCCTACTGCAGCAAACTGATATTACTTCTCCTACTTGTTAATTCATGCAAGTTATTTACAGTGTTACACTGTAAATATCGAAGTAAATACAACTGCAGCCTTCACTAATTAAATTATATGTGGAAACAAGTAGTGAGCAAGAAAGAAATAGCACACACAAGTGACACCGTTGTTTTTGGACAAATGTCCCCAGAAAAACCCAATGCGGAAAAATCGGTGCAACTGTTGAGGGTTTGTATTATGAAGCAGTAGTTTCTGAATACAATTCTTCGGATGCCCAAACTGGCAATCATATACAGAGATCTAACTGGACAAAAAGATAGTGAGATGATCTCACCCTGTCACTAGAAAAATCGTCACTGATTTGCACTGGAGATGAGTCTTTGTGTTTCCTTTGCGCAGCATTGCGTCACACCTACGTAGCTACTCCCTCACTTTCACTGGGACTGCGTTGCACCTCCTCTCAATCTTTTGCTCGCTAAAAACATCGGCTCTCTGTCCTCCCGGTCTCACACCCCAGCTCTCGCACTTGATTCCGACTATTCCCAGCAAAAATACAGACTTCCCTCTGATGCTCTGCGCTGCCACAGCTTAGCTCTGCGTGGCACGGCGTTGCCTCTCCAAACTACTCTCTGCCCTCTTGTAATATTCCTAATTAGCCATGGCTAATTGGAATATTCGATTTTGTTCAATTTTTGCCTTCTATAGTTATTTGTAAATAAAAGTGAGGAAGGGGGACATAACTCACTTTAGAATAAAAAGTCACTTCCTAGGTAGCACAACGTTGTGACTTAAAGGGGAGCCAAGGGGGCCAAAGGGGGACGCAGAAAGGGACTCCACGCAGACACATGGAGAGACTGCGCAGGAGGGAAGAACACGTGGCAAGAGGAGAAGCACGCAGGAGGAGGTGAGCCTAGGGATTGTGAGAGGCAAAGGCTATAAAATAGAGAGGAGCCCCCTCATTTTGGATCATTCAGTTATGTGCATTTTGAGCTAGTCGTTTCGACTTCTGAGCACATTGGTTGTTTAGCTAGTCTGCAGCACTGTTTAGTGCATTGAGTGTCTCCGTTCGGAGATCTCACCCTTAGCCCCGGGGGACTTCGAGTGCCTGCTCGGGCAAGGTATTTCCTTTGGTGTTTCAGCAGTAGTTTCATCAGCATTCCAGCAGTAGTTTTAGCAGCGTTTTGGAGGACTGCGCAGCACTGGGAGAGGGACGCAGTTCTATTTGGTTGTTGTGCTGGATTGGGGTCTTGCAGGTGGATTTTTACTGGGAGATTGAGTAGGGGTCCAGCTCTTGTCTCATTGGAGGATTTTGGCAGGGTTTCAGGCAGAGTTTAGAGGGGTTTTCTTCAGTGGCAGCGCAGGGCATTGAGGAACTGCGCAGAACCCCAAGGGGGTGTTTTTCGGGGGTCGACCATTCCAAGAAAGCTTTCTGGGTTTTTCTGGGTTTCTCGAGTAGAGCCCGAATCTAGAGTTTCAGCTTTTCCCGAGGAGGGGAGTAGCCCCAAATCATCACTTGTTTCCTAGCAGCACAGCAGCAGCATCCATGCAAAGAGGCCATTCTTGTCATTCTGAGAGTATTTCTTCACTTGCCTTGTGCAAGTTGAGATGTCATTTGTCTGTTCACCTGTTGTACTCAATTTATTGCTCAGTATAATAAAATGGCTTAGCATTTTCTTGCTGCATTTCTTGTGTATCTGCTTATATTTCCGGTTTATATTATTATATGTTGTTCCACTATTATTTTATCACTTCTGGGTTATTATATCATTTGCACATATTTGGTTGGGATTTTTGCTGGGGTTTGAGGAATATTCCGGGTTAGGAATATTACAGTGGTATCAAAGCATAGATCTGGCTCAGCCTGTGGAGCTAGCAATCTATGACACCAGGGGAAAAATCCACATTTGTTACAGAGGTAGGAGGTACAGAGACACTGGACGTAGGTTGGAGAATACCTACAGGGAGGGAGACTGTGTTCCTGTGGTGCACACAGAACAGGCGGAGCCTGTGGTGGACACAGAACAGGCAGAGCCTGTGGCAGACGCAGAACAGAGAGAGCTAGTAGTGGACGCAGAATAGATGGCCGACGAGGACAGGAAGAGATTTGCGGATATGCTCCTCAAATCAGTGCAGGATCTGTCGAGGCAGATTGAAGTGATAGGGCTAGAGATTCACGGCAGTTGAGGCCAGATAGCGTGAGAGCCCACGAGTTCTTCAAATTGGTGAGGGATCAGGTGCATCCCATCACTTGCCAGAGCAGCGTGATACTGTGCAGTAGGTGGCCTCACATGCCCCTACACGCTCTACCATGCCCACTTTCTTAGGAGCAGACACGGGGGTCGTAGCCCAGCAGGAGGCAGAGCTCGGACATATGGGCGATTATTTTGCAGAGTACCAGGGCTATGGGCAGGAGTTCAAGGAAGCCCTCTCATTCAGAGATTTTGTTCAGCTCCAGCGGGATAGCAGACCCCGCGACCATCATAGAGGGTTCCGGCATTACCATGATGGCGACAACCACCGTGCAGTGAGTAGATTCCACTTGCCTACGTTTGATGGCTCTTCAAACAGTTCGGCAAAGTCTTGGGTGGAGAAGCTGGACATTTATTTCCAGCTTAACCAGATGTCGGAGGCAGAGGCCATCAAGGTAGCAACATTGCATTTGGATGGCAAGGCCCAGGATTGGTGGTTTCATGGGATGGTTACACTGGGGCACTCCACAGTGACGACATATGTCGAGTTTACCAGGAGACTGATGGAGCGATTTGATCAGAGGGATCCAGAGCAGCATTTCATTGAGCTGACGAGCCTCAAACAGAAAGGGAGCCCAGAGACCTACATTGCAGATTTCTTGAGGGTCTTCGTGATGGTGCCAGACCTTTCCACGGCGCAAAGGGTCTATATGTATGTTGAGGGGTTAGCAGAGCCACTTCGGGGTCTAGTCCGATCCACTAGACCAGCCACACTCCAGGATGCTATCAGCAGGACCCAGGACTTACAGGATGTCTTACCCAGGACCTGGACACCTCACGCCCAGAGACAGACTTTCCAGTCTAAGGGGAAGGACGTGAGGATTCCACCTCCAAAGGGGAATCCAGGACGAGTACAGCTTGATGATGATGCCAGGAGGGAGCTGAAGAAGAAGCGGTTGTGCTTCACATGTCAGGAGCCATGGGCACCAGCACATAGATGTGCTGTTGGCAAAGCACATTTTATTGAGGTCTTCTCCAAGAGCAGTGGAGAACAGGATGACGAGGAGGATGTGGAGGCAGGAGATAGCCACGCCATATAGGGACCTTTGCCACCTCCACCCACAGCATCAAGTGATGCATCTTTTGCACCCAACAGAGGGGCCCTTGTAGCATTGCAAGGAGTTCCCAAGTATCTGACGCTACGCGTACGAGGGACAGTACGTGGCCAGCGAGTATCAGTTCTGGTTGACAATGGGGCAACCCACAACTTCATAGATGCACAGATGGTTGAGCGGAGAAGTATACAGATAGAGAGCTTCGATGGGTTTCCAGTGTTGGTCCCAGGGGATCAGACCATGACGTGTGCTCGTTATGTCCCAGAGCTTTCAGTGACGATGGGCACCTACACATTGACTGACCACTTTTTCGTGGTTGATATTCCGGACACCAACATGATACTCGGTGTTCAGTGGCTTATTACTCTAGGGACGGTCACGACGAATTGGAAGACCCTAGAGATGGAGTGGGATGATGAGAAGACAGGGAGGCATGAGAAGATATGGGGACAGCACACATATCCGCCTCAGACTGTGTCGGCTCATCGGATGGAGGCAGTCTTCCGGAAGGGAGACATAGAGTGGGCAGTGGAGTGCATGCATCAGAGGCAGGGACTACAGGGCAGACAGTACATACAGAGATCCAGTCCATCCTTGATCGGTATGCCATAGTGTTTAGAGAGATTCCACAAGGATAGCCACCGGATCGGGGCTTTGAGCACACTATTGAGCTTGAGCAGGGGATCCAGGCAATGATCACCACCCCTTATAGGCACCCCAAGGCCTATCGGGATGAGATTGAGAGGGCTATCCAGGAGTTGTTGGCTCTTGGGGACATTCGACCGAGCACGAGTCCTTTTGCTTATTCTGTGGTGTGGGTGAAGAAGAAGGACGGTACGCTGAGGATGTGTATTGACTACCGGGCCTTGAACAAGAAAACCCTGAAGAACAGGTACCCCATACCCAGTATCGATGAGTTGATGGACGAGTTGAGAGGGGCACGCTTCTTCTCAAAGATTGATTTGAGATCGGGGTATCATCAGATTCGCATGAGGGAGAAGGACATTCCCACGACCGCCTTCAGGTGTCACTATGGGCACTTTGAGTTCTTGGTTATGCCTTTTGGGCTAACCAACGCCCCAGCTACATTTCAGTCCTGCATGAATCACATCTTCCGTAGTCACTTGAGGAAGTTTGTGTTGGTATTCTTCGATGATATTCAGCGCATTGAGACAGTATTGCATATCTTACAGGAGTAGTTGTTCTATGCCAAACTCTCCAAGTGTGAGTTTGGGTTGACGGAGATGTTATATCTGGGTCACATCATAGGGGTGGACGAAGTGAGAGTCCACGAGGAGAAGATCGGGGTCATCAGAGAATGGCCGAAGCCGAGAAACGTGACGGAACTTCGGGGATTCATTGGTATTTGTACGTACTACTGGAAGTTCGTCAAAGGTTTCTCACAGCTTGCTGCATCCCTGACAGACTTGACAAGGAAGGGGGCATTCAGTTGGTCAGATACAGCGCAACGAGCCTTTGACAGGCTCAAGGAGGTTATGAGCAGCTGCCCAGTGCTTGCATTGCCAGATTTTACACAGCCATTTGTTTTGGAGTGTGATGAGTCGAGAGAGGGGATCGGCGCAGTATTGATGCAGGGAGGTCACCCTATAGCCTTCGAGAGCCAGAAACTCCTTCCGCACGAGAGGTTGTATTCTATATACGACAAGGAGATGCTGGCCATCATGCATGCATTGGCTAAGTACCGGCAGTATCTGGTGGGTAACAGGTTCAGGGTGAGGACTGATCACAACATCCTCAAGTTCTTTTTGGAGCAGAAGCAGCTATAGGAGAGGCAGCAGAAGTGGATCAACAAGATCCAAGCATATGACTTTGACATTGAGTATGTCAAGGGTAATAACAACGTGGTAGCAGATGCCCTTTCACGTAGACCAGCCACGTCATCTCTTATGAGCTTGGATACAGACTGGAGGGCTCGACTCTTAGTAGAGTACTCCAAGGACAGGTTTGCATGTGAGATTCTGGACGGACAGGTGGCAGATGACAGGTACAGGGTGATCGATGAGATCATCTATTACAGGGATCAGATCTTCTTGACTGAGGGGTCTCAGCTCAAAAAGAAGATACTCCAAGCATCACATGACTCACCATTGGCAGGCCATCAGAGGTTTACTAAAACCTACAGGGCCATCAGAAAGAGGTTCTCATGGAAGGGCCTCAAGGAGGACGTACTCCAACATGTCAGGAAGTGCGATGTTTGCCAGAGGAACAAGGGGGAGATAAGCCATCCCGCGGGACTATTGTACCCTCTTCCCATTCCGGAGGGGAAATGGGAGAGTATTTCGATGGACTTCATCACAGGGTTGCCCATGGTGCAGGGCAAGGATTGTATCTTTGTCGTCATTGATCGGCTGACGAAGTACGCACATTTCTTTGCTATATCCGCACATTATACAGCAGCACAAGTGGCCGAGCTATTCTTTAGAGAGATCTTCAGACTACATGGTCTTCCTAAGACCATCGTCAGTGATAGGAACAGCCGTTTCATGGGCGGGTTATGGCAGGAGCTTTTTTGGTTGGTGGGGCCAGAGTTGACACCGAGTACCAGTTATCACCCACAGACGGATGGGCAGACAGAGATAATTAACAAGTGGCTGGAGGGCTACTTGTGTAACTATGTCAGTGGGCAGCAGCGCGCACGGTTGAGGTGGCTACATCTAGGGGAGTACTGTTACAATACTTCACATCACATGTCCATTGGTATGTCACCATTCAACGCTTTATATGGGTATCATCCTTTATCTTTTGCTGACGTGATGTTTGGTGATAGCAAGGCTCCCAGAGCCAAGATATGGATACAAGAGAGTCAGGATATTATCTGAGTTCTCAAGGATAACATGGCTACAGCACAGAACCAGCAGAAGCTGTATGCCGACAGGGGTCGGATGGAGAGACAGTTCGAGGTAGGGGACATGGTCTACCTTCGGTTACAACCATACTGACAGTCGTCACTAAAACAGAAGGGGGTTGAGAAGCTTAAGCCCCGCTTTTATGGGCCGTACAGGGTGATACGCAGGGTTGGACAGGTTGCATATGAGTTGGAGTTGCCCAAGGCAGCAAGATTCATAACGTTTTCCATGTATCATGCCTGAAAAAGGCATTGGGGCAGCAGGTGACAGTGATTGGTGAGCTACCACCCATGGATGACGAGGGGCATTTGGTATTGCAGCCGGAGGCCATCATTGATACCAGGGAGAGGCAACTGCGGAGCAGGACGGTCTGGGAATTCTTGGTGAGGTGGAAGAATTTGTCGAATGAGGATGCCACTTGGGAGAGTGAGAAGATTTTGCAGCATCCATCACTTCAGTTGCTTGAGGACAAGCAACAATTTTCCAGGGGAGACTGTAATATCCTAATTATCCATGGCTAATTGGAATATTCGATTTTGTTCAATTTTTGCCTTCTATAGTTATTTGTAAATAAAAGTGAGGAAGGGGGACATAACTCACTTAAGAATAAAAAGTCACTTCTTAGGTAGCACAACGTTGTGACTTAAAGGGGAGCCAAGGGGTCCAAAGGGGGACGCAAAAAGGGACTCCACACAGACACATGGAGAGACTGCGCAGGAGGGAAGAACACGTGGCAAGAGGAGAAGCACGCAGGAGGAGGTGAGCCTAGGGATTGTGAGAGGCAAAGGCTATAAAATAGAGAGGAGCCCCCTCATTTGGATCATTCAGTTATGTGCATTTTGAGCTAGTCGTTTCGACTTCTGAGCACGTTGGTTGTTTAGCTAGTCTGCGGTACTGTTTAGTGCATTGAGTGTCTCCGTTCGGAGATCTCACCCTTAGCCCTGGGGGACTTCGAGTGCCTGCTCGGGCAAGGTATTTCCTTTGGTGTTTCAACAATAGTTTCATCAGCATTCCAGCAGCAGTTTTAGTAGCGTTTTGGAGGACTGCACAGCACTGGGAGAGGGACGCAGTTCTGTTTGGTTGTTGTGCTGGATTGGGGTCTTACAGGTGGATTTTTACTGGGAGATTGAGCAGGGGTCCAGCTCTTGTCTCATTGGAGGATTTTGGCAGGGTTTCAGGCAGTGTTTCAGGCAGAGTTTAGAGGTGTTTTCTTCAGTGGCAGCGCAGGGCATTGACGAACTGCGCAGAACCCCAAGGGGGTGTTTTTCGAGGGTCGGCCATTCCAGGAAAGCTTTCTGGGTTTTTCTGGGTTTCTTGAGTAGAGCCCGAATCTAGAGTTTCAGCTTTTTCCGAGGAGGGGAGTAGCCCCAAATCATCACTTGTTTCCTAGCAGCACAGCAGCAGCATCCATGCAAAGAGGCCATTCTTGTCATTCTAAGAGTATTTCTTCACTTGCCTTGTGCAAGTTGAGATGCCATTTGTCTGTTCACCTGTTGTACTCAGTTTATTGCTCAGTATAATAAAATGGCTTAGCATTTTCTTGCTGCATTTCTTGTGTATCTGCTTATATTTCTGGTTTATATTATTATATGTTGTTCCACTATTATTTTATCACTTCTGGGTTATTATATCATTTGCACATATTTGGTTGGGATTTTTGCTGGGGTTTGAGGAATATTCCGGGTTAGGAATATTACACCTCTCTGCCTTGCACTCTCTGGATCAAGAAAACTTCCTCCCGAAGAACTATCCCTGCTCCTCTCTGCAAGATATCACTTTGAATCTCTTTGGCAACTACTGCGCTGCTCACTTCAAAAATTTGATCTCTGATCTCTCACTCGATGTGTTTTCCAAATGCCCATCAAGCCTCCTCTTATAATCCTTTAGTTGAGAACCAACGGCCCAGATTAGATTCTAATAAATGGCTCAGATTATATTGGCTTGACTCTCTTCTTCTTCTAGAAGTTTCACCCATTGTTTGATTAATACCCTTTAATTATTTTAATTTCCTAATTTAGACTTAGGCACCCATTAAAAATAATTAATTATTTTAATAAAATTGTCTCCAGGTGGAATTTCCCAAAACAATTTCTGGGTATAGTGGAATACATGTGTCCAAGCCTCCTTGCAAATTTTGAGGCTAAGAGCACATCCAGTGCTACCAGAAATCAACATATATGAATACCTCCCTAGTTAAGAGAGAGTGTTGAAGAATGTAACTAGGTTCCGTCTTCACGTTTGTATAATGTAATTTATTTGTCAAAAGAGATTTTATAATGACTTATTAAAACATGGGTTTCATGCTTGGATCATCATGTTTATAGGTCAAAGTCTCCATTGTAGGCTTCTAGGTTTTATATTGAGTCAATAGAGTCATTGTAAATTTTATTGGACCCTTCTAAAACAGTGCGAAACACGCATGTGAAAGAATATCGAATGAATTGATTAGGAATGAGCAAACAGCTCAATGATAATACAGAGATATTTACAATAATAGAAACATCAGGTTTCTATGTAGAATATGGGAACAATCAGTTTCATCTTAAGAAACTGCTAAAAGAATAAAAATAGCAACAGCTAAAAGAATGAGCATTAAATACGAAATAGAAATATTCTAATACCCTCCCTTAATGCTCAATCTATTTACAACACCAATAGACCCTCGGAATTTTACAAATTTATCAGGACCAAGAGGCTTGGTGAAAATGTCGGCGGGCTGCTCTGTTGTGGGAACATATTTCAACTGAACTGAGCCGTCTTCAACAAGCTGGCGAATGTAGTGGCAATGAGTTTCCACATGCTTTGTTCGTTCATGAAACACTGGATTCTTGGCAAGTTTGAGCACTCCCTGATTATCACAAAACAAAGAAGTAGGCCCGGTCTGAGAAACATGCATATCTGCCAGCATACGACGAAGCCAAACTGCCTCACATGATGCCTTAACTGCTCCCCGATATTCTGCTTCTGTTGAGGAGAGAGCCACTGCCTGTTGCTTCTTACTAGTCCAAGTAACGGCACCGGATCCTAGATTAAACACATACCCAGCTGTAGATTTACGGTCATCAACCGAACCAGCCCAGTCAGAATCAGTGTAACCACTGAGTATAGGATTGGAACTTCGAGTGTATAGGAGGCCATAATCAGAAGTGCCACGCACATATCATAGCACACGCTTTGCTGCGTTCCAATGATCAGCTTTAGGAGCTGACATGAAGCGGGAAATGTAGCTTACTGCAAAACTGATGTCAGGTCTGGTAGCAGTAAGATAGATGAGACTGCCCACTAATTGCCTGAATAAAGTTTCATCCACAAGAGGAGATGATGACTGAGCTGAAACTTTGAGCCCTGGTTCCATAGCAGTCGTGGCCGGTTTGCAATCCTGCATTCTGAACCTGTCCACAAGATTTTTGGCATACTTGGACTGAGAGAGAAAGATCTGATTTTCAGTCTGCCAAACTTCAACCCCCAGACAGTAATGAAGAAGTCCCAAGTCTGTCATCTCAAAAGTTCTGCATAAATCTTGTTTGATCCCATGGATCAAATGTGGAGAGCTGCCAGTAATGATAAGATCATCCACATAGACAACCACAAACAAGATATCATCACCAAGTATGCTTGATGTACAGGTTTGCATCAGAAGGGCTCCGCTGAAAACCCTGATCTGTCAGGTACTGATCAATTTTCATGTACCAAGCCCGAGGAGCTTGTCTCAATCCATAGATTGCTTTAGCTAACCGACACACTTTCTGTTCTTGACCAGCAACCTTGAATCCTGGAGGCTGCGTCATGTAGACTTCTTCTTGGAGATCACCATTTAGGAAAGCACTTTTTACATCCATCTGATGAACTTTCCAATTGAACTGAGCTGCTAGGGCAAGGACAAGCCTTATGGTACTCATCTTGGCTGTAGGAGCAAAAGTCTCCTCATAGTCTATGCCTTCCTTCTGTGAGAACCCTCGAGCCACAAGCCGAGCTTTATACTTGTCTATGGTTCCATCAGCTTTGTATTTCACTTTATACACCCATTTGCAGCCTATGGGCTTTTTCCCTGCAGGAAGATCAGAAAGTGTCCATGTGTGATTCTTCTGAAGACTCTGGAATTCGGCTTCCATAGCCTGTTCCCACTCAGATGTACCCTTAGCCTCTGAATAGGTTTCAGGCTCAAAAATACTGTGTAGGTTAGCCATAAGAGCAAAATTGACTGTAGACTGTTGTCTGTTCTTATGTCTAGAAGTTCTACCTTCAAGGAGCTCATCATCCCGGAGATCACCAATGGTTTTAGCCCACCATTTAGGCCGAAGAGTAGAAGAACCAATATCAGGAGTAGAGGAACCAATATCAGGAAGAGGTGGAGAAGACTCAAGAGCAATAGGGACCGCAAGAGGAGGGTTATTTTCTGGAGGAAGCTCAGATAGAGTATTATCAAATACTGATGCTACATCATCCCTCCCATCAGGTGGACCGACCGGAAGAAGAACACTGTGAGGCTGATCCTCAGAACACTGCTCAGAAGAAGACTGAAAGAATCCTCTGTCTTCATCAAATACTACATCCCGACTGAAACTAAGACAACCAGTGGCTATATCTATCAGCCTATAGGCCTTGTGATGATCATTGTACCCTGTCATCATGAGTTTCTGGCTTTTGGAATCCAACTTAGAGCGCTTAGCAGCTGGAATCCAAACATATGCAACTGAGCCAAATACTTTGAGATGACTGATCTTAGGTTTACGGCCAGACCAAACCTCTTCAGGAGTCTTCCCTGTAACAGCCTGAGTGGGCGATCGGTTAAGCAGGTAAACAGCAGTAAATACTGCTTCAGCCCAGAATCTATTTGGAACACTCCTGTGTTGTAACATGGAACGAGCCATTTCAACAACCGTGCGATTGCGACGCTCGACAACACTGTTCTGCTGAGGAGTGTAGGGTGTGGTTAACTGACGTTTGATGCCATGAATATCACAGAAGTTGGCAAACGCTGAAGAACAAAATTCCCCCCCATTGTCGGTCCTAAGAGTCATGATGTTACAGCCCGACTCTTTTTCAACTAAAGTTTTAAACTTCTGAAAGGTACTAAGTGCATCAGATTTATTTTTTAGAAAATACACCCACATCTTTCTACTGAAATCATCTACAATGAGTAAAAAATATTTGCAAGCAATGATAGAGGCTGTATTCATAGGACCACAAATATCAGCATGAAGTAACTGAAGTACCTTAGATGCTCGCCAAGATTCTCCATCCTTGAATGGAGACCGATGTTGCTTTCCCGCTTGATAGGCGCCGCATACCCCCAATCGCTGAGTCTGAATATCAGGTAATCCTGACACAAGTCCCTCCCGAGAGAGCTGAGAGAGATACTGCATATTTAGATGCCCATATCGCTGATGCCATAGAGTACTGATGGGAGAGACACGTGCTGCTAGAGCCACTTCTGGAGAGTCACCGGTGTCAAGTAGCCTATATAGACCATGGTCCTCTAAGCCAACAGCAATTGTTAGACTAGTCTCTCTGTCAATAATGGAGCACTTGTGTGCACTGAACACTACATCAAGCTGAGGGGAATTCCTCATAATCTGGCTGACAGACAGTAGATTAATTTCCATACCAGGAACATAGTATACATTCAAGAAGATGAGTGTGCGCCCACCAGACTGGATCTGAACAGTACCTCTGCCAACCACTGTGTATTTTTCACCTCCACCAAATACCACGGAATCACTGAAAGGTGAGAAGTCAATAAACCAGTCACGCCTGTGAGAGAAATGGCGTGATGCACCAGAGTCAATGTACCAAGCAGAAGACGGTACATGATCTGACGACCTTTTAGCCATAAAGGAGTAAAAGGCAGATTCTGTCCGCTCGGAATATTCCTGACTGCCTTCCAACATGAGATTGGTTAGCGAAGCCATCTGCACGTTTCCCAAGATATGGAAAAATACAAAAAATCCTGCACGGATTTCAACGAGGATGCTGGCTGATCCAGACAGAAATTGACAGATGCTGATATAAATATGAAATGATTCCCAAAGAAAACTGATTTACTGTAAGAAGCACAAATTTTCTTTAAACAAACACTAGATAGAAAGAATCAACAAATTGTGGAGATCTCACAAGACAGAGAAGAATCCATTTCTGTATCGAGATAGACGACTGTAAGCTTTTATCACAGTGAGCAAAGCCGGGGCTAAGACTCAGTGAAGGCTACCTGGCTTACAGAGGGCTCGACCTTAGAAAGGAATGAAAGAACTCAAGAGATTAGGATGCGAAGAAGCTAGCTGATCAAGAAATCTCCCTGAGCGCAGTTTCGAAATGAACTACTGAATTTTTCAAACTATGAAAAATTATTTCGAAATCAAATATCAGTTCTTAGAAAAGCCACTGATAGTAAGTCGACAGTGCTGCCTGCTTAAAAAACTTCTTTCAAGATGACTGTACCAAACCTTAACAAATTCTGTTGTGAAAGAAAGAGGCTTGCACACAGAAAATTACTCAGATCTGTATTAGTGCACCAGATCAAAAAAAAAAAAAAAAAAAAAAAAAACACTAGACCAAAAAAAATAACTCAGATCTGATCACGCCACTTTAAGAATAATTGTGACGCTGTTTTGATCAAAACACCAGATCAAAACCAGATGATAACTGTGATGTTGTTTTGATCCCACTTCAAAAAATAACTGTGATGCTATTCTGGTCCCACCGCTTCAAATAAAATCACAATAAACTTTAATCCAATTGCTAAGCAAACACATGAATCTGGAAAATACCTTTACGTGAAAATGCCAAATATTTTCAATGCCGTCACTATAATCTGGAAAATCCCGTCGCGTGATACAAGCGGGGCTTAAATCACTGGCAGATCTCGATCTGTGGAATACACGAGCCAAAAATACGTGACGCAAACACTTCAATTTTCGGTTTCCGCTACCGCTTCCGATTACTGTAACTTGGCGTGCGATTCCCGTGTGGTGAAGACTGTGGAGACTCTGGTGCTTATACCCACCAGTAACACTAACCGCATTGATTGACAGCGCGAGGAAGCATCAGAATAAGACGGACCTCTGTCGGCCTGGAGATAACAGTCGACTGCTCGACGGTTCTTATACGACACACCTGAAAAATCGTCGAGATATGCCCGTAGAGTGACCCAACGGATGTTATCAAAATTTACTGAGTAACTATGCCATACATCGGCCTGGTAGCTTGTGTGAAGACTGCGGTACCTAGCCGAGAAGGATGACGCACGGGAAGAGTTGGCCACAACAAAAATGTTCAGAGATGGCACAATGTTGTGGATATGGAGCGTGGCGGCAGAGGGTCTGAGGATTTGCTAAGAAAATTGGCCACGATTTTATGCAGAAGGGTGCCACAAAGGTTCTGCACAGAAATTGCTAAGAAAATCGGCCGCGGGCGGGCCTTTAAATTTTCTCTCGACGTCTGAGCCTCTCTCACCCCACGCTCACCGCACCATTGCAGTCACGTCAGAACCTGTAGCGTTTGAACTATCTCATTCAGTCGACAGCATCCACTTAGAGATTCGAACCCGTAACCGGACAGAGAGAAAAAAAAAATAGCTTTCAGATCTCAGACCAATCAGACCATGAACAAGCGTTCTTTGTAAATGGAGACGCTAACCCTTGGAGAGAAAAAAAATTTCTAATGTGGCCACGATAACAAAAATTCAGACCCCTAAAGAGCAATTTCGAAATGAAACAAAATTTTTCAAACAGTGAAAAATTATTTCGAAAAAAACCTGTGCTTTGATACCATAAAACAGTGCGAAACACGCATGTGAAAGAATATCGAATGAATTGATTAGGAATGAGCAAACAGCTCAATGATAATACAGAGATATTTACAATAATAGAAACATCAGGTTTCTATGTAGAATATGGGAACAATCAGTTTCATCTTAAGAAACTGCTAAAAGAATAAAAATAGCAACAGCTAAAAGAATGAGCATTAAATACTAAATAGAAATATTCTAATACCTTCATGGGCTTTTCTATCATGTAAAAAGAATTATTTTTTAGTCAAATATGTCATTTGACTCCTCCACACCAAGTCGGCCCTATGATGATGAAGTCAGCCCACATTAGGGCAATTCGAACCCCAAAAGAGTCTATATATAGACAGCCTGTTTGATCCATTTGCTCACTTACTAAACAAGTTCGATGCACAAGAAAGAGAGGCAGAAAAAGGAGTGAAATTCTAAGAAAAGGAAAAAGAATGAAGGAGAAGACAAAGTCGAAGTTTTGAGCCATCTTTCTCCCACAGGTGCAAAGTCACTGGGTTATTGCTAGGGTCGAAATTTTGAATTCTTCTATAGGTTGGAGTTCTAGGTCAAAGTTGCTACTAGGGTAACATCACTTGAACAAGAAGGAAACGCTGACTTGGTGATTGGGGGAAGTTTGTGTCTAGGTCAAAAGAGTCTTGGACTATCGCATCTTGTCTTTGAAACTACTTAAGGAAAAGTTCTTACTAGGTTTTCCCCTTATAGGGGTTTTGCCCTAGTTGTTCGCTTACATCTTGTGTCTCTTGTTCTTTTGATCTTCGTATACCCATATATTGGTAATTGCTTGATAAAGCATAATATAATAAAGAAGTACAAGAATCCAACATAATTCACAAGTAATTATCAAAGAAGAGGAATCAAACCCTAATTACTACTCGCATTGATTTCTCAACAATATACACCTTTAAGAAACCATGGCATTGATAATTAGTAATTACAGGTCACTACAGGTATATAACCAAGGGGTATGTATAATTTTGTTAAGAGTTCAACATACAATAGGGTTGATTGATTGGATAGGATTTGTGAAACCCTTGTCATACAAAAACTCTAATCATGTTCCCTCATGGTAAATCGAGCCCTAGGTCTTTTAGGGTTTATAAGCAATCTAGTACTCATGAGCATGGATAAAGTTGGAACCCTTCGTCTAGGGTTAGCACCTAAGACACTAGAAGTACAACCTTTAAAGTCTCATGGTAATCGTAGATTGTCAAATAGATATCATGCTCTCGTTATTATATACTTTGCTTGGGGATAATTGTCAGTGAATATTGTAGGTATAGGAAGCAAAGGAAGATGGATGGGTTGATCCTCCGTTTTGAGAAGCATGATAGAAGGAGGGAACTATACGAAACCTTGGACCCTTAGTCACTATGATAGGTTCATGATATAGCTATGGAACTGTGGATGCCTGATACATAGCAAGGAGAAATAGAAGGTGAAAAGACCTCTACTATGGTTAAAAGATTACAGTCAAGCATTGTAATTATGACATAATGCATCAAGTTGAAAAGATGGCATCATACTAGAAGCATATCGTTGAAGCAAGAGCTCATGACATCATTAGAGAAGCTTGAAAGAATAGTTGAAGTAGAAGTCTACATGGATGTAGTTGTCATCATATAAACCCTCACATGCCCTTCAATTTTTAAAAAAATATTCACAAATAATCTTTTGCCATCATCTTAATGATTGAAGAAGGGCAAGACAATTTGACCATTTGACTTGAACAAGGAGGGTTGCCACATCATTATCCTTTTGGGGTTTTTACCCACAAATTGGTCCTACAACTTCAATCAAGCATAACTTGCAAACCGTGAAGGCTCTCGACATGCCACATACCACCGGAAACGGCTCGACGAGGGGAATCCATCAAGAATTATCTTGACACAAAAAGCCATGAATTGCCATGTCACATTAGTCGACAAAAGGCAGGGCATCTCCTGGTGCTGCTTGGGTTGACATCAATGGCAACCACATATCAACACACACTTCTACCTTCTAACCTCCCCACCCCTAGATCCAAGATCTAGGACTGTTTAGGCACTTTTGGGTGAGTTTGCAAGGGGTTGAGTTGTTGATTTTTACATTTTCTACAAAAAAAGTACCATCCTATAAAAATAGGACAAGTTATTTTACATAGCAACCTGCCTAACAGAGCACTTGTTAGATATAATTACATATTTGGTTAGAATATTTTCTATACATCAAATTTGATTTTTTACTTTCTATATTATGTTATTACTTGGTGTACTTCTTGCTATTTTAGTTTCCTTCACACTGATTTTTATAATAGAATGGTAGTAAAATCTCTTCCACTTCATCCATTTGGCCCCATTGTAAATCATTGGTATTGTAGTGGTTGGCTGAAGTCATTCATGGTAAGCCTCCAATAGCCCTTTTTCGTAGGAATTGAATTTATAGAGTGGGGATTTAAGCCGAGGTGATAATGGGTCTCTGTCTTATGGGTGTCAGTGTAGCAAATTGCCACAAGATCTTGACAACCCTATTAATCAAACTAGTAACAGGCACCTCAAGCTTCACCCTCCACTTAGACAATACAACAATATTGTCTAAGGAAATGGTATCCACATTCAGTGTCCTCTCCATTTGCCTCATCCATAGTCGAAGATTGTAATGGACATACACCATGTCATTGAGACATTAGAACTCCAATTTGTAGGAGGATCATAAAAAATTTAACGAGTCATGAGGGTCACAATATATTAGAGGGTCATAAATTACAATAAATGCATTTCCTGCACTCACATCCCAAAAGCTACAAGTTTGATTGAGGATTCTGATGGCAAATTTATGCAACCCACAACCAAGAAAAACAAATGAGGGAAAAAACCCAAAATCAGTTAAAAGTTTAAAACCCCCTGAGTTCTGCCAACCTGGCAATTTTTAGGGTCATGGCATGAAATTTTGGGAGAAATTTTCGATATTTTCCAAAACCATGTGACTTTTTGTATTAAAAAATCATGATTTTTTCGAGCCGATTTTTTGGCTACCCTTAAAACTCACAACTTTTTGGGACATCGCTGAAAAATTGCCAAGGTTATCAACATTGTTCCAAACTAACTCCTAAACTCCATCACCCAAGAGGTACCATAAGGCACTAGTCTACTAACATGTAGTAGAAGATATTTTAGTGTAGGGAAGCCTCCCTTGGCTTTGTAGAATTTGGCCAAATGAATAGGAACTTTTGGCGAGGTAACAGTGGGCACAGTCTTGTCCGGTACCACCTTAGTACCTTGTGAGGACCTTAACAAAACCACTAGTTTGGAAGGTCACATGACTCATTCGAGTGATGCATTTTACATAATGTGAATGGTGAGTATACATTTGAAAAGGACAATAGCCCATCTCTAGCAGATGTAGTCCAAATACTTGATGATTCTTTGTTCTTTAAAGCCACTAAGGAACTCTTGCATTTATTATTTATAGTTTTCTTTGACAATGTGGAAATAAAAAAGTTTAGTTCTTTTTGATCCTATAGGACCAAATATGATATTCTTTCTCTTTATTTGTCTTCTCCGTCCTTATTTTGCATGACCAGCACTCTAACAAAAGCTCATATAGGCTTGCCACTTGATGTAATGAGCCATGGATAATCCTTAATGGGCTTTTTGGTAGTAGTTTTGTTGATGTTTGTAGCTCGGGTAGGTACTTTTGCACAAGCCTTATTGTCTAGGCATGAAGTCACCCACGGATATTCTTAGGCACACTTGCTTAAGTGTGAGCAAGTTGCTAATGTAACTTAGACTAAGTTTTTAACTTAGGAAAAGCACATAATTATTATGTTGGCTAATTGAGCTAAAGTAAACTTAGGAAAAGATTTTAATGATTATGTTTTAATCTCAATCACTTTAGAAATTAGGGTTAGGGATTTAGCTCAGTGTAAAGTTATAAAAGCAAGACTAAGGAGAGGAGACGACACACCATATAGCAGCACAAGACATTGAGAGAGGCATCTCAATAAGGAGTGTTGAAGGAATTAAATTCTGGTGTGCCGAGTGCAAGCAAGTGCAAAAGGGGACCATTGGAGATCCAAATCAGCCGAGAATCGATCTAGGGCTTGATCTGTTGAATCACATCCAAAGCATTGTATATCTGTAATTTTCTCATATGGGCAATTATCCCAGGACAAGAGCCCAAGTAAGTTCATATTTTAATGAAGAACCTCTGATTGGGCAGAATCCATCTAGGTCATTGTGATTGAGATTGGTTATGTGAAATTTTGTTTCTGCTAATTAAGTTAAGAACTTAGTTGTGCTTTCAATCACTTGATCTGCAATCTCCTAGGTTTATGAATTGTTGAGTGCTAGTTTCAAAGAAAAATTAAAAGGTTTTATGCCCTTTTACAACAGTTACATCAAGATGCAACCCTCTATTGGAAAATGTAACTAGTTTCGGTCTTCATAATTTGTATCATTATGTATTTCATGTAAAAAGCAAAAGAAGAAAAAGAATTATTACATTCAAACATGGGTTTCATGCTCAAGTCGCATTGTTATTAAGGTAAAGCATGTTCTTCATGCTTCTAGGGTTCTTTGGGTCAAAAGAATATTTGTTATAAGTCAAACTATTGTACTAGAGTCAAGTCCTAATATTTTGTCCCCACAAGACCAAGTCAGCCCTGGAATGGACCCATTCGACCTCCTGGATGTGTATAAATAGAGGACAATTTGACCTCATTTAAAGACAAGCAAGCATTTTCAATTTTTGTGCCAAGAAGAGAGAGAAATACCAGCGAAAAAGTCAACCGAGAGAGCAAAGATCAAAGAAGCAAGTAATCTCCCACACATGCGAAGAATCTGCCCTAGAATCTGCCACACGTGCGAGAATTTCAGAAATTGCAGGGGCCGAAAATTGCAGACCTAATTGCAGGGGCCAAAAATCTGAAGTTTGAGCAAGTTTGGAAGGCTTTGACTATTGTTGATTTGAGTTGACTTTGACTTGTTGAAAGAGCTTGGAAGGAGGGATGACTTGGGTCTTGTGGGAGGTCTTGGTCTTGGTGTTTGGGTCTTGGATTTCTCACTTTGATCTGATTCTATAAGAAGAGAAGATTTGACTAATTTTCCCCCTCGTGGGGTTTTGCCCTGGCTTGGAGCCTATATCTTGTGTTCACTTTCTTTTTGTGATCTTCATGGTTTATGGTTTTGGTAATTGTTTGATGAAAGGAACATAATAAAAGTAATGAGAAATCAATATATCTTCACAAGCAATTATCAAGTAAAGAGAAATCACCCTAATTGCTGCTCTATATATTTCTCAACACCGTGCACTTGATCAATCCATAACACTATACATTTTTCTATTTCCACATTGCATATTATGCAGGGCATCAAAAATTAAAATAAAATATCATTCAGTGAGCACTATGTGTTTGTCCAGCATCTCAAATGATAGTTTCGAATTCTTACAAAGATACATGCTTTTAAAATTGCAATCTGCAGGGACAATTACCTGAAGAAGAATTGTACTTGTTTGTTCAAGCATTTCATATACAGGTTTGCATCAATAATATTCACTCAGCTAGTCTGTTATATTTGAGCATCTAACATTTTCAAGAAAGGCTTCTGATAATAATCTGCTTTCGAGAGGTTTGGAGCCTGGATCTGTTGTATAGTTAATAGATCATATTCCTGTTAAGTTGATAACACAGTTTGGCCATGGAAAATTCAGTGCTGGAACATAAATGCCCTAAAAATACTAAAATGTGAAGCCAGTATTTCTTCATGATTATTGTATCTTAGTGATTTTTGTTCAATTTCCAGTAAAAATATTTTAAAGACTGTTTTACGAAATTAGTAAAACATTATTATTACATGAAAAGAAGAGTTATCAGGGAATTCAAAGCTCAAACATCACAAGTTGTCATTTTCTTAACTGTACAAAAAGGTCAATTTGTCATTTAAGTTCAACCCCAATGGAGCCTTTGATGTTCCTAAGAATAGTATTGTTATGATGGAGTTTCAAGAGAATTATCTGCATCGCTCAAATAACATAGAAAGGCAATTTTATCTAGTTCTAGAATCAAAATCAAATCTTTACCAAAATGCTTTTATGAGGTAATGATCAGCAAGATTAACAATCCTGCATATGCATAAATAGAAAGTGCATACACACACAGAGATTGAACCTTGAAACCAGATCGTTGAACTGCTATAGCAACTGCTTGAAACTGAGGATAGTCCTTCAATTTGGAAACTACGTAAGACCTTCCAATCTGCATCCAATTTCAAGTGAAAGAGGACATATGAGTTGAATGTAATTCCTCTGGTATGATGTGAACAATAACCACTGATTAAAAATCTACATGAATCCCTATAGTAGATGAAGTAAATAGAATATGTTACAGGACAGGTAATTAAGTGATATATTGAAAAATACAACGAAATTAGTAAACAGTGAGAAAAAGTCCATCATTATCACTACTGGCAACATCTGGGACCACTCTGAACTGAGAATGAAAGAAATGATCTCAAAATGCAGCAGAGCTGCAGAGGTCATGCTTCCTAGCTCCAGTTCTAATATGACAATCAGCTAGAAGATGAATGACTACGCTTAGAAAGCTATACTAGGGATCTAAGGTGCCCTTCTCTCATTAGTTCACTCTTCCTTGCTGTTTCCTATCCCACTGTGCACAAAAGGAATTCCTACATAAGAATTACAGTTCAGCCTCAATTGGAGAACTTCAGACAAGTGATTATTAATTAGATTAGAATTCGTTAGGTCAAAAGGTACATAATTTGAATTTGTAAATCCTACTATAGGAGAATATTGTGACAGTAAATCTCACCTCTCTTGCTTGCCATTCCCCCTAACTCCCACTGACCAAATTTTGTGCTCTTATTATATCTGATGAAATATATGGTGTACAGTTCGGCAATTTATTTCATGCGCTTTGCTTCATGTGTGAGCATTTCATTATTGTTCACCTGTGCACATGTCAATTGGTATTAGATCCTAATGATTAGGCCATGTTAGGCCTCTGCAATGCAGGTCATTCTTGGAGCTTCTACCATCCAAAATTCCACCTTAAACTCTCAACACAACCAAGACCTCAAGCAACTTCTGCTATATGAGTAACAGCCCGACATTTACAGGTAACTAATGTGCTTCCCCCTTAAATTTGTAAGATTTCCCAAACCAGAAGAATTTCTAGAACTATTCCATGTTTTTTGGAAAATTCCAGGCAGAAATTCTGCTGACCCTACAATTTTGCTCATTCTGGTTCAAAACCAATTAAATACAAAATTGTGAAATCCCTACAATAATTCTGTTTCTGTGGGAACTTTTCCAACATAATTTCTATTCTGCAACAAGAATATCATGGGGACCTCACAATCTGAAGGCCCTGCTGATCTGTTATTAATGTGGTGGTTAAAAGGTTGACTTGGGTGTAAGCAGATCTGGGCTTCCTCGTTCCCTATGCTCCACCCAGGATCATACAACCAGCCCCTCTTAGCCCCAGCAACTTCCAGAAGATATCCTCTGCCAACGAATGGGCCCCTTCAAAGTTATATATGATTCCAATGAGCAGCCTATATCACAGTCCTCTCATTTGTCCTAAGCAGCCAGCTCTAGCTCCAGCAAACCTTGACATACTCTCCTCTGTTTGGCACCAATAATTTCTTCTACTTACACCTTTATATCTTTTCTTAGCTAGATACTTAGTTCTTTATCTTTTCGCTTTCAATATTGACATAGGAATTGGTTTTGTACTCCAATTTTTGTATCTATACTAATGTTCTCCTTTATTCCCATTGAATCTTGACATATTTTCGTGGTCATTTGTCAGACATTAATAAAATTATGTTATCTTATCTTCTTAAAGGTCCCTTGTAATATGGTGCTTAGAAGGTAGCCTGGCGGTCCATAATTAATTGTTGAAGCTTGTGGTAGCTTCAGAAGGTCTTCTACATAGGCTTGGCGTCATAGCATGTGGAAGATCATTAATAAAATTATCTTATCTTATCTTCCTAAAGGTCCCTTGTAATATGGTGCTTAGAAGGTAGCCTGGCAGTCCATAATTAATTGTTGAAGCTTGTGGTAGCTTCAGAAGGTCTTCTACATAGGCTTGGTGTCTTAGCATGTGGAAGATGATTTATTGCCTCTTTAGGTGCTTGCTTGGTGGAGTAAGTGATTTATGTCTTCTTTCCTAAGTCTAACTTAGGAAAAGTACAATAATTAAAGTCAATTAATTATTGTGGACTATTAAGTCATTTTCTAAGGATAAATAATTTAATTATTTAAGTGACTTAGAAATAATCTCAACCATTGATCTCCAAGATCTTCTAGAAGGGAGATTAGGGTTAGGGATTTCGGCTTAATGAAGATTATAAAAGAAGCCTAGCAAAGAGGTAAAGACACAAGAACACAAGAGAGAGAGGAGGTTAAAACATTTTTTGGGAAATTGATTTTCTCAAGAAGGAGAGAGCAAATTCTCTAGAGCATGAGGCTCACTTCGACTAAAGAGAAGGAAGAAGAATACAGGGATAAGTCCAGGGTGTTTCTAAGAGGCCATTTTGCTAGTAATTGGACAGGCCGAATTGTTGAAGTGAGAAGGAGGAACAATTGTTGGGGAGGTCGATTTGCTAGGGCCAAGTGGTGAGTGCGCAGAGGTCAAGTGAGAGCTAGGTGCAGAGGCTGATGTTCTGGTGAGAAGTGGGCCAATATTCTTCAGACCGAATTCCTTCAAAGGTCGATTTCCAGTTGGCCGATTTTCTTTCGGCCAAATTATTCCAGTGGGGTCGAGTTGTAGGTTCCAATCATTGTATTTTTTCTTTGTAAATTCTCTGTGGTTTGAAACCCTGATTTTCTAGAATAATGAATGACGAAAAATTGTTGCTGGTGAATTATTTCTATTGCAATGTGTGATTGACCTCTTCGACGTATTTCCGCGGCATATGTTTCTAAATGTGATTTTATTTTTCAGTAATTCAAGATTTATTTTGTTGATTAAATAAATTGTTGGGAATAAATAATTATTGTGAGGGGCTAGTATTAGGAGATTTAACATGATATCAGAGCTTTCTCGATAACTCTAAGAGACGGATCTGAAATCACTAGAGTTTGCAGTAGTGAGTTTCTCTTTTTTTATGTCAACAAAATTATTTTAAAATTTTGCAGTTGGATTTTGTGGTAGTGGTCGATTTGTGAAGATGTCATCACTGAGTAGTTTGCGATATGAAGACAAGTTGGATGGGGTTGCTAATTTAAGTCCCTGGAAGGAGCAAATTACCATGATTCTGAATATGAATGGTTCGTGGGATCTTGTGAACATAGACATTCAGGTTTCTTCAAATCCAAAACTTGCAATGGGGCATAATCTCAAAGATATGAAATCAAGGTGTATAATTTTGGATGGTGAGAGGGATCACATGATTCCTCAAATATCAAGTAAGTATATTGGACGTTCGACGTGGGTAGCTCTGACTGTTCTTTATCAGAGCACAAATGAGAACAAGAAAATGGTGCTACGGGAGAAATTAAACAACCTCAGAATGAATAGATTTGAGACCATAACACCTTACCTCACGAGGATCCAACAGGCCCGTGATGAGCTTGCAGTTATTGGGGAAGTTGTGATTGATTCAGAGCTAGTGAAAGTTGCTCCTAAGGGTTGCGTTAAGCATTGGACCACCTTTGTGGATGGGATCCTTGTTAGGCAACAACTTACTAATTAGAGCCAGTTGTGGGATGACTTCATCCAAAAAGAGATTTGGGATAACTCACTGACTAGAGGGCAGTGAAAGGGTATTGAAGAGAAAGATGAGCTTGCTCTTGCTACACAAGCGAAAAAAGGCAAAGGGAAGGCCAAACAAAACTAGAGTGGAGGAGGACCTTCACAGAATAAAAAGGAGGACATGAGAAAATTCAAATGCTTTGCATTTCACAAGCTCAGGCATCTTGCCAGTCAGTGTCCTAACAAGAAGGGCAAGGGAAACACCGCTACAACAATCACTACACAGATGGATGAGATCGCTAAAAAGTTCAAGAAAAACTTTGCCTTGGTGTCATACCTTTCTGGAACCATCACAAGAGGTGTCTGGCTTGTGGATAGTGGAGCATTTCGTCGCATGACAAAATCTTGAGACGACTTCACCGATATGACCGGGGAGCCTAGGGATACACATGTAGAGCTTGGTGATAAGGACAAGTATGCAGTAGAAGGCAATAGCAATATTGAGTATAAGATGGACTCAGGTGGTATCATGGAGGTGAACAGAGTATTGTACATACTAGGTCTAGAGAAGAATCTCCTTTTAGTTCGGCCATAGAAGACAGAGGACTAGAAGTCAGTTTTACTGGAGGTGACATGGTTGTTGGGCTAAAAGGAAATGGTCCCAACAAGAAGCGAGTGATTGGGAGAATGGAGAAGGATCTCTATCTATTGAGAAGATAGCCAGTGAAGCTCTCATACATGAGAGTGACAACTAGAGTGAGATATGGCATAGGAGGATAGGACACCTACACTACAAAGATCTCCCTATGTTGCAAAGAATGGTTACAGGGTGTCCAGAGATCAAGGTGGGGCAGGATGGAGTGTGTAAAGGGCGCGCGCTTGGAAAGAAGGCCAATGTTGTGTCTCATCACAATGAGACTAGGGCTAAGGGGGTGCTAGACTTGGTGCACTCTGACATTTGTAATTTTGTAGTCCTATGTCTGTGACATCGATCAAAGCGTCTTTGTACTTTACAACATTCATAGATGACTCTTCTAGAAAAATTTGCATCTACTTCTTGAAGACCAAGGATGAGGTCTTCGATTAGTTTGAGGATTTCAAAGCTCTTGCTGAGAACCAGACTGGGAAGAAGATTAAGGTGTCGAGATCAAATAATGGGGCAAGTATACCTCCAAGGAGCTCCAGGATTTTTGCAAGGCAACAGGGATTAAGGAGGAGCTCATAGTACCTTACAACCTCAGCAGAATGGGGTTGCTAAGAGGAAAAACAGGACCATAATGGAGGCAAAGAGGTCAATGATTTATGATCAAGGATTGCCTATGCTTTTGTGGGCAGAGGCATGCAATACAGTTGTATATGTGCAGAACAGGAGTCCTCACAAGAAATTGCAGGACCTGACTCCTAAGGAGATGTTTACAGAAGTGAAACCAGATGTGAGCCATGTGTGCATCTTCAGTTGTCCATTCTATGTCCACAAGGCAATCGAAGCACATAACTTAGCAATTGTATAGTCAGTTCATCATAGAAATTGAGGAGGGTGTGGTGCATTAGATGCTTAGGCCAAACAGCAAGAGAACAACACAAACTTCGAGGAGATGAGCACAAAATTGAAGGGGATTTCTACTACATTAATTGTAGTCTGCAGTTGGGCACAACTTTCAAGAAGATTCATACAGCATTAGATGTTATTGATGTTGATTTGGGGTAGCATCGGATGTGCTCTAAGCCTCAAAATTTGCAGGGAGGCTTAGACACACGCATTCTCCAATACCCAGAAATCATTTTGGGAAATTCCACCGGGAGACAGTTTTATTAAAATAATTAATTATTTTTAATGGGACCCTAAGTCTAAACTTAAGAAATTAAAATAATTAAAGGGTATTAATATAAATTGTGGGTGAAACTTCTAGAAGAAGGCGGAGATCAAGTCAATATGATCCTAGCCATTGATTAGAATCTAATCTGGGTCGTTGATTGATCAACGAGAGGATTATAAGAGGAAGCTTGATGGGCACTTGGAGAACACACCGAGAGATCAAGAGATCGAATTTCTGAAGTGAGAAGTTCTCAGGAGGAAATTCTGATCGAGTAGATTTCTTGTAGTTGAGAGGCAAGGATATCATCCGAAGAGAGAGATTTTCTCAACCGGAGAATCATCAGCAGAGAGAGGCAAAGAGTGATCCAGCAGCTCTCACGCAGAGGCTGACGCAGGGCCACGCAGAGGGTGAGAGAGAGTCTGAAATTTTGCAGCAAAGTCAATTTCAGAAGCCGGGAGCCGTGGTGTGAGACAGAGAAGCTAAGAGCAGTGACTCCAGGCAGCAAGTCGATCAGTTGGCTCGTTGATGCAGTCCCTAGAGGGGTTGACACAGGGGCTGCTTGAGGCCAGCGCAGGGCCTGTCAAAGGCACCTCATCCAGTGTCCGGATCAGCCATGATTTTTCTCAATGATTGTGTGAGGTAATCTCACAAATATTTTTGCCAGTATTTCTCTTCTATAACTAAATAACCCTTGAGGTATTCAGAGATGTATTCAGAATTTGCTACTACTTAATAATAATAAGCCCTCAGAACTGTTGAACCAGTTTTCCCGCATTGGGTTTTTCTGGGGACATTTGTCCAAAAATAATGGTGTTATTGTGTTCTATTTTCTTTCTTGCTCATCTCTTGTTTCAGCATATAAATTAATTAAGTGAAGGTTGCAGTGTATGTATTTCAATATTTGTCGTAGGAAACTGCAAATAACTTGTTCATCTAACAAGTAGGAGAAATATCATCAGTTGCTGCAGTAGGGATTTTGCCATTTTGGTTTAGGAATTTTCACAATCGATTGGTATAACAGATTGCACATTGTTCTAAGCAAAGGACTATACAAAAATCGAGGCAAGTAAGGCACGATTTTCAAGGCAACAGAGACACAGACTTCCCGTAGGATTTTTTCCAAGTTCATTTGACCAAAAACAATTGTGTCAATTTTTTGTCTGAATGATTGTATTTCATCTCAGCAAAATGAAAAGGAGAAGTAGATTCTATATGTTTCAATTTTTTAAATTGTTCATGTTTATGACAACAGCATAATAAATGTGTGTTGAGGATTAAACTTGACGAGGAATCACTAAACTTGGAACCAAGGAGGGTCTACACAAAGTTTCTACAATTAATATTCCAAACTCGGATCACCTTTTGATATCTAACTAGACCAAGTCCCATAAAAGTGTTCCCTACCTTGATAAATGTGGTTAATGGTCATCCCTATTAGGTGTTTCCAACCCCTAAGCAGAAGCGACATTTCCAAAGTTGACCCCTTAATCATTAGGTATTAGAGTAAGTGAGTGGCAATAAAGGAGGAAAAGGCTTCATGGCCAAGTGCTATGGTCAAGCGGATCAGCTAATGGGGAGTCGACATCCTGAGTGTATAGATGAAAATGGAGAGAGCAATCATGAAGGCATGAGTTACCCTACTTGGCCTATTTTTTCCACCCCTCTAGTACACCTTTTACTTCTTCCTGATAATGCTTTGTATTACCGTGCATAGCTCAAGGGTTAGAGCTTTCTCTCTGTGATGTAGCATATAATTTTACCCCTTAAGATGAGGCAATTTATCGCTCGTCAAGGTTGGGACATGCAAGAGTTCCTTTGATGTAATGGAGCATCAAGTGCTCAAAAATAGGGTGATGGCTAATAAGGAGGGTAGAGCTCAAGCTTGACTTTTTCCTACGCACAAATTTATGTTCCAGACATCTTTTGCATTTCGATTTCCTTCCTTTTCTTTCATTGTGGCCATAATATGCTTTTCATTCTTTTAGTTGCATCAACCTCCAGGGCAAAGTTTCCTGGGCCTTCTCAAGGATGTGGATAAGTAGGTGCCACATCCCAATGAACCAATGACAAGTTAGACCTGAATAATGGAAGTGATATAAGGGACTCGTAATGTGGTAATGGAAAGTGTCAAGTATGATGCAAGAGAAAATAAACATGGTATTTCAATCCAAAATTTCCAAGTAGTGCCCCTCCTATAACCTTAAGCCCTCAAGGGAGGTCCCACTAGACTAGGGCTAAACATTAACCCCCTAGTAAGGTGAGGGAACAAACTTACATTCAAGATTGATCAATCTTCTAGATCGCCTATTTATCGATACTAAATGCCCAAAACAAACAAGTATAAGCACCCAATTGCAAAATGATCAAAGTATCTTTTCAACAGAAGACCACCTTCATCCAGGAGATAATGTTGAATGGTGTGCTACATGGTTGATGTAGATGGTGGGAGGCATATGGCATATCATCATCAATAAGTGAATATCCAGGCTTGTTGGTTGGCTCGCTGTCCAATGTAGGAAAAAAAATTTCTTCTATAGGGTTACCCATTTTGGGGGCTAACAGGTCTAACCCAGAATTTTCCAGAGTTAAATAATATGGAGGAAGATTGTGTTGGGTGCAAATTTGTTGTTGTAGCATGATTGGTCTCTCCATTTTATTTCCATTGCATTTTATTTTCTGAGTTAATACCAATGTGTTTATTTTATCAACAATTTCAGAAATATTTGAGATAAATATTTTCTAGGTTTTTAATATAGTGTTGAAGCAAAGTAAATCAAATCTAGTATAAAATAATTTAACACAATACATTGACCATTAACTTCTGCTGTAATATATCCCTTGCTTGCAATGAAAGCCAAGGTTTGAAATAAAATCACTTAATTTTCAACGAAACTCTTTTATGTAGTTAGAGTTTGAGGTTGAAAATGTAAAATGATCTTAACTTCTACTATAGTCTTAGATTTGCTATTACAATTCCATGTATAAAACCACAAAGCTTCTTTGTATTAAATATGTAATGTCCTCTACGAATTGAGGACGAATGGGACTCATTAGCCTATCCATCCCCGTAGGCTATAGTCCACCAAATACGAGAAAACCCCCAAAATACCGATTACTGGGCAAGTTTTGGGGCAGGTGGGAAAAAAAACCCAGGATTTGGGTTGTAAGTAAGATTTACTCAATCGTTTAAGAAGATGAAACCCCTCAATAAAATCTATAAATAGAAGAGGATTGAATTCATTTTGGAGCATCAAGTGTGGATCAATTCATTTGTTCTTGAACATTAGCTCTGATGGTTTTAGACCCCTTCTCTCTCTTGTCAATTTCAGTGGTGAAAGATTCCACCCTAGTTCACATCCTCTAGTTGTTTCTTTGTTGGGCACAAGGGTTCTCTGGCTGGGCAACAGATTTGGTTGGGTATTGGTCTTTGGGCATAGAATTTCTATCAAAGGCTAGCGAATATTTGTTGGTTAAGGCATTTCATTGGGTACAAGTGACCAATTGGGAAGACAACAAAGATACTTTAGAATCCATAATGATAGCGAAGTTATGTTAAATTCTCCTAAAGGAAGAACCAAAGTTCATACTCTCTGTGACAGCAAACTTCTTTGACATAGGAATCAGTCTAAGGAACGGCAAGATTTCCCCCTTCTACCTTGGCAATGATCTGTGGGAGAAATCTAGAAGCGATATTGAATTGAGGAGTTCTCAAGAAGATCTCTCTACAAGAATAAATTCGATCTTTCTAAGATCTTACAAGATCAAACCCTTGTTTGGGAACAATTTCGTTTGTCTATCGTGAATTTCTTGGAGTGACCAGGATTCTGGAATGAAGGTGCTTGAAGTAGGTGGCTCCAGTTGAGACCTAAAGCGTGGAGGATTCCTACTCAATGTGCAAATTAGTCGTGTAAGTTCCAGTTTAGACGCACTGAAAGCAAAGTTTATTACACAGGCCACAAAGTATTCCTTGGTGTTCGACCCTCCTAATGGAAGCTACAAGCAACAGACACATGGTTTGTATTTGAAAATTACAGCGAACTAATGAGTTGTCGATACTATCCGCTCTCAGATCGTGCCAAGTCGAAGTCTCATAAGTGACGCGTCAAGAGTTGGAGTCCATTCTAGTGATGAGTCTGCATTTTGAAGGGGTCTAAAATATTTTGTGATACAACTTCTGAGCAAAGCCCGAATATTTAAGTGACAATATTCAAGTGCAATTTAATTTTTTGGGTTCGTGCATTGAATGTATTTCTTTCTAATTAATTTGGTATTCTCAACTTAGTATGGTTTATTATTGAAATGACATCCCATTGTTGCATTGGGTCCACAGTCCATAACAGTTTATGGCATGAATTATATTATATATGGGATTATTGCACTTTTAAATTATTTGAACTCTTTCCCTGTTTTATTATCACATTATTGCACCATTCCAATGAAAGGACATAATAACAGTATTATCTGAAGAAGAAAGTTGCAGAAACCATAGTGGAAAATTGCCCTAGAATATTACAAAATAGCACAAGTTTGACTAAAATCTATGCACTATATCAAAAGATATCCAATCTACAAAAATCATGGCCATTATTGGGACCAAAAAAACAAAAAACTAAAAAAAGGCTAATTTTAAAGCAAGAATAACTCCACTTCCCTAACTCCATTTTAGAATATTCTCTTTTTTATAATTGGGTATTTTCTGAGAAGAATTCTGGTATGTGGCTAGTTTCTTCACATTCTACTTAGGAAGTTTCAGGAATCGCCATAAATGTTGTCATTGTCTTTTTTCCATCAAAGATCTATGAAAAAAAAACATGTTCGCTATGTGCTTGTTACCACTCAAACTAGCAGCATGGCCTACAAGGGACTCCTATGTAGGCTCAGAAGCCCAACAGTCATGTCTATTCAACCTCAACATTTACATATAAATACAAGGAGCATTTTCCTCATTTGGACAATTCAATTCACTCATCTTCTCTCTCTCTCCTACGCATAAAAGGAGCCTCTCTCTCTCTCACACGTGTGGCTGAAAGTAAGAGGTCCTAGGGCAAGGAAGACGCAGAAAGAAGGACGCTATGGCAGCAGGTCATCTCTTTGACCAGCATTGACCTTCCAGAAGTGTGGATTGGGTGTGGTTGCCTCTAAATCGAGGTGATCTGAACTCTGGTTTGACCGGTGTTGACTGCCCTAGTTTAGGGTTGCAAGTTGACTTCAAAAATCTGCAAATTGACTGAACTATTGGGGTTGTTCAAGGGTTGTTTCTTCAGGCTGTTCGAGGACAAGTTCACTGGAAATTGACCAAGTATTTTAGAGGTTAATTTCAGCTAGTTTGACCAAGTTTGACTTTGTTGATCTAGGGTTTGCTGCTGCTGATATAAAATTACAGAATTCAGATTTTGTACTATTTCTCTTTGTTGAACTATTGAAGATAAAAGAAGATTTGATCAAAGGGTTTCCCCGCATTGGGGTTTGTCCCTGGCTAGCCGCCACATCTTGTGCCTCTTGTCTTGGCTTGTTTTCTGTTGATCATTTAATGTTCTATCTGCACATTACTTAATGTATATGTGATTCCTAATCTATGGCTAATAAAAAAAAATAGGTAAACTTCTCTAAGCATAGAACATACCATAATTTAACATGGTATTAGAGCTGAGGTGAAGACAAAGCCCAAGCAAGAGCAAGAGCAAGAGCAATCACCGAAGAGAAGGTTGGCAAGGCTATCTTAAAAAAAAATCTTGGGGTCCTCAACGCACTTCCCTGTTGAAGACAAACTCCATGAGAAGTCTGACTATCATGGATGGAAGATGTCTCTCGATCTAACATTAGAAGAGCAAGAAGTGTTGGACCATGTGAGAGGCGGGATTGTTGAGCCTCCGTCAAATGCATCCGTTGTTGCTAGGAGCAAATGGACCAAGGGAGAAGTCAAAGCAAGGAAGATCATTCGGGACTCTATCGACAAGCACTTGGTGGCCTATGTTTCCGAGCTGAACACCTCCAAGGAAATCTACGATAGACTGGTGAGTTTATTTAAAGTTAATGATGCAAATCAAGTCTTGTTTTTTAGAAATAAGCTGAAGGAAATTAAGAAGGGCAAAGATGAGAGTATGCAAGCATATTTCTTAAGGATCACCAAGATCAAGAACAATCTCCCATCTATTGGGGAAGTAATTCCTGACAGGGAAATGTCACTCACAACTCTTAGAGGACTGCCATCTGAATGGTATATATTCAGGATTACTCTTCTCAACAATAACGTAATTCCTGGATTTGAGGAATTAATGGCCAGATGCATTCAAGAAGAAACGAGGATGGAAGATCAAGAAATGCCCATACTTAAAGGTCATCCCTCTGCCTTTTCTTCTCATACTAAAAGAAGAAACAATTCTGGGGCTAAATTCAAAGGAAAGGCTGGACCAAAGGGTGGAAGAAAAGGACGATGTTAGAATTGCAATAAAACAGGTTATTATGCAAGGGAGTGCCCTGATAAAAGGGACTCACATAGGGACGATGATCAAAATCCCTCTCAAGGCAATCAAAGGAATGGCAGGTCAAATGCAGAGGTAAAAGAAGTGTCGGAAATCAAGGAAGAGGACAACCAGTCAAGAAGGCAAGAAATTCCAGATATGAATCTAACACTGTTAACAATAAACAAGATGAATATTATCTACCAGCAGCTCTATCTACTACTGCTCCCTCGGACTCGCTGGGAAATTGGCTTATTGATAGTGGTGCCTCAAGGCACTTCACTGGTTACAAAGAAGCTCTCTATAATTTGATAGAGAAGGAAACCAACCTAGAAATTGTTCTTCGAGATAATTCAAAATATCCCGTGAAAGGCGTAGGAAATCTCACTCTTCAATTGAATCAGGGTAATACCATCCACTTACAAGATGTATTATATGTACTTGATCTCAAAAAGAACCTGGTGTCCATTTCGGCAATGGAAGACAAAGGCTACAAGGTGGCCTTCAGCAATGGCAAGGTACGTGTATGGAAAAAGAACTTTAAAGATGCTTTTACTCTTGGGTTTCGAGTTCATTCATTATATCAAGTCTGTGGAAGTCCGCTGGGTGTCATGTCTTGTGACACATCTCTTCAGTCTGAACTATGGCATCGAAGGTTTGCTCACCTTCATTATAAAGCTCTACCAGATGTAAGAAAAATGGTGACCAGGACACCTAAGTTCAGATTAGAGCAAGGTGTATGTCCAAGATGTGCCGAAGGGAAGCTCAAAAGGGGACCATTCCCCTCAAGCCAAAGCAAGACCTTCGATATATTGCAGTTGGTTCACTTACACATATCTGTTATGATGCCTGTGAACTCCTTGGGAGGATATTTATATTACCTCACTTTTACAAATGATTATTCTCGCAAGACTTGGATATACTTCTTGAAAAAGAAGGATGAAGTGTTCTCCTAGTTTCAGCACTTCAAAGCCTTGACCGAGAATCAAACCGAAAAGAAGATCAAGATCTTATGGACTAATAATGGGACTGAATATGAATCCAATGAGTTTCATGACTTTTGCAAAGAGGTTGGCATTAAGAGGGAGACTACTACACCATACACTCCTGAACAGAATGGTATGCCGGAAAGGAAGAATCGTACAACTGTGGAAGCTGTCCGTGCTATGCTCCATGATCAAAGACTTCCAAAGTTTCTATGGGCTGAAGCTGCAAATACCGCCGTATATGTACAAAACCGATGCCCTCATCAAGCATTGGGTTCCAAGACTCTTGAAGAAATGTTCACCGGTAAGAAACCTGGCGTATCTCATTTTAGATTTTTTGGAAGCCCTGTATACTTTCATGTGCCTAAAGAGAAAAGGAATAAATTGGGTGCATCTGGAAAGAAAGGAATCTTCGTGGGCTATAGCGAAAACACTAAGGGCTATAGAATCTATGTCGTTGGTCAAAGGGAAGTCGAGATTAGTCATGATGTCACCTTTGACGAAGGTATGGCTCTTAGCAAGGTAGACAATCTTCCTACTTTAAGGGGATCTAAAGAAGCTGACACCGGGGAACCAAAGGAAAAAGAAGATGAGACGATGCCCGATGTGGAAGAACCTATGGATCCTATTGATCCTCCTACACAAGAGCCTTCCTCTTCTAGGAAGAGGCCTTCATGGCTTAGGGGGACACTTGATGATGCTGAAGGACACATTACACCCCGAGGAACCTTCTGTGAAAGTAAGAAGCCGAACAGATATTAGGGATACCTGACCATCATGAACACGATCATCCAAAATGAGCCTTCGTCATTCACAGATGTTGTCAAGCATCAAGTATGGAAGGATGCTATGACCGAGGAATATGAGTCCATTATGAAAAACGATGTTTGGGATGTGGTCCCCAGACCCCAGGACAAAGCAGTTGTCACTTCAAAATGGCTTTACAAGATAAAGCATGCAGTTGATGGAAGTGCGGAAAAGTATAAGGCTCGCTTTATCACTTGTGGCTTCTCCCAGAAGGAAGGTATAGACTATGACGAGATATTTGCACCTGGTGCCTGATATACCACCATCCGCTCGATCATAGACCTTGCTGCTTCGCAAGGATGGAACCTACATCAGATGCATGTCAAGAATGCATTCTTACATGGTTCGATCAAAGAGGAGGTCTATGCGGAGCAACCCGAAGGATTTGAGATTTATGATCGAGAATCTCATGTGTGCAGATTGAAGAAGGCCCTCTATGGGCTAAAGCAAGCACCCTGAGCATGGTATGAGAGGATCGATAGCTACTTGATGAAGTTGGGATTCACTAGGAGTGAAGCCGACCCTAACCTTTACTTTAAGGTTATAGATGACAAGCCTCTCATACTGGTGCTATATGTTGACGACCTCTTTCTAACAGGTGCAGACCCTCTCATTCACGAATGTAAGAGGGAGTTGGCTTCTGAGTTCGAGATGAAAGATCTAGGACTTATGCACTATTTCCTAGGACTGGAAGTCTGGCAGAAACCAGGGGAGATTTTCCTATCTCAAGGAAAATATGTGGTAGAGATATTGGAGAGATTTGGCATGGTGGACTGCAAGCCCATAACTACCCCGATGGAGCTTGACTTCAAGAAGTTAAGCGGTAGTGCTGCCAGACCTATTTTACGAAATGCTACCGAGTATCGTCAACTCGTCGGAGAATTAATATTCTTGGTGATCTCCCGTCCGGATATATGCTTTGCAGTCAACACATTGAGTCAACATATGGATGAGCCTCACCAGTCACATTGGATTGGTGCCAAGAATCTGTTGAGATATCTTTGTGGCACAATCACTCATGGGTTGAGATACACTGCCGAAGATGTGAGACTACTTGGGTATACTGATGTTGATTGCGTAGGCAGTGTGGTGGACCGAAAGAGCACTTCCGAGTGTTTTTTCTCTTTGGGATCTCCCTCGATATCCTGGATGAGCAGGAAGCAAAAGTCGATGGCTTTGAGCACCGCCGAGGCAGAGTACAGTGCTGCAGGCATGGCCACCTGTGAGGCAGTCTGGTTGCGAAAGCTCTTCAGTGAGCTCTTTGGATTTACATTAGATACCACCGTGATTTTGTTTGACAACCAGAGCGGGATCCGTTTATCAGAGAATCCCATATTTCATGATCGCTCCAAGCATATCGATATCAGGGACCACTATATTCGAGATATGGTGCAGCGAGGAGCAATAAGGCTCCAACATATCGGTACAGATGAACAGATCGCCGACATTTTGACAAAGCCCCTAGGAAAGGTCAAATTCCTGACTTTCCGAGAAAAACTTGGGGTCGTTCAGAGACCCTCTTATGAGGGTCGAGTATGATGTATTGAGCTTTGGGAGCTCCAAGGGGGCGCGGGGTACTTCTTGGAGTGACATGTGACCACAAGGCAACTCACCATCCCCTGGTGGTGCACTATGTACAGGGTAAAGGTTCAACCTTCCCCTGTGACACCCCATGGCGACTGTGGAATAGGATGATTAGTTCTCCTGTGGGCCAAGATGATTTGTTCTCCGTGGCGACTGTGGAGCAAGATGATTAATTCTCCTATAGGCCAGGATGATTAGTTCTCTGTAGCATCCATTGGACAGGATGATTCGTTCTCCTGTGGACAGGATGATTAGTTCTCCTGTCGAGGCATCCTACCCATGGAGTCTGGGACTCATGGGAAGTACCTCTCATCTGATCAAAGAGCAAGGAAATGAGGATAGGGACCATAGGAGTACTATCGATGGACGCATCGTTGTATCTACCGTACTCCCTACGCTAGGATGACCTCCATTGATCTGGGATCAATGATACTGATCTGGGATCAGTGAGAGTGGTTCACACTCTAATACTAACTTCGAGTCAGTGGAGGATGGTATGATACATCCTCGATCACTTCTTCTTCTTCATAGTTCAAGTAGAGCAGAGCAGAACAAAACAGAGCAGAGCAGAGCAAAGTCAAGTTGTACAGGACAGTGCATTTGATGGATGGATAGCAGCGATGGTCTGATGGATTGCATATAAAGTTCTCCCTAGTTGAGAGAGTGTTAAAATTGGCAACTAGGGCCAAACTCCATATGGATCACCTTATTTATGGCTTCTGATATTTTTCCTATATTCCTCTCATCGAGAGGTGTAGGATTGATCTAAAGATCATCCAATTCCAATAAGTATTTATGGAGATATGAATTTATTTTGATTATGGACAAATTATCAAGGTCGGCCAGCAAACTTATGTAGGCTCAAAAGCCCAACAGTCATGTCTATTCAACCTCAACGTTTGCATATAAATACAAGGAGCATTCTCCTCATTTGGACAATTCAATTCACTCATCTTCTCTCTCTCTCTCCTACACATAAAAGGAGCCTCTCTCTCTCTCACACGTGTGGTCGAAAGGAAGACGTCCTAGGGCAAGGAAGACGCAGAAAGAAGGACGCTAGGGCAGCAAGTCATCTCTTTGACCAGCGTTGACCTTCCAGAAGTGCAGATTGGGTGTGGTTGCCTCTCCTAGGCATGCCACAATTTTTGGCACGAAAATCGAGGTGATCTGACCTCTGGTTTGACCGGTGTTGACTGCCCTAGTTTAGGGCTACAAGTTGACTTCAGAAATCTGCAAATTGATTGAACTTTTGGGGTTGTTCAAGGGTTGTTTCTTCAAGCTGTTCGAGGACAAGTTGACCGGAAATTGACCAAGTATTTTAGAGGTCAATTTCAACTAGTTTGACCAAGTTTGACTTTGCTGATCTAGGGTTTGCTACTGCTGATATAAAATTACAGAATTCAAATTTTGTACTATTTCTCTCTGCTGAACTATTGAAGATAAAAGAAGATTTGATCAAAGGGTTTCCCCGCATTGGGGTTTGTCCCTGGCTAGCCGCCACATCTTGTGTCTCTTGTCTTGGCTTGTTTTCTGTTGATCATTTAATGTTCTATCTGCACTTTACTTAATGTATATGTGATTGCTAATTTGTGGCTAATAAGAAGAAAAATAAGTAAACTGCTCTAAGCATAGAACATACCATAATTTAACACTAATCAACGGCTCAGATTAGATCTGGTTTGATCCATGTCTTTTGGACCACTCTAACACATATTCATATTAATACTCATTAATATTTTATTTTCCCTAAGTTTAAACTTAGGGACTCCATTAAAAATATTAATTATTTTAATATCTCTGGATCTGTTTAGAATCTGCCCAAACCCTTTCTGGGTATTGGAGATCTCATGTGCCCCAACCTCTCCAGCAAATTTCGTGGCTAGAGCACATCCGATGCTACCCCAAATCAAAACTCCCTCTTAGCGAGGATTGTGCTCTAGCAATACTCCTCACTAAGTATTACTCTGATCATCCGACATCGATACCTGTGTTGATGCTAGGCCTTCCTACCCAACATCCTCTACACTGCTGCCTCCTGTACTGCTGCCCATGGTTCTGCCACTACCACTGCTACATTTGTACGACAGCTCCCTCTGCATCCGTGCTGCTACTGGTCCTTTCTCGCAGCACTGCACCTCCTCTCATCATGCTACATCGTGCTACCCACTATTGCACTGCAACTCAATTACTGAGAAGTAAGTAATTGATCTCCAAACTAACCTCCATGTTGGGCTAGAAACACCCACTGATGCTGAAGCTCCCTCTACCGCTGGCAAGTGCTCCCTCTCTCTGACCTCTGCGTTGCTGCAACAACTCCCTGCATCTCGCACCATTGCACACCTCATTGTGCCTTCCTGCACTAGTGCAACACTCTTGTGACTCTCGCACTGTTGCAGCCTACTAGCTCTACGTTGTCTTGGGACTCCTGCACTATAGCTCTCTCTGTCGCTCCAACTGCATCCGTCTCGACTCCTCTAAGTCTCTACTTCCCGTCTAGAAGTACTCTTCTGGACTCCCTCTGAGTCCTGATTTCCCTTCTGGAAATCCTTCTACCGCTTGTCGAGATGCCCCCTACTCTGATAGTCTTGTGCAACTGCACTGCTGATCCAGGTTCCTCGGCTAGAAACCCTCGGTCACAACTCCTCTAGCCTTGCTTTGTCAGGTACTGATCTAGCTACAGTACCTCACCAACTCTACTCTACAATATTCCTGCAACCTTCTACTCCCCAGCAACTGCCTCTCTGTGAACTGCCTCAGCCATGGGATGCCCTACGTCAACCCTGGGATGCCCTGTGTCAGCCCTCTAGCCCTCTACATCAGCAACACTGGCCTCTCTGAGGCTCTGCATAGTTCCCGGCTTCTTTTGCGTGGCTCTGGCTAGCTCTGCGTCACACTTTCTTGGCTTCTACGCTGCTAGAAACAGCTTTTGTCACCTCGAGACAACTATTTTCAGTTGTTATTGCTCTGCTCGGCTGATGTCTCTTAGTCCTCCTGTGATCTGCAATCACGCTCCGATACCATGTTGAAGTTTCTAAGTTTACTTAGTTTAGAAACCCTTCATGCACTTTTTCTTATTTATTTCTACCTACTTGTTAATTTTTCTTTAACAAGTTATTTACAAAGTAAATACTAAAAATAAACACCAGTGCATGCTCAACATATTACACATCAGCAACTAAAAGAAACAAGAACAAACACACCACATGACACCATTATTTTTGGACCAATGTCCCCGGAAAAACCCAATGCGGGAAAACCGGTGCAGCTATTTGAGGGTTTTCTTATTAAGTAATATCAGAGTACAATCTAGGTGTCGTAACTGGCTTACCCAATAGAGAATTTCCTTAGCAGCTATGCCTCACAGTTTGAGAGAAATCTCTCGGCTGAAACCCCAGAAAACCCTTCTGGCAGCTCCTCAACACAAAACTACTCTTGCAACCCCAGCGTCTGCCCAATCTGGACTATGTCAACCCCTCTCTGTCTCGCTTTGGCCCTGCGTCAGCCTTTCTTGGCCTCTGTTAGCCCCAGGAGGCCCTGCGTCAGCCTTTCTTGGCCTTTGTTAGCCCCAGGAGGCCCTACGTCAGCTCTGGGAGCCTTTGCATCAACTACATTGGCCCCTCTGGTGCTCTGTGCAGAACTTGGTTGCCTCTACGTGGCCCTGCGTGAGCCTTTGCTGGCTCTGTGTCACCCTCCTTGGCTGCTGTGTTGCTCTGCCGGCACAATCTCTACCCTCTTTGTTCCTCTGTACTCAATGCCCCTCAGTTGCTCTCTCGATCACTGATTCTATCTCTATTAGCAAACCCCGTTCTAGAGAATAGAATGATTGATCGTCTGGTGTAATCTCCAAGTGACCCTCAAGCCTCCTCTTATACTTTTCCTGTTGACAATTCAACGGTCGAGATTAAGTCCGTAATCAACGGCTAAGATTAGAGCTAGCTTGATACACGTCTTTTGGACCACTCTAACACAAATTCATATTAATACTCATTAATATTTTATTTTCCCTAAGTTTAAACTTAGGGACTCCATTAAAAATATTAATTATTTTAATATCTCTTGATCTGTTTAGAATCTGCCCAAACCCTTTCTGGGTATTGGAGATCTCATGTGCCCCAACCTCTCCACCAAATTTCGTGGCTAGAGCACATCCGATGCTACCCCAAATCAACACTTCGTCCAACGTTAGGGCAAAAAGAAAGTGACCTTAAAGCATTTATACTTCGCTTGCAAATGAAGATGGCTTATCAAGATAAGTTCGATCTCTAGAACAATTCGTTCAACAAACATGGCCCATACATAGAGATATGCTATATAAAAACATAATTCCACAATGAAGCAGTAAATGCATGCAGCTACTAGATCTTAAATAGCGAAAATCCCACGATCAATGTATGTGACAAAGTAAAAGAAAATAGCATCAATATCGTACTTACATGTAAGAGAATATATCCAACTATCAATACATTTGCCAATAAAGAAGCTCCAAGATAAGAAAGTCCAACCCAAACATCAAAATTCATCCATGCTCCAATTTGTCGTCCAAGAAAGAAATGTGAAATTCTCAAGAGAGAGAATGATCCAATCCAAGTGATGATACAAAATGAATTCATTTCTCTCCTATTTATACACTCATTAGAAGTTCGAATTACCTAATTTGAGCCTACATTAGCCCATCAACTAAAATAATGTGCAAATAACTATCATTTGGTGACAAGCCCACCAAACTAGCTCATAAACAACATAATAAGCCTCCCAATAGGTCGAATAATGCATTTCATTGGGCTCTCTAAGAGGCCTAATGAAGTCCAGACTCCATAAGTGCTACAATGATGAATTGGACTTCCAAAAGAAATGAACAAGGGGTTGGCCCCTTGTTCTCTACATAACAAGGTTGTGGTGCTCCCAATGGCGGTGAGGGCACACAAGTGACCTCATGGGTCTCCAAGTAAGTCGAAGATGCTTGTAGACCATCTATAAGGGCTCAGATGATGGTGTAAGTGATGCCACACCAGCATACAAGTCCTGAGTCATCTTTCAAGTGCATAGTACAATTGTGGGGGTTGGTTGGGCAAAGGTGAACCACATGCATCTTCCTCCTCCAATAGGTGAATCACGAGCAATCTCTGAACATCTTTGGGGATTCATGGAGAGTTGTATACCGTTGTGGAGGCCCATGGCTCTCAACACACACCATACATGTGCCAATGTAGCCCTCTAGAAGATTAGGACGCCATATAGGGAGACCAAACCCAAGATGGAGACCACATGCAATTTTGCATAAGATATAATGCATCCCCTAACCTTCCAGTACAACAATTCATCAAGGAAATTCAGTAAAAGAGCTTACAAACCACAGACAACAGGTGGGGACTTCATAATGGCATGCCCTTCCATAATGGGCTTTGGCATGTGCTAATGTCTCCAAGCTCTAAATGGAGTTAACCAAGTATCCTATTAGGTGGTTTCTACTTCTAAAGGGGATAGTATGTTCTAAGTACACCCTTCCAAAGGTGACGGTATGTGATAAAGAGATGAATGGAGTAGGGGATGAAAGCGGCAGCCCTAGGCCACATGTTGGGGTTCAAGGGTAGCTAATAAAAGGGAATCCCACACTTGGGTATATAATGTATAGGAGGGAACAATCGTGTTACATGAGGTGCCCCGGCTTTGATTTTTCCACCCTTCTTTATATTCCTTTTGCCTTTTATTATTTTATTTTTCTTGATTGCTCGGGGCTCAAGGGATAAGAGCATGATGTGTGAGATATAGCAGTGGATACCCCCTTTAAGGTCCCTTTATTGTCCACCAATGGTTGGGACAATCATGGGCTCCTAAATGATAAGGGAGGCTCATCTAGGGCCTATAGGAACTAGGGTGATGGCCATGATCATGGGGTAGAGCTCATGTGTTGGCTTTTGCCCACATGCTAAATGTGTTTGTCCCAGCCATCCTTTGCATTTTGTGGTAAATTTCCTGTTGTGTGTGGCCAATTATGCTTTTACTTTTCTTTTCAGCTGCATCAACCTCCGCGGCATCATTCCAACCTGACTTAGGGTGTGGGCAAGGGGGAGGGGACAGCTGACCCTATGTGGACCCAGTAGAGGAATGTGGACCCAGATGGGAGAAATGATGAAAGGGGTTATAATGAGTAGAAGGGGAGTAATATATAGGGATGAGGGAGCAGGACCATGCAACCAAAATCAGGGTTTCCCATGTAACACCATCCCTAAAGTCGAAGGGTCAGTAAAATAGATCCCACAAGACTAGAATCCAAGGTTAACATACAAAAGGGGGGCTAGGAGACAAGAGCACAGACCTAGCCCATTCTTTCCACCAAATGCCCCCATTAATCCATGCCCAGAAGTGTCCATGATAAGCAAACTACAATACTCAATTACCAAATGACAAGGTATAGCTTTGGGTTCAGGAGGCCCACCTTCAAACATACGATCATGGCATATGGGTGAGGGACCACACGACTAGATCAGGTGGCAGAGAAGTGGCACAACGAGCTAGTTGGTGGCTGCAATGCGCTGCTGGCTGCTGACTGAGGACCATCATGGAGAAAAAAATTCAACTAGGGATATCACCCACAAAATGGTGGGTAACATCTGGCTCCAACTAGGACATGATCTCTCGGAGAGTGGAAGAAGTTGTTCGAACGTGAGGTCATGAAAACACCAGCAATCTCTTGGTCACCGCAGACCTGTTGCCTGCACATATAATAGATGAAAAGCACAGGGCAACATGTTTTTCACGGTGTCTTATGATCACCCATGCTTAGCGTTATGCCATAAAATGAACAAAACAATTAAATATGCAAATTTTTTAATTCAAATGCAATTAATCTACCATGAGAAATATCATATGATGTTAGTTCTAATGCAAAATCAACTTGCAGTGCATCCTACCCTACCATGAATGTAGTAGTGTTAATACTAAGAATAATCATAAAGCCAATGCAACCAACATATCATCATATCAATATACATATGCCAACTAGTATGATTTCTCATGCAGCCAATCCTAAAGCGGATGCAGATACAATTACACGAAGGATGAAGGATGGGAGGTGGGAAAATATAATCTCCATTCAAGGTAAAAGAAAGCCCTAGGGGAAGGAATGAAAGATCACTATCAAGAACTCCCTATCACAATCATTGTTTATAATATTATGGTTTGCAGATGCCACAAGGTCGTGATGAGAGGGAACGAAGGGTGAGGGAAGGGAGAAGTGCAATAAATAGCTTTCCCATGGTGGTGGCCACATTGGAGAGGGGAGATCATGGAGTGATCAAAACCCCGAGGGTGTGTCCAAGGAGGTAAAGTATAATCGATGAGGGGCTCTTCCTCGACACTATACTGGGAAGGGGAAAAGTGCTCACGGTCACTTGAGATCATATGACAATGGGTGAGGGAATCACTTGATGAAGACTCAAGATGATAAACAAAAGAAAAGGGCAAAGGGGAAGATGAAGTCTCAACGAGACCCTTTTCCTGAAAATCCAACTCAGGAGTCTCAAGTGATTTGAATATACTCCCGAAATCATAAGGAAGGTAGGTATGAGAAAGGGCCTTATCAATCCTATCATTGTTGGTATCAAAGATAGGGTCTTCCCAAAAACGAGAATCAATCATCTCCAATAGCTCATTTTCATGCAAGGGAAAATGATAATTCTCCTTCCCAAAGGTATTGATGGATATTTCCTCATAAATAATGCCTGGGAGAAAGGGAGGACAGCTCTCAACCTCATCCTCCTTGTCAGTGTCATTAACGGGAGCACAGTCAAATTGAGGACCAACAATTTCCCATTTCTCTTTTTCAATATGGAAGTAATCTTCAATGCCATCCTCTAAGGGGCTAATGGGATCACCTTCCTCAAGGTTCTAAAAAGGAGAATCATCGAGAGTATTGTCCTTGAGAAAGGTAAGGTTAGCCTCAACTTCACTTCCCACATGTTCTCAAAGTCATTCGGGTTCATCATGTGGACTTGGCGAAGACTCATCTTCCTGATCATCACCTAGATTACCAAAGCTATCACCGGCCCCCATTTCCAAGGTCTTATCACATGTAACGGGAGGAGGGTTCTCTTCCACACCTTTACCAAGACTCTTTTCAAGATTATTCCTTTCATCATGTAGCTTTGCCTCAAAGGGGTATCTACGAACTATCCATTCTTCATGAGGGGTGTCACCCCATATTTCTAAAAAGATATCTTCAAAATATTCATATTCAGTGGCAATCTCATGAGGGAGGCTATCATACCAATCTTTAGCTTGGCCTCATAATTGCATCCTCATTTTCAATCCCTATCGGGGTTAAAACCCAAGAGAATTCGTCAAGTTGGACATTGGGATCTTGGTTAGGACTTCCTTTGAATTTAAGCATCCCACTTCTCATCCATGCCTTGATTTCATGGCGCTCTAGAACTCCTTCAGTACTAAAGCCATAATAGGGAGAAGGAGGGAGACCATGTTGCTTGACATGGTCCATTTCTCAGGATTTTTACACATTATAATTGAATATGGAGTCGTCAGGGTGAATGCAGATGATTGGATAGATGCTTGCTTCACCGCACAAGCATTAACATTGAAGTTGAATGAAGAACCAGGGCTTCGTTCTTCCAATGGAGTCGTCAATAATAATATGTCAATATGTCGTATGGAGAACAAAACACACGTTTCGTGTCCCCAGCAATGGCGCCAAAATGTTACCGCTCAAACTAGCAGGGGGCCTAAAAGGGACTCCTAAAGGGACAACTGCTAGATCAAGGACAACAATGAAGACTTAACCCATTGTCACCTCTGCTAAGACTCCCGACTCTTTACAAACTTTCACCGATGGGAGGAGACTCAGTATATAGAAAGTCACTTATGAAGGATGAATCAACAAATGGATGTGAAGTGACCTTAATGATCCTTTTCCTAGAAGGTGGTTAAAAATGGAGCTTGTTTGTTCTTCAAGCAAGGTACAAAGTTTTCTAGGAGAAGGAGGTGAGGATTTAAGGGCTAGGTTAAAGGCATATGCTTTGTAAAGAAGTTTCCCAATCCCTAAAATCCTTATTGGACTTGGTTTCCCCAATGTTTCTTAAAGAATTAACTTTTCAAAGGTATGGGACCACACGAGACCAAGTGGACCCAGCCTAGGTTAAGGGGAGGGAGTTTAGCAACCAATGATGATCTTAACCTAAACAATGAAGGGGAAAGGATCAAAACAAGAATTTCCACTTAAAGGTGTCAAATTGATCCTATGAGGTACTAGCCTAGGGAACGCAAGGCAAAGTTTGATCCCAAAGCAAGGGCTTGGGATATCTCACAATTCCAACAGCGAAATTCCTTCAAATTTGGAGGAGACCTCGAGAACACACTAGTACAGTAGAGGCTAGGAGATAGAACTTTTTCTATGGCTACTTTGTCGAGAAAGTGATGACCTAGGTGGCCCAGTGTGGCTAGACCTAGAAAAGAGGGGAAAAAGGTGAAGAAAAATGTTTAAAGACAATCACCTTATGGTGGAGCAGTGCCTAATTCCTTTGGGGATATGGAGTCAAGAAGAATTATGAGAATGGATGTTGTTTCTAGTTCAAGGAGGCTTTAAGGGCAACTTTGTCTAACGTTAGGGCAAAAAAGAGAGTGACCTTAAAGCGTTTATACTTCACTTGCAAATGAAGATGGCTTATCATGATAACTTCGATCCCTAGGACAATTTGTTTAACAAACATGGCCCATACATAGAGATATGTTATATAGAAACATAATTCCACAATGAAGCAGTAAATGCATGCAACAAGTAGCCCTAAAATAGCAAAAATCCCATGATCAATGTATGTGCCAAAGTAAAAGAAAATAGCATCAATATCGTACTTACATGTAAGAGAATATATCCAACCATCAATATTGTTATAGCTCTAATACCACTTGTTATAGCTCTGATACCACTTGTTATAGATCTAACCCAAGAATATTATAGATCTGATATAAAAATATAAGACAATGAAAATAAACCCAGAAATAATATGAAATGGTTCTTTATTGATCAAACCCTTAAGATAAGGCAACACCATACATTCACTCCTTAAAGAAGGAGAACACTCCACAAGCCATATGCATGTTCATACAATAATCCTTGACTATATTCCTTTACATGGAGTCTCTAGCCTCTATATAGGCCTCATACATACAATACCATGGGTCATTACCATGGTTCCCTCATACCATTAACTAATACCATGGGCCCATTACATTATTATTAACTACTTGTGGTCCCTTACATGATATGGGTTAACCACCTTATTTATTACTATGGCCCATCCCATTATTACATTATTACCTTGGGTACCTCCCTTGGTACCCCATATTATCCCCCCTAGGTATATAACAAATACATTTGCCAATAAAAAAGCTCCAAGATAAGAAAGTCCAATCCAAACATCAAAATTCATCCACGCTCCAATTTGTCCTCCAAGAGAGAAATGTGAAATTCTCAAGAGAGAGAATGATCCAATCCAAGTGATGATACAAAATGAACTCATGTCTCTCATATTTATACACTCATTAGGAGTTCGAATTACCTATTTTAGCCTACATTAGCCCATCAACAAAATAATGTGCAAATAACTATCATTTGGTGACAAGCCCACCAAACTAGCTCATAAACAACATAATAAGCCTCCCAAGAGGTCGAATAATCAACAATGGATGTCGTTGGGCTCTATAAGAGGCTCGATGAAGTCTATAAGCGCCAAAATGATGAATTCGACTTCAAAAAGAAATGGACAAGGGGTTGGCCCATTGTTCTCTACATAATAAGCATGCGGTGCTCCCAATGGTTGTGAGGGCACACAAGTGACCTCATGGGTCTCCAAGTAAGTCGACGATGCCTGTAGACCATCTATAAGGGCTCATATGATGATATAAGTGATGCCACATCAACATACAAGTCCTGGATCACCTGCCAAGTGCATGGTACAACTGTGGGGTTGGTTGGGCAAAGGTTAACCAGGTGCATCTTCCTCGTCCAATAGGTGAATCTCGAGCAATCTCTGAACATCTCTGGAGATCCATGGAGCATTGTATACCGTTGTGGAAGCCCATGGCTCTCAACACACACCCTACATGTGCCAATTTAGCCCTCTGGAGGGTTAGGACCCTGTATAGGAAGACCAAACCCAAAATGGAGACCACATGCAATCCTGCATAAGATCCAATGCATCCCCTACCCTTCCAGTACAAGTCATCAAAGAAATCAAGTAAAAGAGATTATAAACCACAGACAATAAGTGGGGACTTCATAATGGCCTGCCCTTCCATAATGGGCTTTGGCATGTGCTAATGTCTCCAAGCTCTAAATGGAGTTAACCAAGTATCCTATTAGGTGGTTTCTACTTCTAAAGGGGATAGTATGTCTGAAGTACACCCTACCAAAGGTGATGGTATGTGATAAAGAGATGAATGAAGTATGGGATGAAAGGGGCAGCCCTGGGCCACATGCAAGCGTACAAGGGTCGTTAATAAAAGGGAAGCCCACACTTGGGTATATAACATATAGGAGGGAGCAATAGTGGTACATGAGGTGCCTCGGCCTTGATTTTTCCATCCTTTTTTATATGCCTTTCGCCTTTTATGATTTTTCTTTACTTGACTGCTCGGGGCTCAAGGTGTAAAAACATGATGTGTGAGATATAGCAGTGGATACCCCCTTTAAGGTGGCGTGGTTCATTGCCCACCAGGGGTTGGAACTTGGGACAACCATGGGTTCCTAAATGATAAGTGAGGCTCATCTAGGGCCTGTAGGAACCAAGGTAATGGCCATGATGATAGGGTAGAGCTCATGTATTGGCTTTTGCCCACATGCTAAATGTGTTTGTCCCAGCCATCTTTTGCATTTTGTGGTACATTTCCTGTTGAGTGTGGCCAATTATGCTTTTACTTTTCTTTTTAGCTGCATCAACCTCTGAGGCATCATTTCAGGTTTGACCTAGGATGTGGGCAAGAGGTAGGGGAATGCTGACACTATGTGGACCCAGCGGAGGAATGTGGACCGAATTGGCAAAAATGATGAGATTTTGAAATAACACGAGTGGGACGGATTGCATGTTCTGCTGCAGGCATATAAGACAGCATGGAAGAGAGGCATAGGGCACACTACCTACAGATTCGCATTTGGAAGAGAGGCTATCATGTGTCTCGAATACTCGGTTCCATCCTTGAGGATTGCAATGGAACAGAGGTGGTGAGACAAATCCATTAGGGAAAAACTAGAGGATATCAAGCACTTTGACAAGGACAGATTATGGTCTACCAGTGGATTTTAGCAAAGAACAGAATGAAACAAAAGCATGACAACAAACTCAATGGAAATACCTTTAAGGGAGGATGACATGTCTTATTGTAAGACAGCAGGAAGGTCAAGATTGAAAAGTTGAATTATGGATGGTCTGGACCATACAGATTGAAGTTTTTGTTTGAGAATGAATCAACTCAGCTAAAGATATTCAAGGAGCTATGACATTGGAGCCAAGTGAATATCTCTCGGATCAGACAAATGCACCACTAAGGACAAGAACATAATGTAGAGCCCCATTTAAAACCAACAAAACAATTAGGTGGAAACCCATAGGAGATCAATGATGACAGCCCCATCCATGGATAAAAAGAGAGTCCAACTATGTATAAATTAGGGGTCAGATGGCACCCACGTACAATATAATACATGTTCACTTGACTAAGCCTCATCAATGGTGCCTGATATATCTTTATTTCGATTCTGTGGGCTAAGACAACTTTCTCCCCAAAAAAATATTAGGCATTCTATATGAAATTGACATTTTAAAATTTAAAACCATATTGAATGTAAACTGCTACATTATTGTACTTCTAGGATTCATTTCATGTTGGGTTAACAAGAACAATTATCAGGTACTTCTCAAAGGTGTGTAGACAGTAGCAAAATAGCTAATTTAGCCACTTATTCAAGTCCAAAACACAAAAAGAATCAGTGCAAAATACATAGATAGGGTATATAGATGGTACAAACCGTTTTACCAACAAGGAATGCAGCTGTAGCACCAGCAGTAGATCCAATTGAATCCGCAATAAAGCCAACAGTCAGCCCAAACAGGTAGCCCCCTCCAAGCTGAAATGCAAATTTTATCACAAAGAATAAGTGTTACATCGTGACATTGGTAATGAGATTTTAAACATGTAAAATTCATATGCATTTCTTTTATTGACAGAAGAACAAGAACAGAAAAAAATACTTCATTTTCAGAACATAATGCTGTTCAAATATGTATCACTTTCATCTTTGCAAACTGTTATGACTCTGAACTCAGATTTTTGCTGGAATGCATAGAAACAACACTCATTATGTGTGGCACAATGAAGCATATATCAAAGAAGTGAAAATTGATAGTGAATGGACCATAGCAATAGATTCCAATCTAGCCTCCTTTTGAGTTAAAAGGCTTGACTCATACACATAAAAAGAGGAACAGACTGCAACTTGCAAAGCATTGAAGGAATATAGAAAGTTGAAGGTACAGGATATCATCTGAAGGAAAGGTACCAAATTTCAGTTAAAAGTAATGCTTGAAGAAAAAAATTCAAAGAGGACAAACAGAAAACATAAAAAGAAACAAAGGAAGGAGATAATATATTAGCCATCCAGTTCCAAAGCTGTAATATTTCCTAGACTGAGTTTGGAGTATAAACAGACCAGAAGCCAAAGATGAACCCTGCCAGAACCATTGTACCCCAATAGCACCTAATTTTCATATCCTGACTTTTCCAAGGATACTGGAGGCAACACCCAGAGCACCACCACAGAAAGCTCCTCCCTTATCTATTCACGGTTCATGCACCATCCCAATGGCCTCTCAAAAAATCTAAATCTCATGACCTCCTTATATTATTAGTGAACAGTTTGTTGGTGGTGATTTTAATATCACTCAACGGGTATGAGATAGGGAGCAAGACTTTGGTAGATATCTAATGTGGATAGTTGTGCCTGGATCATTGTAGGCAAGCTCTACACTTTCTAGGCCTCAAGTGGAAGCAGAAGTGCTAGGACAGACAGGCTGGTTGACTTGGTCAAATAAACAGCATGATGACTTTAGGCCACCTGACAGGCATGACAGATACTCTCTGCCCTCCATTTCTCTAATTGTCATTATAATATTTACTGGCCTTGATCGTTCTAGATATCGGTAAAAGGGATAACTTTGTTTAAATTCAATGTCTTGCACTTAGCATCTAAAGACTGTAGAAGCATCATTGTTGCAGTGTCATGACTCACACCTTGCCCCAAAGTGTTCGAGTATGGGGGGATGGATTTTGTGGTGGGTGTTGCCCCTTTAGGGTAGCTACCTTAGAGACACGCTTTTTTGAGTGTGATGTTGTTGCATGTACAAGGTTCCTATTCCAATTTCTCAAATCCAGGCTTACTTCTCTTCTACATTCCACCATACATGTGCTCTTCTAAAGTGATATATCAGCTCCTATGCCTTATATACTTCGTTTAATGTGTACTAGCAGATATTGCTCCATAATAACTTCCTTCAGTTGGTATGGTTCCATTTGTTGTTTCCTAGCTTTCAAATGTTGTTGATAATTCTGACTTGTTTGTAAGGGTGCTATGACATTAAATATGAACCTTTATCATTTATAAGTATAACTAAGTAAAAATGTTACATTTTTACCTCATCTAACCATAGAGGTGTCCTAAGATAAGTGTGTCTTAACTTAAGCCCCTAGGTACTACGAGGAACCAAGGTGGGTAACGTAATCATATCATCTCCACACTTAACACTTTCCGAAAATTCCATCATATTTCCATCTCATACATATAAAAGTTACATTACCTACTTACGAGTAGCCTATCAAATGTCACCGAAAAGGTCTAAATGAAGAATTCAAATGAAAAAATCAAACAAACCTAAGCTAAGTAAAGCCAAAACAAAGAGTTGAGACGCAAAAAGCAAAGAAAAAGAAAGTTATACTACTTCAGGAAAGGCACATCCCCTAAAGTCCGAAAGTTGGATGTCTATCAAAAGGAAAAAGGACTAGAAATCAAAGAAAATTAATAAAAAAAGGGGAAGAAAAGTTGTTAAAATAGCAAAATAGAATAGAAAAGGCTCCCACTCAAAGCTTTGCGCAACAAATAAATTGAAGACTCCTAGGGAAAACAACTAGTTGGACCAAAGACAGACATAGCACATCATTCATGACTTTAAAATTATTTCATAAGTTTTCTCTAGTCCCCTTTCACAAATTACATCACTCTTACCTATTCCTAAACAAAACACTTAGAAAATACCTTATGTTCTACTTTATGGACATGTTTAAATTTGTACCACCATGGCAAACTTTGGTAATTTTGTAAGATTATCTTATGTTATCTTTGCTAAATGGTATTATCTAGGTAATGTTGTAGAAACCATCCCCGTAGTTTAGGAGGTGGATTTGTATCCCGAAAGGATCCATCGGCAATCCTTGGGCAGAACTGCGATTCCACCCGTTTTCACGGTTCCTAAACTTGTGGAACCGTGACGATTCCGAACCACAGTTCTGCAGGCCCGAACTACGATTCCGCAAGCCTAAACCGCAATATTGACACAATTCCATAGGTCCAAACCACGATTCCGAGGGGACTTTTTTTGGGGGTAGGTGGGGAATTTTTGAAATGTTATGTGAGGAACTATGCTTCCCAAACATTTCCAAGGTGGCCCCTTGATGCTCCATAGACACTTCCTAGATGCTCTCTAATGGTAATGTTAAATTCTTAAAGTAAAAGTGAAAATTTTTAACATTACCATGAAATGACTCAGGATGTTTGAGAGTTTTTTCAACCTCATCGAACTTCGTATGGAGAAAATAGAATTTCATATCCCATTTGAAATTCAACAGACTTAACAGGATCAATGGGATTGTGGCATTTCATTAGATTATATAATGTATGAGGGTATGTGATTGGCATTTAATCAAAAGCACCAAACCCTATAAGTACCTGATTGTTGGTGGCGTTGATTGTTGAACTCCTTTATCATGGCCTTAAGAAAAAATGTACCCTTCACTCTAGTCAAAATCATTGATCAGGTATGCTAAGCTTTTTCTACCATATTACAAGGCTTGGATTAGATCATTTGATCAAATTTGGGTAATGTTGACTAATATCCCTAGAGAATCAAAGTAGAGACAAAGGATGGACAAGAGGAAAGGGATCTAGATTCTAGATCGTTGATGCATCTAGATGGTTGGTGCTCAACTAATCAATCATTGATGTACAATGGATGCCATACCCATCTTGATTTATGTACAAATATGCATGCTTTCATATCTTCTAAAACTAATTTGGTATTTTGGATGTTTTTTAAATAAATGCAAAAAAATATAATATGTATATAATAAACGCTTCGCTTTTGATGCTTCACTTCCAAAAAACGTCCCCGCTTCATCCCCACTTCATGCAACAATGGAACTTTTTGGAGTTTGATTCATCATAATAGGTTGGGGCGCTACACATTGGAGCTTGTGCATTACACCTCAATATCCATGCCCATTGCCTTGGGATCTCTCAAAACATGGTCACCACATCATCAAAATGTTCAATTTGGCCCATGACATCATATAGATTATTCGCTACATTGTACAATGGCTATCTAACACGTGAGGGGTGTTGTTGCAAAATCTAGCAGACCTTGGAGAAGAAAATCCTACAAGGCATAAACTAGACTAAGAGACAACAATAGGGTAGTGGCCCACTATCACCACAGCCAAACCACGCTTCTCTTAACGGGCTTTCATCGATGGGAGGAGTCCTGGTAGGAAAGAGATCACTTATAACAGGTATTTTAGGGCTAATGTGTGAAATGATCTCAATAGGAACTCTTCAAGAGAGACATAACTTAGGTTCAAGACTTCACAAGGAAGCAATTCACTTTCTATGAAGAGACCTAGAAATAAGAACACGAGACCTAGGGTTTGATAGATTTGACGAGTGTTGGAGCAGCTCAAGGTCAAGGCAAGGAGAAAAAGTTTCTTTTAATGTTCGTTAGCTAAACCAAGGCTCATGAAACCTTCAAGAAAGCCCTTAACATGAAGGAAAGAGAACTAGGGTTTTCCTCTTAGGCAAACAATTAGGGCAAGGAAACTTAAGGATGAGATTGAAGTGGATGCCCATCAAAATGATAGATTTAGCGGAAAATATTATCCTCTTGATGTTTATGCTCTCCAACTACCAAAATTCCTCTTTCCTAGGGATTTGCACCAAGGCCTAGTTTCCTAAATTATCCTTAAAAGAGTTGAATTTGAGAGAGAAAATATGGAGAAAATTTAAGAGTGATCACCAACCAAATGGACCAATCCCTTGTTCCTTGGGAGTATGGAGTCCTCAATGCATTAGATCAGCCAAAGAGTTTCTACGGGGGCAAAATTTTGATGCCCTATAAAGCAAAACTCCAACAATTACCTATGCAATGGAAGATGGATTTTTCATGGGAGAGCTCCCAAGAGTTCACCACTAAGGACATTCATTTACACATTGTTTATGAGCAATGCATGCAATAGATCATCTAGATTGGCATTCAATAGATATTTAATAAATTAGGGGACAATTGCAATTGCTAGAATCAACAAAATTACATACATTAGACATGTGAGAAATAAATTCCCAACATCTAAATACACTTGCAAGATAGCACGCAAATAATCCATTCCATTCATCCAATGAATAGCTCCAAAGATAGACTAATCAGCTCCACATGTCAAAGTGCATAAAGATTACTCCAAATCCTCCACAAGAGAAAAGTGTGAAATGCTCGAGAGGGCTGAAATTCCAAGTGATGATATGATGACAAATCAAATGAAATGATCTCTAATATATATGTCATCTACAAACTCCTATTTTAGCCTACAATGTTGAAATATGTAACTAGGTTTGGTCTTCATAATGACATATGTAATCATGATTTTATGTATTTAATAAATTTATTATTGTTATTCTTTACGTATGGGTTTCATGCTCAAGGGAAATTTATGTTTAGGTCAAGCACCCATTGAGTGCTTCTAGGTCAATTGAATCATTGTCATGTATTGAAGATCCAATTAGGCATGTTACATATTGTAAAGAAAAAATATTTAAGTCAAAGTAGAGTCAAAAGACCCTCCAAGACCTCGTCATGGTGCCAAGATCAAGTCGGCCTTCAAGAAGTACAAGTCGGCCTAGATAGAAGGACAAGTTGGCCTATTGGACAGTTGAGAAGCCTATATAAAGGAGCACTCGGCCTCATTCAAAGACACACTCACTCAAGCATCTTGTGGAAGCACAAGAAGAGCGAAGATACCTAGTAAACAAAAGAAGAATCTAAGGAAGAGAAAAAGGGAAGTTTGCAAGAACTGTTTCGAGCTATTTCTGTTCACACGTGCGAGGAGACTAGGGTAGAATTCGTTGCAACAGAACAGAAGTACAGTCACCTCAAGGAGGCCGAAACAAGGTGTGAAAAGAATCGTTCTTGCAAGTTGAAGTTCAAAGAACATCAGCTCAAGTCAGGTGAAGGAGAAGAGAGGCAAATTTGTCCATGTTCTAGTCACACGTCCGAACTAGAGTTTCTAAAAAAGAGGCTGAAATTATGGACCTGCACAATGTTGCACGAAGCGGGAGCGAAGCGGAAGCGGAAGCGCGGAAGCGTCATTTTCCAAAAATATAGGAAGCGAAGCGTCCGCGGAAGCGTCTGCTATATATATATATATATTTTTTATATTTTTTTGCATTTATACTCAAAACAAACATCCCAAATACCAAATTAATTGTATAAGACATGAAAACATGCATATTTTTGCATAAATCAAGATAGATATGGCATCCATGATTCCATTGTAGTTACTAGTATGTACAACAATCATCTATATTCTAGCTATTACAAACATACATCAAATTTTTAAGCATATTATAAAACATAAAACATTTAAGCATATTATAAAACATAAAACATAGAGCATATTATGATTTATCTAGCAAGTGAGCAACTGTCAACATTTGTCATGTCCAAAATTCAAATAATAATGTTTACAAAATATGTCACTTGGTCACCGCCAAGCCAAAAAGGTTCAAAATTCAAATTCACAAGTCTACAAGTCTAATGAGTAATCTATGACAAAAAGTAGTAGATTGTGAATATATCTACTAATCTCTCCTCCTTCCACCACGAATAGAACGTGGTGGCGGGCCTCCACGTGGTGGCAATGAAGAAGATGGTGCCTCTGGAAGTCGTGGCACTGAAACTGATGAAGAAGAACCCCCTGCTGTTGGTGTTGAACCATGGAACCTAGGAACCAAGGGACCAGATGAGGGAGCATCTGCTATATTTATATTTTTTTTGCTTTCATTTGTCACCCTAACCCAAGGTGGAGCCACCCCCAACAAGCAAACTCACCTAAAATTTAAAAAAAAATTGAAAAAAAAAACGATTTTCTAAATGCTTTTCCGGAAGCTTTTCTGGAAGCGTCTCGGAAGCATCTCGGAAGCGCCTCTGGGAAGCGTCTGGGAAGCGTCTGGGAAGCGCCGTACGAAGCGCGCTTCGGCGCTTCGGAAGCGCCAACGCTTCCAAATTTCCAGGAAGCGTCTAAAAATTTCGGAAGCGCGCTTCGCCATTTTCGGAAGCGCGCTTCCGGGGGCGCTTCCGTACGGGGCGCGCTTCGGGCCTAGGATCCGGGGGGGGGCGCTTCCTGCAACATTGGACCTGCAACAGCAAGCCGAAATTCTAAGCAAGGGCCAAAATCTGAATTTGTGAAGCAAATCTAAAGTTATGAAGCAAATTTGACTAGCGTTGACTTGGAGGAAGAGAAGCTCATCAAGGAGAAGTTTTGACTTGGTCTTATAGGGGTCTTGGTCAAGGGTTATAGGTCTTGGAATTCGTCAATTGAAGTTCCATAAGAAGAGGAGAATTATTGTGGGTATTCTTGTCAGCTTGGAGAGGTTTTGGCCCTGGTTGATCGCTTACATCTGTGTCCTCTTGTCTCATTGTTCTTTATGATTTGGTAGTTGTTTGATGATAAGAACACTAAAGATAACCAAGAGAAAGAAGAAGCTAATTAACTAGTAAAAATACACTACAAGCAGTTATCAAAGAAGAGAAATCGCCTAATCTTTGCTACTCTAGATTTCTCAACATGGTATCAGAGCTAAGGTGACAAATCAAATGACCATCCAAAGGAATACCGAGAAAGGTAAAGGCATCAAAGAAGACATCAAGAAGGGATACACAAGGACTTATCACCAGTGTTGTTAAAATCGCGAAAAAATCGCGATTTTTTCAGCTTGCCAATCAAATCGCGATTTTTATACGAAAAAATCGCCTACTTTTTTTTGCCGATTTTTACTGAAAAAATCGCGCTTTTTTCAAAAAATCGCGATTTTTTCGAAAAAAACGCGATTTTTAACAAAAAAATCGTGGGGGCTCAGGACAGCATAGTTTTATAACTTTTTTTGGGTTTTTTCATGCAATGTTTTTTGAAAGAAACAAATAATTTTTGAGTGGGGTAGCTTAATGATCAAGTCTAGGCCCTGGTATGGATATGCTATTCATGGTAATGTTAAATTCTTAAAGTAAAAGTGACATTCTCCTTAATCTTCATTTTCATCCTTTTACTTAAATTTTTAACATTACCATGAAATGACTCAGGATGTTTGAGAGTGGTTCCAGCCTCATTGGATTTCATATGGAGAAAGTAGAATTTTAGATTTCATTTAAAATCCAGCAGACTAATCAGTTTTTCAGGATTTCAGGATTGGGAGATTGTAATGTTTCCAGGTGACACCACCTGCCCGGGCTACCCCTGCCACCAGTAGAGGACGTGGTCTACCTCCTATAGCTCCTACTTCTAGTTCTTCAACGTCTAGATCACATCAGACTCCACTGCCATTTCCACCTGCACGGGCACCAGCATCTACATCTAGAGGGAAAGGGAAAGCTGTGGCATTTTCTCGCAAGAGGGGCAGAGGAAATCAATAGGATTAGACTTTCATTTTATTGTATATGACATTATGACATGATGAGATACATTATCATATTTTTTGTTGATATTTTGAGGCTGAGTTGGGACTTACTATTCAGGACATGATTCAATGTTATGTGTGATTTTAGCGCTAGAAATGATATTAAACATCTTATATATTAGTTTTTTTATCATATTTATGTGTCAATGTATTTATTTTATGTTGTAGATGGTTTAGATATTAAAAAAATTGAAAAAAAATGAATATTTTTGTACCAAACGATTTTTCCCCGCTTTTTTCCGATTTTTTCCCGATTTTTCCGATTTTTTCCGATTCGTTCCCCGCGCCGATTTAATCCCGATCGCGCTTTTAACAACATTGCTTATCACTGTCAAGTAAGGAACTAAAAGAAGACCTCAAAACCCTAGATCCTCCAAACAAGGGTTCCACGTCGGAATCATTCCTAGGAAGCACCCACATTTTACAATCATCATTTCAAGGAAAATAAGATCTCAAGAACCACATCTCCAAGAAAGAAGGACTACATATTGAAGCATCTTGAAATCTCTACACCCAAGGAAGTAGGAAGAAGCTCTGCCATCATCATCAAGGAATCAAGGAATCAAGGTGATCTCCCTCTTCTTGAGTCAAGGATCACTATCAAAACATACTTGAAGGAAGACATCTTCTATTATCAACATCATCAATAAAGGCATTGAGTTGAAGATTTCGTCATCAAGGAATGTATTCATGACAAGTAAGTATCTTTATATCTATGTTTGAATCTATCAAAATAACTTTATTTTGCCAGGAAAGCAACAAATTGGTTGGGTCGTCAAACTTTCTTGCATGGAAGAATAGGACAGACTTGATCCTCATAGAAAATGAATTCGTTGGACATGTTAAGGGTTCAATCACTAAATTGCCAAAGGAAGAAGCTCAAGCTCTAGCCAAATATATGAAAGGAGAAATAAGGGCTCAAAGGATCCTTATAGAATCCATCAAGGATCCCCTCATACCTTATGTTGCAAAGTTGGGGACATCAAAAGAACTCTGCGAGAAGTTAGTAGAATTGTTCTCCATAGGCACTACTGGAGAAGCCATATCTTTAAGAACCGAGCTATACAATATGAAGATATCAAAGGAAGAAGGAATGGCCTCATACTTTATGAGGGTGTCAGAAATACGAGACCAATTGCAAGAGTTGGGGGAAATAATGTCCAATAAAGCGATGACCACAGTTGTGCTCAATGCATTACTGGAGGAATGGGGCAACTCCGTATCAAGCATCTATGGAAAGAAGGAAACCACCCCATTCAATGAACTTTGGTCATTGTGTAAGATTGAGGAAACCATGTTGAAGGAAAAAAGTGATGTGGGATCAAATGGACAAGTTCAAGCATTTGCTGCCATGGCCAAAAGAAAAGGAAAATATTGGAAAAAGAAGAAGATCGATATGTCAAAGATCGAATGTTATGGTTGTTTGGAATATGGGCACTACAAGAGAAATTGTACTAAGCTCAAGAAAGACAACAAGAAAAGGAATGAAGCTCATATCACGAAAGAAGTGGAAGAACCTAAGAAAAAGAAATAGAGGAGGAGGTGAAAGATCTCTACTATGACTAAGACAATCTCCTTCACTTTGTAGTTTGTTCTTTCTAGTTTCTGTAAGATAGCTATCATAATAGAAGGCACTGTAAGTATGATAGGATGCATCATAGTAGAAGACTGAAGCAAGAGATCATGACATCATTGAAAGGATAGTTGAAGTAGAAGTCTACATGGTTGTAACAGTCATCATAGAAAGGAAGTAGCTCTTGGTAACCTCATTGAAAGCATAAGTAGTACTTATGGGTAGAAGAAAGTCATCTAGCATAGAGTTCATCATACATCATCATCATCATTAGGAAGGAGCATTTGCAGGATGAGGATAATCAAGATCCTCTGTTGGAATCTTCATTAGAAGGTTCACCTCTCTTGGAAGAAGCAAGTGTCTCGCTGATCATTCCACCTTGTGTGGGATCCATTGTTTAGAAGGATGATGGTATGGTGACAAAGGAGTGCAGCATGTCAAGATGGTTGAAGTACTTTCAATCAAGGAAAGGAAGTTGCCAAAGGAAGTCTAGATGACCAAAATAAGAAAAGATGTATGTATATGTATATAGATTTATGTCATGTCATTATATAGTTGCAGATAGCATGGGTAAATACTCTACCTCATGAGCATGATCGAAGAAAAAGGATCTCTTCCTTTGGAAAGATGCATGAAGGCATGGTTCACATATTGACAAGATGAAATCAACATAATATGTCCTCATATGGAATATGAGGTAGTTGACAAAGATGAAGGAACTATGGATGGAAATTCCAGGGAAGCAATATGTGAAGAAACAAGAAGAGATCATGAAAGATGCAACTATAGTCACAAGAAATCAACATCTGAAGAATTGGATGTGACATCTCCATAGAGAAGGTATGAAGACCCTAATAAGGTTTGTAAAGGAAGGAGACCCTTGACATTGAAAGTCTTGGAGATGTGTTTATGTATGTGCAAGATGTTGATATTGCAAGAAGCAGATGTCATGATGAAAGGCCATCACAAAAGGTAACCTTGATTTGATGTTCATTTTTTATTTTTGAACAACATCTCGATGGGTTGATATAGTGCTACCAAAAGAGAGTTATACATGTCACCTACAACTAGCACTCATGTCATTGGATAGAAGATCCTGAAGGAAACCTGACTTCGAAGAGGTAGATGTATGAAGAAAAGCTAGATATGGACTGGAAGATCACTTTCCAATGAAAAGAAGGATGACATGACTATTAGTTCAATCCTAAGGTTTGTTGAAGGAAAGTGATGGATGGCCAATGCACTTCGAAGAACAAATAGGAGATGAAGGCTCCATAATAATGAAGATAAAATTCATGACATCGAAGGGAGGAGCTCTACAAGTTGTTAAGGTACCATGATCTCCACCAAAGTACAGATAGCTTTTGTTGGAAATGAGTCCCTCGTTAAGAGGGAGCTTGGACAAGTCCTTGGATAAAAGGGAGCTTGGGTATATTCCTTTATAGGAATGAGTATATCTTCCCTAGTTGAGAGGGAGAGACAAACACATCATTCTTGTCTTCACTTAGTGAAGAAAGAATGGAGGATTAAGTAAGCATCTTGCATCTAATACTCTTTGAGGATGAGGTAGGGCATCCAAGATAAGAGTAGTCGAAGAGGAAATTCCTTGAGGATGTGTCATTCCAAGATAGGAATTGTCCTAGAAGGACATACCCTGTGAACACCCGAGTGGGGCATGTGCCTTGATAGACAATGATGATGGTGTTTGTCAGTCATTGGTCTCACTAGCATTGTGCTCTGATCATGTGTAGAGATAGAGTTGTTAGTCAAGGCCTTGCTATGTGACAATGTTGGTTGGTGTGATGCAAAGAGATGGCTTACTAATCCGACTCTTCTTATGAGAATTCTTCAAATTGAGAATGTCTAAGTACCTTGTTGAATTATGAATACCTCCCTAGTTAAGAGGTAGTGTTGAAATATGTAACTAAGTTTGGTCTTCATAATGACATATGTAATCGTGATTCTATGTATTTAATAAATTTATTATTGTTATTCTTCAAGCATGGGTTTCATGCTCAAGGGAAATTTATGTTTAGGTTAAGCACCCATTGAGTGCTTCTAGGTCAATTGAATCTTTGTCATGTATTGAACACCCAATTGAGCATGTTACATATTGTAAAGAAAAATTTATTTGAGTCAAAGTAGAGTTAAAAGACCCTCCAAGACCTCATCCTGGTGCAAAGATCAAGTCGTCCTAGCTAGAAGGACAACTCGACCTATTGGAAAGTTGAGAAGCCTGTATTAAGGAGAACTCGGCCTCATTCAAAGACAATCACTCAAGCATCTCGTGGAAGCACAATAAGAGCAAAGATACCTAGCAAAGGAAAGAAGAATGAAAGGAAGAGAAAAGGGAAGTTTGCAAGAACTATTTTGGGCTATATCTATCCACACATGCGAGGTGACTAGGTCAACATTTGTTGCAGTAAAACCGAAGTACAGTCACCTCAAGGAGGCCGAAACAAGGTGGGAAAAGAATCTTTCTTGCAAGCCAAAGTTCCAAGAAGATCAAATCAAGTCAAGTGAAGGAGAAGAGAGGAAACTTTGTTCATATTCTAGTCACATGTGTGAACTAGGGTTTCTGCAGAAGAGGCTGAAATTACAAACCTGCAACAGCAAGCCGAAATCTTGAGCAAGGGTTGAAATCTTAAGTTGTGAAGCAAATTTGACTAGTGTTGACTTGGAGGAAGAGAAAATCATCAACGAGATGTTTTGACTTGGTCTTGGAGGGGCCTTGGTCAAGGATCATAGGTCTTGGAATTCGTTAGTTGAAGTTCTATACGAAGAGAAGAATTCTTGTGGGTTTTCCTCTCAGATTGGAGAGGTTTTGGCCTTAGTTGATCGCCTACATCTTGTGTCCTCTTCTCTCATTGTTCTTTATGATTTGGTAGTTGTTTGATGATAAGAACAATAAAGATAATCAAGAGAAAGAAGAAGCTAAATAAGTTAAGTAAAAATACATCACAAGCAGTTATCAAAGAAGAGAAATCACCTAATCTTGCCACCCTAGATTTCTCAACATACAAGCCCCTCAAATCATACAATAATGGGTAAGAACTAATCATGGTCACAAGCCGACCTTGTAGCCAATGTGAAACATAAAAAATATCCCAACAAGAGGGTCGAAATGTTGGTGTCATGTTGTCATAGGCCCTTCTAGGGTTTGCGTTGAGCTCCTTTGGTGCCATGACAAGTGTAGAATGTGAAAATTCCAAACTGGAAACCTATTCCAGCAACCGCTGTTATCTCTCCTAATTGTTAATTAATTAACAATTTATATGCTATGAAAAATATCGAAATAAATACACTCCAACCTTCACAATTAGAATTTTGTGGAAAATAATGCGTTGGAAATTAAGAAATGCTAGCACACACACAAAGAAATAACACAATAGTTTTTGGACAAAAGTCCTTGGAAAACCCCAACTTGGGCAAACCAGTGCAGCAGCGGAGAGTTTTATTATCAAGCAACATTGAGAAAATATGAGTACAACTGGATGTCGAAATTTGGCAATCCTACAAAGAAAAATACTGGCAAAAATCTAGTGAGGAATTTTCCTCACCCCACAAGCAAACTCTCGACATGACTTGCCTTCATAAATTTGGCCCTCTGACACTCTGCGCCAGCCTCTGCGTTGCTCTGAGCAGCCTGCTTGACGTCTAGCCTCAGACTGGTCTCTGATGAAGTCGTTCTACCTTCTGCTGACTAGAAAGATGCTTCATTGGCACTCTAGGACTCCTTCTCAACCTCTGGAATTGAAAATGTTTCTCCCTCTCAGTAAATCGATCTTGCCTCTAGAGGCTACCGCGTTGCCCCAACGTCAGTCTCTTTGTGCCTCTTTTGCCTCTCTGCAAATGCACTCACTGGATCTGGAATGCCTCCTCCAACCTCACTGTCTCTGCTCCTCTCACACTGCTTCGATCTCTAGCTCTCTCTCTGGCCACTGATTGTTGCTACTCTAGAAATCGATCTACTCAGAAATCGAACTGCTAAAGTGTTATCTCCATCACCACATCAACCTCCTATTTTAATCCTCTGTTGGATCACTAACAGCCAAGATTAAAACATTAGCGATGGCTAAATCATCTCTGGATCGATCGATGTGAGTTTCTAGATGATTCTCGCATTGACTTAATTAATATTGATTAATTAACAATGTTCCCTAAGTTTATGTTGGAATTTCTAAGTCTGACACATTAGAAACCCTTCATGCACTTTACTGATTTATTCCTCCCTACTTCTTATGTTAATTAACAAGTTATTTACCATGTAAATACTGGAAATAAATACAAGTACATGCTCAACCCATTACAGATCATCAACTGAAAGAAATAGAAACAAGCACACAAGTGACACCATTGTTTTTTGGACTAATGTCCCCGGAAAAACCCAATGCGGGAAAACCGGTGCAGCGATCTAAGGGTTTGATTTATTAAGCAATTTTAGAATACAATTTGGGTGCCAAATCCAGCTCACCCAACAGAGAAAAATCTCAGCAGTAGCACCTCTCTACTTGGAAGTAGATATTCTCGCTGAAACCCCGATAAACACTCCGACAACTCCACAGCTCCAATCTGCCCAACGAAACCCCAGCGTCAACCTCTAGGGACTACGTCAGCCTCTCTCTGGCCCAACATTAGCCCGGCGTCACTCTTGGTTGGCCTGCGTCAGCCTCTAGAGGCACTGCGTCAGTCCTCTAGCCCTCTATGTCACCCACGTTGGCCCTCTAAGGCACTGCGCAGCTCCTAGCTGCCTCTGCGTGAGCCCTAGATGCCTCTGCATGAACCTTTGACTGCTTCTGTGTCCCTCTCTCCGGCTACTACGCTGATCCTCCCGGTGCCATCTTTGCCCCTCAACTGCAACTCTGATCACTCTCTCAACTTTCTTAGCAAACCCAACCCTAGAAAGTCGAAATCTTGATCTCTTGGTGTGTTCTCCAAGTGACCCTCAAGCCTCCTCTTATACTTTTCTCATTGACAAATCAACGACCGAGATTAAGTCCCTAATCAACGACTAAGATTAGATCTGGCTTGATCCATGACTTTTGGACCATTCTAACACAATTTTATATTAATTTACATTAATATTTTAATTTCCCTAAGTCTAGACTTAGGGACTCCATTAAAAATATTAATTATTTTAATATCTCCCAAATTTTTATAATCTACCCAAACCCTTTCTGGGTATTGGAGATCTTATGTGCCTTAGCCTCTCCACCAATTTTCGTGGCTAGAGCACATTCGATGCTACCCCAAATCAACACTCCCTCTTAGCGAGGACTGTGCTCTAGCAATACTCCTCACTAAGTATCACCCTGATTATCTGGCATCGGTCACTGTGCTGATGCTAGGCCTGCTGCCCATCATCTGCACTGTTGCATCCTGTACTACTACCCATGGCCCTGCCACTGCCACTGCCACCGCTGCATCTGTATTGCAACTCCCTCTGCATCTGTGTTGCTGCCCATGGCCCTGCCACTGCCACTGTTGCATCTGCACTGCAACCCCTCTCATCACGCTGCATCATGTTACCCATAGCACTTCCACTGCTAACTGTTGCACTGCAACCCACTTACTGAGAAGTAAGTAACTGATTTCCCAACTCTGACATCTCCATCAGGATAGAAACACTCCTGATGTTGAAGCTCCCTCTGTCACTGACAAGTGCTCCCTCTCTGACCTCTACATTGCTGCAACAACTTTGTGCATCTCACACCATTGCACACCTCTCTGTGCCATTCTGCACTAGTGCAACACTCACGTGCCTCTCGCATTGTTGCAACCTGCTAGCCTCGCATTGTCCTGGGAATCCTGCACTGTAGCTCCCTCTGTCACTCCATCCGCATCCATCTCTACTGACATCGCCAGTACTGCTACTCCTCTTCGGGGCTCTTGTAGCATGGTCTAATTTAAGAGGCAGGGTACCTCGAGGATCCTGCCCCTCATCGCCTGTAGTTCGCCTGACTAAAGCTCGATGTCTCCCCACTTCCACTCAAGTGGTGTGTGTGCACTCATGGCACACAGAACAGAAAGGATCCTAGCCTTCCAGATGCCAAAGTTGGATGCCTCATCCAACCTGTCCTGATCCCTCAGCCCATTCATGGCCATCTCGCTGCTCTTCTTGTTGACTCCTCTGAGTCTCTCTACTTCCTGCATGGAAGTTCTCTGTTCGACTCCTGCTGAGTCTACTTCCCGTTTGGAAGTTCCCTGTTTGACTCCAGCTGAGTCTACTTCCCGTCTGGAAGTTCTCTGTTCAACTCTTGCTGAGTCTCTCTACTTCCTGCCTGGAAGTTCTCGATTGGACTGCTGCTGAATCTCTCCACCTTTCATCTGGAAGTTCTTGGTTCGACTCCTGTTGGTCTCTCTACTTCCCATCTAGAATTTCTCTCCTAGACTCCCTCTGAGTCCCGATTTCCCACCTAAAAATCCTTCTACCAATGTTGAGTTGCCCCTCTCTGATCGTCTGTGCAATAGCAACACTGATCCGGATTCCTTGGCTAGAAATCCGCCTTGGCAGCAACTCCCTCTACCTCGGCCTTGCCCTGTTAGGTATTGTTCTGACTATAAAACCCACCAGCTCCACTCTGCAACCTACCCACAACCTCCTAAACCCCAAAAAACTGAAGGTTAGAGCTCCTATGCTCTAACCAATCCCAGCACCGGAAAATCAGCTTCCTCAGCCAACTGCGTCAGCCCTCCTGGCCTCTACGTGGCTCTGCGTGAGCCTCTCTTTGCCTCCCTCAACCTCTACACAGCCTCTTCTTGGCTCAATCTTGATGACGCAAGCACTGCGTCACCCCTTCCTTGCTTCTACTCTACTCGGAACAACTTCTGTCACTCGGGACAGTTGTTTTCTGTTGTTGCTACTCTTGCTTAGCTGATGTCCTCAGTTCTCCTCTGATCTGCAACCACGCTCTGATACCATGTTGGAATTTCTAAGTCTGACACATTAGAAACCCTTCATGCACTTTACTAATTTATTCCTACCTACTTGTTTTGTTAATTAACAAGTTATTTACCATGTAACTACTGAAAATAACTACAAGTACATGCTCAACACATTACAGATCATTAACAGAAGGAAATAGCAACATGCACACAAGTGACACCGTTGTTTTTTGAACTAATGTCCCCAGAAAAACCCAATGTGGGAAAATCGGTGCAGCTATCTGAGGGTTTGATTTATTAAGCAGTTTCAAAATACAATCTGGGTGCCAAATCTGGCTCACCCAACAGAGAAAAATCTCGGTAGTAGCACCTCTCTACTCGAAAGCAGATATTCCAGCTGAAACCCTGGATAAACACTCTGGTAGCTCCATAGCTCCAATCTGCCCCACGAAACCCCAGCGTCAGCCTCTCTCTGGCCCAGCATCACTCTCGGTTGGCCTACATCAGCCTCTGGAGGCACTGCATCAGTCCTCTGGCCCCCTGATACCATGCTGGAATTTCTAAGTCTAACACATTAGAAACCCTTCATGCACTTTACTGATTTATTCCTACCTACTTGTTTTGTTAATTAAAAAGTTATTTACCATGTAAATACTGAAAATAAATACAAGTACATGCTCAAGACATTACAGATCATTAACCGAAGGAAATAGAAACAAGCACACAAGTGACACCGTTGTTTTTTGAACTAATGTCCCCGGAAAAACCCAATGTGGGAAAATCGGTGCAGCTATCTGAGGATTTGATTTATTAAGCAGTTTCAGAATACAATCTGGGTGCCAAATCTAGCTCACCCAACAGAGAAAAATCTCGGCAGTAGCACCTCTCTACTCGGAAGCAGATATTTCGGCTGAAACCCTGGATAAACACTCTGGCAGCTCCACAACTCCAATCTACCCCACGAAACCCCAGCGCCAGCCTCTAGGGACTGCGTCAGCCTCTCTGGCCCAGCGTCACTCTCGGTTGGCCTGCGTCGGCCTCTGGAGGCACTGCGTCAGTCCTTTGGCCCCCTGCGTCACCCACACTGGCCCTCTGAGGCACTACGCAGCTCCTGGCTGCCTCTGCGTTAGCCCTGGATGTCGCTGCGTGAACCCTTGACTGCTTTTGCGTCCCTCTCTCCGGCTGCTACGCTAATCCTCCCGGTGTTATCTCTGCCTCTCTGCCTTTGTATTCACTGCCCCTCAACTACAACTTTGATCACTCTCTCAACTTTCTCAGCAAACCCAACCCCAGAAAGTCGAAATCTTGATCTCTTGGTGTGTTCTCCAAGTGACCCTCAAGCCTCCTCTTATACTTTTCGTTGAAAAATCAACGACCGAGATTAAGTCCCTAATCAACGACTAAGATAGATCTGGCTTGATCCATGACTTTTGGACCATTCTAACACAATTTTATATTAATTCACATTGATATTTTAATTTCCCTAAGTTTAGACTTAGGGACTCCATTAAAAATATTAATTATTTTAATATCTCGCAAACTGTTTAGAATCTGCCCAAATCCTTTCTGGGTATCGAAGATCTCATGTGCCTTAGCATCTCCACCAATTTTCGTGGCTAAAGCACATCCGATGCTACCCCAAATTTAGATTTAGGAAATGTTTAAAAACTAGTTAATAATCTAATTAGGTCATTTCTAGGCGGAATTTCTAGAAACGATTTCTAGGTTTTGGAGATCTCATGTATTCTAGCCTCTACTGTAACGACCCATCTATAAATACAAAGAACGCAAGCATAATAGCAGGGATATGGTACATGCATATGATAGCTACATATGCATGTGTCGCATACACCGCACTAGTATTTTATACTAAATTGATTATAAGTGCTAAATACCATGACACTTCTTGGAATAGAAGTTCTACTCATTCATCAATATTGCGTAATGCATGGTTAGATCTTAAAAGAGGACTATACATATTATATGTTCCAGATTATTGATAAAATTATATTAATAAATTAATAAAATAAAGGTTAATTATTAATATAAATAATTAATTAAAAAAGGGTCCAAGTATTAAGTTTACAAATGTTATATTAAAACAAATATAAAGAAAACTTTATATTAAAACAAATATAAATAAAACTAAGTGTTATGTTAAAAATATATATATAACGTTATAAATGTTCTAATGGTACGTGTATATCCAAATGTGATGGTCATATTAAAAGAATTTAATATGAACCTAAGGCATTTAAATTAAACTAAACCCTAAATATAAGATAAATACACCTGTAAAGAATTATGAGTCATGTTCATAAAGGAAAAGTTGTCACTACGATGGAAAACGGTGGGATCGCTGGTGAACAGGGCGGTCACCGCCAAGGAAAGCTACATATAGAGGTAGGCGGAGTTTTTAGAAGGGGGGTTGAAAAGGGAAGAAAACCAGAAGCAAGAATTTGGAAGGGAAGGGAATCAGCCGTTGGAAGAGCTTGAGCGTTCTGAGGTTCTGAGCACGGGGGACAGTCAGCTTCTGTTGAGAAGCTTACTGGATTGAGCAGTCAGGCTCTGCTCAGTCTGGCTGGGTGGATTCGGTCTCTCGGTGACCATAGCAGCATAGCCAAAGGCATCTTCAACTGCAGCAGTTCAGGTAGGTACCTCAACAGTCCGTTAATTGATTTTGTCAGGTCAAAAGAAAATATTACAGGTTCATGCTTTAAATTCCTTACTATTTTCTGTACATCTATTTATCGGTTCTTACATCTACACAAAATTTTGTGGCTAGAACACATCCAATGCTACAAAAACTAACACTCCCTCTTAGCAAGGAATGTGTTCAAGTGCTATTGCACACCCTATAGCAATACCCTGTCTATGCAACATCTCTTGTCACACTGCTAATGTCTGGCCATACTACCCACCAACCACTACGCAACTCTGATATACGTTGCATCTGTGTTGTTGTTAACCCTGTTGAATTGCTGTCAACACTGCAATTGCACTGCCACTCCCTCTCATCGTTGTTGTTGCAACTGCAACATCTACAACTAAAAAGCATCCAAAATACTAAATCAACTGTGATCAGTGTAATGCATTTGTCACCCCAGTCTCTCACTGCTACTAGCCTCTACATTGTCCACTGAAGACTCTACGTTGTTGTTGACTCTAGCCTGTACCAACTGCATTGTTGCCAACTCTACACTTCACTCCTCAACATTTGACTGCTACTATTCTCTGCAACTGTCACTCTAGTATTGACTGCATCAACCACAACTGATCCATCCTACTATTGTATACTGTGGGCCCCCGTAGCCAGGTATTGATCCATGAGGTGGACTCCTCAAGGATCCTGCCCATCTGTGGCGCTTTGGGTTACACCACCAAATCTCCCCACCTCACTCCTAGAGGTATATCAGCAAGTCTTCTGTTATGCTATTGACCTGCGAGAAGATGCCAGAATACCAAATATACGAAGAAACACAACCCAGAACACAGAACAAAATGAGAAATAACAGCATGTATTTTATTATTCAGAGATGAAAGCAATGTTCACTTGCCTCTTCGAGGGGGCAACCTCCAATAGAGCAGGGCTCGATTACAAAATAAGACACGACGCTCCTCAATGGGGAGTCTCTATCCTTTATATAGGATTCATACATGCAATACCATGGGTCAGTACCATGGTTCTCTTAATACCATCTATCTAATACCATGGCCCGTTTGCAACTAACTGTGGTCCCTTTCTTTAAATGCGGGTCAACCACTTACAATTATTAATATGGGCTTTATTGATTCTTTAACTAACTACGACTCGACCCTATTACATAAATAAGGGGGTTAGGGTTGGACCCTAACATGCCCTACCCCATAAAAACAACCTTATCCTCAAGGCTAAAGTTGCGGAAAATGTTGAAGAATAGTGGCTGGTTCCCAGGTTGCATCTTCCGGAGAGGTGTCTTTCCACTTGACGAGGACTTCCTTGATCGTGCGGCCGCGCACATTTCGTTCTCGCTTGTCAAGGACCTGTTCAGGTTGGAGCTAGATTGAACCTTCTTCATCCAATTCAGGTAGACTGGTTTGAATTCTGCAATTGTTCCCCACCACTTTCTTGAGGCATGATACATGGAAGACGGGATGGATTTTTGCAGTGGGTGGCAAGGCTAGCTTGTAGGCTACTTTGCCAATGTGCTGAAATATTTGATAAGGTCCGTAGAATTTTGGAGATAATTTTTGACGACCCTTGTCTTTGAGTGATGTTTGCTTGTATGGTTGCAGCCTCAAGAATACCTGATCCCCTTCTTGAAATGTGCGCTCCGAACGATGTTGGTATGCATGTTGCTTCATGCGATTCTAAGCTTGATGGAGATTATCTTTGAGACAGGCTAGCATGGTTGCACGGTTCTGTAGGAGTTGATCCACTGCTTGCACCTTAGAGCATCCCGGGATATAAGAAGTAGGTGAAAAGAGAGTTGACCATAAACTACTTCATAGGGAGTCATCTTGGTGGCAAAATAATAGTTAGTATTATACCACTATTCAGCTACAGGAAACCACTGTACCCATTGATGTTGCTTTTCTGAAGTGAAGCACCTGAGGTAGGTTTCCAGACATTTGTTGACGGCTTCAGTTTGACCATCAATTTGGGGATGATAGGAAGTACTTAGTTGTAGTTGGGTGCCTTGTAGCTTGAAAAGTTCCTGCCAAAAGTTACTGGTGAAGATCGGGTCACGATCAGACAAAATGGAAGTGGGCATGCCATGCAATTTGAAGATCTGGTCCATGAAAGATTGAGACACCAAAGTGGTTGTAAAAGGGTGGGGTAGGGCGCAAAAGTGAGCATACTTAGAAAGTTTGTCCACAGCCACCATGATGACTGACTTGTTGCCTGACTTCGGAAGACCAATAATGGAAACCATAGAAACATCCGTCCAGATTGAGGCAAGGATGGGCAATGGTTGTAAAGTGCCTGGGGACTTAACTGTTTCTCCTTTGTGGCGCTGACACACATCACATTCAGCTACAAAAGTAGGAATGTTCGTTTTCATGCATGTCCAAACGAAGGAACGACAAGTGCGAGCAGAAGTTTTCTGAAAGCCTGCATGGCCTGCAGTGGGAGAGGAGTGCAACTCTGCCAAAATGCGCGTTTTGACGGTGGATGTCGGTGATATCACTACTATGTCCTTGTAGCGAAGAATCTCATCCTTCCAAGAGTAGCCCGTTGTGGAATTAGGATCTGCTTGCAAGTTATTAATGATTTGGGAGGGCGAAGGATGTGAAAACCATTCCTTGCGAGTTTCTTCAATCCAATCTGGAACGGGAAGAGAGATTGCTAGCAGGGTGTTGCCCTCCTCAAATTGGCGCGATAAAGCATCAGTTATGACATTTTCACGTCCTTTCTTGCAAATTATCTCATAATCATATCCCAGCATTTTGGCTAGCCATTTGTTTTGTTGTGGCAAGGATAACCGTTGCTCCAAAAAATATTTAACGTTTTGATGATCTGTGCGGATTTGGAAACGCCGCCCCAATAAGTATGGTCGCCAGGTATCCACTGCAGGTAGGATGGCCATCATCTCCTTCTCAAAGGTAGATTGTCCCAGATGTTTCCCACTTAGTTGTTGGCTGGTGAAGGCCAAGGGTCGGCCTTCCTACATTAAGACAGCCCCAATACCCATACCTGAAGCATCACATTCAATCACAAAAGACTTGGTGAAGTCGGGTAGTGCCAATACGGGAGTGGAACACATGGCCTGTTTGAGAGCTATAAACGCCTGTTATGCTTCATCAGTCCAGAGGAATGAATTTTTCTTGAGAAGGTGAGTGAGGGGTCTAGCAATGCGACCATAATTGTGAACAAATTTGCGATAGTAGCCGGTGAGACCCAAGAATCCTCTCAAACTCTTCAAGGTCTTTGGTTGGGGCCAATACTGCATTGCCTGGATCTTTTTGGGATCTACCCTGACACCTTCACGCCCCACAAAGAGCACTTGGACAATTTGACAAATAATTTATGCTTCTGAAGCAGTTGCAAGAGCAGGGCTACATGTTGAAGATGTTTTTCCCAGGTGAGGTTGTAGACGAGAATGTCATCAAAGAAAACAAGGACAAATTTTCTTAGATATGGTTTGAGCAGGTGATTCATGACGCTCTTAAAAGTGATGGGGCATTACAAAGACCAAATGGCATGACCAAGAATTCATAATTGCCTTCATGTGTTCGGAAAGCAGTCTTCGAAATGTCTACTTCTTTCATGCGTATTTGGTGATAGCCCGAGCGAAGATCTAGCTTAGTAAAGAATTGAGCCCCATTTAGTTGATCCAGCGAATCATCAACAACCGGGATGGGGAATTTATCTTTGACTGTAAGCTTGTTGAGGGCCCTGAAGTTTGGACACATGTGCCATTCCCCATCTTTCTTGAGCACCATGACCACAAGTGATGAATAAGGATTGATGCTAGGACGAATGACACCAGCTTCCAGGAGTTCTTTGATGACTTTTTCAATTTCGTTCTTTTCGGTGAAAGGGTATCTATATGGGCGCACATTCAGTGGTTGTGCCCTTGGGACTAAAGTGATGCTATGATCATGTTCCCCTCTAGAGGGTGGAAGCTCATGAGGTTTGTCAAAGACCTGCGGGTGGTTGTTTAAGACCTGTTGCATCTCAAGATGAATATGAAGAGTAATGGGCTCGAAGGCCTGGATGGCATTAAATTGGGCGATAACTCCATGGTGGCTGTATCCCTCAAACACAAGCAAACTCCAACCAGAGATGGACTGGGAGGGCGTTTACCAGATATGTCGCCTCTGAAAAGAGGACGAGATCTAGAGGCTACCTGGCCCTTTCCAGACTCTGTCTAAGAGTATAGGAGAAAAACGCACAAGTGGTATAGTAGTCGGAAGCTCAAAGAGATAAAAATAACAGTAGTGCAACATGCAATAATGTATACATGGAATATAAGCAGATACTCGAGAAATGCTAAGCCATTTTATTATACCGAGTAATGGAAAGAGTACAAGAAGTGATCAGAAAGATAGCACCTCGACTTGCACAAGGCAAGTGAAGAAATACACTCAAAATGGTAAGGAAATGGCCTCTCTCTGAACTGCGTCCAACTGCCAGAGAACTGTTGTGTTGCTGCTACTGCTGGAATCAAGTGATGATTTAGGGTTGATACCCTCCTCAAAAAATGCTGAAACTCTGGAATCAGCCTCTGCTCAATAAACCTAGAAAAGCCCAAAAAGCTTTTCTAAAATAAATGACCCCCAAAAATCACCCCCTTGAGGATCTACGCTATCCCTCAAGGCTCTGCGCTGCCCCTGAAGAGAATCCTCCAAAACTCTACCCGAGACTCTGCCAAAATCCTCCAATATGCAAGGGTTGATCCCTTGCTCAATCTCCAAGCTCAAATCCTCCACATAAACCCAATCCGGAGCTCCTACCAAAAGAGACTGCGTCCTCCCCTCTCAAGACTGCACAGTCATCACAATGCTCAATTCCTCCTCAACTCTAGAAATCACTCCTGCAAAATACTGATGAAACTACCTTGCCCGAGTAGGCACTCGAAGTCCCTCGGGGTTAAGGGTGAGATCTTCGAACGGAGACACTCGATGCACTAAACAGTGTTGCAAACAGGCTAAACAGCCAGCGTGCTCTAGGTCGAAGTGACTAGCTCAAATGCAACATAATCCCATGTCCAAAATGAGGAGGCTCCTCTCTCCTTTACAATGTTGGCCTCTCTCAAAACCCTAAGGCCCACCTCCTTCAACGTAGCCTCTCTCTTGCCACGTGCTCCTTCTCCATCTGCGCAGTCCCTCCAAGTGTCTACGTGGGCCCCCTTCTCTACGTGGTCCTTTGGCTCCCTTGGCTCCCCTTTTAAGTTACAATGTTGTGCTACTAGGGAGTGACTTTATTCAAAAAGTGAGTTATGTCCCCCTTTCCTCACCTTTTTATTTATAAATAACTATAGAAAGAAAAATTGAGCAAAATTGAATATTCCAATTAGCCATGGCTAATTAGGAATATTACAGTCTCCCCTGGCAAAATGTTGCTTGTCCTCAAGCAACTGAACTGATGGATGCTGCAAAATTTTCTCACTCTCCCATCCTCATCCAAAATTCTTCCACCTCACCAAGAATTCTCGGACCGTCCTGTTTCGCAACTGCCTCTCCCTGGTATCAATGATAGCCTCTGGCTGCAACACCAAATGCCCCTCATCATCCGTGGGTGGTAGCTCATCTGTCACTGTCACCTACTGCCCCAATGCCTTCTTCAGGCATAATACATGAAAAACGTTATGAATCTTGCTACCCTGGGGCAGCTCCAATTCATACGCAACCTGTCCAATCCTGCATATCACCCTGTATGGCCCATAAAAGCAGGGCTTGAGCTTCTCAGCTCCCTTCTGCTTCAGTGACAACTGTCGGTATGGCCGTAATCGTAGGTAGACCAAGTCCCCTACCTCAAACTGTCTCTCCACCCGACCCCATCAGCATACAGCTTCTGCTGGTTCTGCGTTGTAGCCATATTATCCTTGAGAGCTCGGAGGATATCCTGACTCTCTTGGATCCAAATCTTGGCTCTCGGAGCCTTGCTAGCACCAAACATCACGTCAGCAAAAGATAAAGGATGATATCCATACAAAGCATAGAATGGTGACATACCAATGGACATGTGATGTGTAGTTGTAACAGTACTCCCCCAGATACAGCCACTTCAGCCATGCTCGTTGTTGCCCACTGACATAGTTACGCAAGTAGCCCTCCAGCCACTTGTTAACTATCTCTGTCTGCCCGTCCGTCTGTGGGTGATAATTGGTACTCGGTGTCAACTTCGTCCCCACCAACCAGAAAATCTCCTGCCAAAACCCGCCCATGAAATAGTTGTCCCTGTCACTGATGATGGTCTTAGGAAGACCATGTAGCCTGAAGATCTCTCTGAAGAACAACTCGGCCACCTGCGCTGCTGTGTAGTGTGCGGATATGGTGAATAAGTGTGCGTACTTTGTCAGTCGATCAACGACAACAAAGATACAATCCTTGCCCTGAACCATGGGCAACCCTGTGATGAAGTCCATCGAAATACACTCCCATTTCCCCTCCAAAATGGGAAGAGGCTGCAATAATCCTGCGGGATGGCTCATCTCCCCCTTGTTCCTCTAGCAAATATCGCACTCCCGGTTATACTGGAGTACGTCCTCCTTGAGGCCCTTCCATGAGAACTTCTCTCTAATGGCCCTGTAGGTTTTGGTAAACCCCTAATGGCCGGCCAATGGTGAATAATGTGATTCCTGAAGTATCTTCTTCTTAAGCTGAGATCCCTTAGTCAAGAAGATTCGGTCCCTATAGTAGCTGATCTCATCGACTACCCTGTACCTGTCATCCGCCACCTGCCCATCCAGAACCTCACATGCAAATCTGTCCTTGGAGTACTCTACTAAGAGTCAAGCCCTCCAGTCTGTGTCCAAGCTCATAAGAGACAACGTGGTTGGTCTATGTGAAAGGGCATCTGCTACCACATTGTTCTTACCCTTGACATACTCAATGTCAAAGTCATACGCTTAGATCTTACTGATCCACTTCTGCTGCCTCTCCTGTAGCTGTTTCTGCTCCAAAAAGAACCTGAGGCTGTTGTGATCAGTCCTCACCCTGAACCTGTTACCCACTAAAAACTGTCGGAATTTGGCCAATGCATGCATAATGGCCAGCATCTCCTTGTCATATATAAAATACAACCTCTCATGCGGAAGGATCTTTCGGCTCTCAAAGGCTATAGGGTGACCTCCCTACATCAACACTGCGTCGATCCCCTCTCCCGACGCATCACACTCTAAAACAAATGGCTGCGAAAAATCCGGCAATACAAGCACTGGGCAGCGACTCATAACCTCCTTGAGCCTGTCAAAGGCTCGCTGCGCTGTATCCGACCAACTGAATGCCCCCTTCCTCGTCAGATCTGTCAGGGGTGCAGCGAGCTGTGAGAAACCTTTGACGAACTTCCGGTAGTAAGTATAAATGCCAATGAATCCCCAAAGTTCTGTCACGTTCCTCGGCTTCGGCCAATCCCCTGATCATCTCCTCGTGGACTCTCACTCCGTCCACCCCTATGATGTGTCCCAAGTACAACATCTCCGTCAACCCAAACTCACACTTGGAGAGTTTGGCATAGAACTGCTGCTCCTCCAAAATGCACAACACTGTCTCAATGTGTTGGACATGCTCCTCCCAAGTCCTGCTGTAAATGAGAGTATCATCAAAGAACACCAACACAAACTTCCTTAAGTGACTGCGGAAGATGTGATTCATGCAGGACTGGAATGTAGTTGGGGCGTTGGTTAGCCCGAAGGGCATCACCAAAAACTCAAAGTGCCCATATTGACACCTGAAGGCGGTTTTAGGAATGTCCTCCCTCACGCGAATCTGATGGTACCCAGATCTCAAATCAATCTTTGAGAAAAACCGTGCCCCTCTCTCATCGATCCTAGGTATGGGTACCTGTTCTTCAGGGTCTTCTTGTTCAGGGCCGTGTAGTTAATGCACATCCTCAATGTGTCGTCCTTCTTCTTCACCAACACCACGGAAGAAGCAAAAGGACTTGTGCTCGGTCGGATGTGCCCAAGAGCAAGCAACTCCTGAATGACCCGCTCAATCTCATCCCGATAGGCCTTGGGATGCCCATAAGGGGTAGTAATCACTGCCTATATGCCCTGCTCAAGCTCAATGGTGTGCTCAAACCCCCGGTCCGGTGGTTGTCCCGACGGAATCTCCCCCAAACACTGTGGCATACTGGTCAAGGATGGACTCTATCTCTGGGTGCACCGTTTGCCCTGTAGTCCCTACCTCTGATACACGCAGCTCCACTGCCCACTCTACGTCTCCCTTCCGGAAGACTGCCTCCATCCGATGAGCCGAAACAGTCTGAGGTGGATATGTGTGTTGTCCCCGTATCTTCTCATGCCTCCCTGTCTTCTCATCATCCCACTCCATCTCTAGGACCTTCCAATATGTCGTGACCTTCCCTAGAGTGATAAGCCACTGAACACCCAGTATCATGTTGGTGTCCGGAATATTGACCACGAAAAAGTGGTCAGTCAATGTGTAGGTGCCCATCGTCACTGATAACGCTGGAACATAACAAGCACACACCATGGTCTAATCTCCTGGGACCAAAACTGAAAAGCCATCGAAGCTCTCTATCTGTATACCTCTCCGCTCAACCATCTGCGCATCGATGAAGTTGTGGGTTGCCCCACTATCAACCAAAGCTGATACTCGCTGGCCGCGTAATGTCCCTCGTACGCGCAGCATCAAATACTTGGGAACTCCTCGCAATGCTGCAAGGGCCCCTCCGGTAGGTGCAAAAGCTGCACCAACTGCTATTGGTGGTGGAGGTGGCAAAGGATCCTGCGCAACATGACTATCTCCTGTCTCCACATCATCCTCCTCATCCTCTTCCCGGCTACTCTCGGAGAAGACCTCAATAAAATGTGCTTTGCCAGCAACACATCTATGTCCCGGTGCCCATGGCTCCTGACAGGTAAAACACAACCGCTTCTTCTTCAGCGCCCTACTGGCATCATCATCAATCTGTGCTCGTCCTGGATTCCCCTTTGGAGGCGGAATCCTCACATCCTTCCCCTTAGGTTGGAAAGCCTGTCTCTGGGGGTAAGGTGTCCAGGTCCTGGGCAAGGCATCCTGTAAGTCCCGGGTCCTGCTAATAGCATCCTGTTGTGTGGCTGGTCTAGTGGATCTGACTAGACCCCGAAGTGGCTCTGCTAACCCCTCAACAAACATGTAGATCCTCCATGTTGTGGATAGATTTGGCACCATCACTGAAACCCTCAAGAAGTCTGCAATGTAGGTCTCTAGGTTCCCGGTCTGTTTGAGTCTCGTCAGCTCAAAAAAGTGTTGTTCTGGATCCCTCCGGTTAAACCTCTCTATCAGTCTCCTGGTGAACTTGGCATATGTCGTCACTGTGGAGTGTCCGAGTGTAACCAACCCATGGAACCACCAGTCCTGGGCCTCACCATCCAAATGTAATGTCGCCACCTTGATGGCCTTTGTCTCCGACATCTGGTTAAGCTGGAAATAGATGTCCAGCTTCTCCACCCAAGACTTTGCCGAACTATTTGATGAGCCATCAAACGTAGGCAAGTGGAATCTACTAGCTGTGCGGTGGGTGTCTCCATCATGATAATGCCAGTATCCTCTGTGATGGTCGCAGGGTCTACTATCCCACTGGAGCTGAACAAAGTCTCTGAATGAGAGAGCATCCCTGAACTCTTGCCCATATGACCGGGCTCTGGCTCCTGCTGGGCTCCGGCCCCCGTGTCTGCGCCTAGGAAAGTGGGCATGGTAAAGCGTGTAGGGGCATGTGAGGCCATCTGCTGAGTAGTATCACGCTGAGTGGCACCCTACTCTGGCAAATGGTGGGATGTACCCGATCCCTCACCAACCTGGAAAACCCGTGGGTTCTCACGCTGTCTAGCCTCCACTGCTGTGAATCTCTGCCCCATCACCTTGATCTGCCTCGACAGATCTCTGCCCCATCACCTTGATCTGCCTCGACAGATCCTGCACTGATTTGAGGAGCATGTCTGCAAATCTCTTCCCATCCTCATCTGCCATCGGATCCTCCTACTTTGCATCCACCACAGGCTCCTCCTGTCCTGTGTTCACCACAGGCTCCTCCTGTTCTGTGTCCACCACCCAAACACAATCTCCCTCTCCGTAGGTGTTCTCCAACCTACGCTCAATATTTCTGTATTTCCTATCTGTATTTCCTACCTCTGTAACAGATGTAGGGCTTCTCCCTTGGTGTCATAGACTACTAGCTCCACAGGCTGAGCCAGATCTATGCTCTGATACCACTGTAATATCCCTTATCATGGGTATCCCTCAAACGCAAGCAAACTCCAACCAGAGATGGACTGGGAAGGCGTTTACCAGATATGTCGCCTCTGAAAAGAGGACGAGATCTGGAGGCTACCTGGCCCTTTCCAGACTCTATCTAAGAGTATAGGAGAAAAACGCACAAGTGGTATAGTGGCCGAAAGCTCAAAGAGATAAAAATAACAGTAGTGCAACATGCAATAATGTATACATGGAATATAAGCAGATACTCGAGAAATGCAGAGAGAAATACTAAGCCATTTTATTATAGTGAGTAATGGAAAGAGTACAAGAGGTGATCAGAAAGATAGCACCTCGACTTGCACAAGGCAAGTGAAGAAATACACTCAGAATGGTAAGGAAATGGCCTCTCTCTAAACTACGTCCAAGTTGTCGGAGAACTGTTGTGTTGTTGCTACTACTGGAATCAAGTGATGATTTGGGGCTGATCCCCTCCTCAGAAAATGTTGAAACTCTGGAATCAGCCTCTGCTCAATAAACCCAGAAAAGCCCAGAAAGCTTTTCTAAAATAGCTGACCCCCAAAAATCACCCCCTTGAGGATCTACGCTATCCCTCAAGGCTCTGCGCTACCCCTGAAGAGAATCCTCCAAAACTCTACCCGAGACTCTGCCAAAATCCTCCAATATGCAAGGGCTGATCCCTTGCTCAATCTCCAAGCTCAAATCCTCCACATAAACCCAATCCGGAGCTCCTACCAAAAGAGACTGCGTCCTCCCCTCTCAAGACTGCGCAGTCATCAAAATGCTCAATTCCTCCTCAACTCCAGAAATCGCTCCTCCTGCAAAATACTGATGAAACTACCTTGCCAGAGCAAGCACTCGAAGCCCCCCGGGCTAAGGGTGAGATCTCCGAACGGAGACACTCGATGCACTAAACAGTGCTGCAGACAGGCTAAACAGCCAGCGTGCTCTAAGTCGAAGTGACTAGCTCAAATGCAACATAATCCCATGTCCAAAATGAGGAGGCTCCTCTCTCCTTTATAGCGTTGGCCTCTCTCAAAACCCTAAGGCCCACCTCCTCCAACGTAGCCACTCTCTTGCCACGTGTTCCTTCTCCATCTGAGCAATCCCTCCAAGTGTCTATGTGGACCCCCTTCTCTACGTGGTCCTTTGGCCGCCTTGGCTCCCCTTTTAAGTTACAACGTTGTGCTACTAGGGAGTGACTTTATTCAAAAAGTGAGTTATGTCCCCCTTTCCTCACCTTTTTATTTATAAATAACTATAAAAGGCAAAATTGAGCGAAATTGAATATTCCAATTAGCCATGGCTAATTAGGAATATTACAGTGGCCCTTTTTTAACAACTTTTCCATCCGATGCGAGCTGATGATAGAAGCAGTACCTGCCTGGAGTCCGCAGAGGGTATGCGTGTGGTCCTTCTGCTTAAAGCTCATATATCACTCTTGGAAATCCATTGTGATTGGGCCAAGTGTGCGGAGCCATTCAACACCCAAGACAATGTCACACCCACCCATGTTGATGGCAAACATGTGGGTCTTTAGGTGGTAGTCTCCCATCTGAAGTTTGATATTTTCACAGCAGCCTTCACATTTCATTGTCCCCCCATCAGCTATCTGGACTTGAAAATTAGAGACTGCTCTAACAAAACAATGCACAGCGTCTGCGACTCTCTGATGGATAAAGTTATGTGTGTTGCCACTATCAATCAATACTACTGCAGGGCGATGTTTAATAAAACCTCTGATTTTGACAGTTTGGGGAGAAGAAATGCCTGGCAAAGCATGAAGCGAGATAATTGGTTCTTCTGGAGTATCTGGGAGCTCATTGTCCTGCTGGTTGTCCTCATCTTCGTCCTCTGGTCCCTCAAAGGGTGGGGCTTCCTTAGATGAACTGTGATCAGTAGCGTAAATTTGAAAGAATTTGGGTTCCTTTCATTTATGCCCCAGGGAGTATTTGTCATCACAGTAGTAACACAATCCTTGCTTTCTTCTTTCAACCATTTCTACGACGGACACCTTTTGAACCTTAAGTGTTTGGGTAGCGCCCTGAGCCTGGGTGGGGCATCCCTTGGCTATGAAATTTGGACGAGGCGACTGGGTCGCTAAAGCACGTTCCACTTCGATAGCCTTTGTGCAAGCTTCCATCCATGTGGTTGGGTGGTGCATCCGGACGTGGGCTTGGATGGCATCTTTGAGACCACTTATAAAACATTCCAAGTAGAAGTCATCTCCCATACTTGTTGTGCGGAAGGCCGATTTCTCAAAGGTTGTAATATAGTCGTTTATTGTGCCTGTCTATCTGAGCTTAGTAAGACAACCCAAAAAATTAGATTCACGGTCAAAGCGGTCACAAATGGCTTTTGCGAACACCTGCCAAGTAACTTCCCTTGGATAGCATTTATAATGCCACTGCCACCATTGCCATCTTTCTTGGTCCAAGTAAAGGCCTCCCACACGTAGTTTAGTTTCATCATCTACGATGTGATTCAGAGTGAAATATTGTTCCATTTGTGCTACCCATATTGATGGATTAGAGCCATCAAATTTGTACATGTCTAGCTTGGGAGGTCGAGGGTGGGAATGTTGGTGATTTCCATGGAAGTGAAGATGATGGCTAGATTCTCCTTCATGGTCTTCATTAAAAGCATATGCCTCCGATTGTAACGCCAACTTGCCCTTTGTGACAGTGTCTTGTAATGTCTGGATTTGCATCGTTAACTCCGACAACTTTTTTTCAATGGTCTCCATCTTCTCATTGGCCATAGCTTGAGCTCTAGTTTCTACCATACACAGATCCTGGTCACTTTTCGTCACTGTGAAAAGATTTAAGACCACCCGAAAATTGAAGCTGACAAGTGAATGGTACCACCGCGCTCAGCTCCTCGTCCTGATTCTTATGGGCTAAGCCACTTATAAGCGTCCCGGGCGAGCCTCAGACTCAGTTTTTTTTATTCTGAACAGAGTTTTACTCCCCGCTTATCAATATTGCAGTAGCCAATTTCCAGAAAAGTTAATCCTGTCCAATGTCCTACGAGAATCACCCCAGGGTATAGGAGCCACAAGCCTCCCTGCCCAAATGGTCAAATCTGTCTACAAAACCCCAACTGCTAGATCTGATCTAGCAAAGAAGATGATGGGCGATCTTCAGAGAGACGAGGGAACTATGGTCTCAAGGAATGTCAAGGGCTACGGATCACAATATACATAAGGGTCCAACAGCAGTACTTGGCCCAATCTTTAAGGACACTAACTAAGGAGGATCAACCGTACCCTTAGCCGTACTACCTGACTACCCTATCGTACAGCACGAGTAATCTCCTCGAGTGTTGTTCTCAGTGTACTGTAGCAGCAAGACGAACGACGGTTTATCTACGGCGAGGTTTTAAGTGAGCCTAGGGGGGCTTCCAATATACCCAGAGGGTACATGGAAGACAGTCTGTGCGCGGTTCTGTCTAATGAGCTACTACTCGAAGTGGTACCCACAAGTGTTACAAGAGAGTCCAACAAGCGTGACCACCTCTTGTATTTCCTGCGTGCATGCCTCCCCAAATCCGCAGGTTAATGCACTCAACGATAGATCCCGTGGTTTAAAGACGTCGAAACACGTCCCTAGCCAAAAAAAAAACTGCTAAAAATGGAGATACCACCGGCCCTAAAAAGCACTCTGATACCACTTGTTATGTTCTTGACCTGCAAGAAGATGCTAGAATACCGAATATACGAAGAAAGACAACCTAGAACACAGAACAAAATGAGAAATAACAACATGTATTTTATTATTCAGAGATGAAAACAATGTTCACTTACCTCTTCGAGGGGGCAACCTCCAATAGAGCAGGGCTTGATTACAAAATAAGACACGACGCTCCTCAATGGGGAGTCTCTATCCTTTATATAGGATTCATACATGCAATACCATGGGTCAATACCATGGTTCTCTTAATACCATCTATCTAATACCATGGGCCATTTGCAACTAACTGTGGTCCCTTTCTTTAAATGCAGGTCAACCACTTACAATTATTAATATGGGCTTTATTGACTCTTTAACTAACTATAACTATGACTCGACCCTATTACATAAATAAGGGGGTTAGGGTTGGACCCTAACATCTTCCTCCAGCTTGGAGGAAAGTCTATCGATCTCTGTTGAAGTTGCCTACTGGTTCTGCTTCTCTTCCTTGTCCTTCTTCCTTAGAGGACACTGGCTAATGTAGTGACGAAGCTCACAACACCTGAAGAACTTGACCTTCAATAAGTCCTTCTTCTTCTTCCTCTATTTCCCGTGTCTCTGACTAGGACCCTTAGATGTGAGGGCCACATTCTCCTCCTCCTTCACCTACATCTGTTCGCTATTGTTGCCACTAATAGAGCTCTTTAGAAGAGCTCGCCTCAATTCCTCCTGCTACAAGTCAGCCTACATTTTGTCCCATTCTGTTAACTTGTCTCTGCCCAATATGCTTTGGACAAAGACCTGCCAGTCCTTAGAGACACTGTTGAGTGCCAATCTCACAAGCTCTATGGGTTGAGGTGTTGTCCCAACAACTAACAACTAGTCTCAGACCTCCTGAATCTTGGTGAGGAAGGGGTCTATGCCTTCCCCCTTCTGCATCCAGATGAGCCTCAGTTTCACCTCAAGGTACATCTTCCACTACTCAAAAGTACCCTGATATAGCATGGCGAGAGCATCCCACATCTTCTTGGCAGTATCTTTGCCAGTTATATGTGAGCCTATATGATCCCAGACTCCGTCTAGGATCAACTGCTTTGCCTATGCCATCTCCTTACTGTACTCTTTCAACTGATCTGCATTCGTGGGAATTGCCACCACTGCATCAATATAGGCTTTCAGGCCATATTCATCTAGAAGGAAGGACATCCTTGCCTTCCAGAAGATGTAGTTGGAAGCCCCATCCAACCTGTCTTGATCACGAAGCCCAATAGTGGCCATCTCAACGAACTGCCAAAAACTTCCTCTTTCCTTCTATATGGCGAGAGCATCCCACATCTTCTTGGCAGTATCTTTGCCAGTTATATGCAAGCCTATATGATCCCAGACTCCGTCTATGATCAACTGCTTCGCTTGTGCCATCTCCTTATTATACTCTTTCAACTGATCTGCATCTGTGGGAATTGCCACCACTGCATCAATATAGGTTTTCAGGCCATATTCATCTAGAAGGAAGGACATCCTTGCCTTCCAGAAGATGTAGTTGGAAGCCACATCCAACCTGTCCTAATCACGAAGCCCAGCAGTGGCCATCTCAATGAACTGTCAAAAACTTCCTCTTTCCTTTTGCTTGGTTGTTGCTCTACTATTTGCACTCCCTTCTGGAGTGAGAAGATATGCTCACAACGACAGTCGATCTGCAAGAAAAAATCGAACCTCTTGAGGCTAGAAGTTCCCCGAGGAAAATTTTCCCTCTGTGTGTGCTCTTCTCTCTTCCAACCCGACACTGGCACTACTCTAGCAAACTGCTGCAAAACCACTACTTCTAGATGGACATCTGCCCAACAAAAGTACTGAGCTGCACCCTCTGCCTCTGGAATCACTCAATCTAGAAAGATTGAATTTTTCTGCCCCACACACAGAAAAATCGAACTTCCACAAGTAACTTGGCCTCTCTAGCAAAAGATCGCACTGCCCTTGGGAATTTCGGCCTGCTGCCCACACTGAGTAGCGAAATTCCTTTTTTCTTCGTTTTTGAACTCTCCAGCTAATCAACTATGCTCTAATACCATGTGAAAATTCCAAACTGGAACCCTATTGCAGCAACTGATACTATTTCTCCTAATTGGTAATTAATTAACAATTTATCTGCTACGGCAGATATCGAAATAATACACTGCAACCTTCACATATAAAATACCTCTGAAAATAATGAGCTGGAAACTGAGAAATACAAGAACACACACATAAGAAATAACACAATTGTTTTTGGATAAAAGTCCCCGGAAAAACCCAACAGGTTTTATTATTAAGCAGTAGTGATAAATTCTGAGTACAACTAGATGCCGAAATCTGGCAATCCTATAGAGAAAAATACTGGCAAAAATGTAGTGAGGAATATTCCTCACCCCACAGGCAAACTCCCGGCACGACTTGCCTTTAGAAATTCGGCCCTCTGACCCTCTGTGTCAACCTCTGCATTGCTCTAAGCAGCTTGCTTGACGTCTAGCCTCACACTGGTCTCTGATGAAGCCCTTCTGCCTTCTGCTGACTAGAAAGATGCTTCTCTGGCACTTTGGGACTCCTTCTTGACCTCTGGAACTGAAAACATCTCTCCCTCTCAGCAAATAGATCTTGCCTCTAGAGGTTGTTGTGCTGCCCCATCGTCAGCCTCTCTGTGGCTCTTCTGCCTCTCTGCAAATGCACTCGTTGGATCTGGAATGCCTCCTCCAGCCTCACTGTCTTTGTCCCTCTCACACTGCTTTGATCTCTAGCTCTCTCTCCGGCAACTGATTGTTGCTACTTTGGAAATCAAACTACTCAAGTTGTATCTCCATCTCTGCATCGACCTCCCCTTATAATCCTCTGTTGGAGCACAAACAACCAAGATTAAAACATAATCGATGGCTAGGATCATCTCTCGATCGATCTGTGTGAGTTTCTAGATGATTCTTGCCTTGAATTAATTAACACTGATTAATTAATCATATTTCCTAAGTTTAGACTTTGGAAATATTTAGAAACTGGTTAATAATCTAATTAACTCATTTCTAGGCGGAATTTCCAGAAACGATTTCTGGGTTTTGGAGATCTCATGTATTCTAGCCTCTCCACAAAATTTGGTGGCTAGAACACATACGATGCTACAAAAACTAACATAGAAGGCTCATAAAATCAAGGTCTAGGGATTGGCCCCTAGATCTCTTTGAAATCATCTTGTAGACCCCAAATGTGGGTTTGGGGCACAAAATTGGGTCTCATGGGTCTCGAAGTGGTGAATGAGCCTAATTATTCTCCAATGTTGAGGGCACTAAAGATGGTGCTAACCATCCCATGTCTCAAGGCATGAGACAAACCTCATATGGGCCCTAGATCAACTGCCAAACCATGTGATCCCTACTAACCCGGTTGGGGGCATGTTGGTCTAGGTGCATCATCCAATGAATAATAAAGCAAATGCAAGAACGTTGTGGGTGCTAAAGGTGCCCACGGCTATGAATGATGCTCTACAATAGTCTGGAGTACCTTGGCTCTCAACGCGTCACCTGTGGGTGTCAATATGTTCCTTTGGAGCATTTGGACCCCAATTAAGTTGGTCGGACGTATAGATGGAACCACCTGCTAGTTACACACAATATCTAGTGTCGCAACTTTCACCAATAGGTACATTAATCATTATTGCATCTAAGTGAACCAAGCTTGAAAGAAATGGGAAAACTAATGTTTCATATGAGGCTTCTCTTCCAAAATTGGGGCTTTATTCACATAATGGCGTTACCTCCCTAAGTAGGAGTGGTTAATAGATTGAAATGTTCCCTATGAATTGATTGCCTATGGACGACAAAATAGCCTATTTGACCCTGTAGGCTATAGTCGTGATAAAGGAGTAAAAACCCAACCTTTTCCAATGTTGGGGCAACATTGTGCAAAAGTTGGGTCGGTTAGGGGTTGCACTCACAAACCCTCACATTTGGGGTCCCATGGGAAAAATATATAAGTAGAGAAGAGTTTAAATCAAATGGACATCATGAATTGGGATCAAAATACATCTAATTTTTTTTAGCTCAAAAGATTCCACCCTAGTTAAGTAAACTTTTTTATCTTTTGTTTTGTTTTGGCAAAGCAAGAAATCTATCTATCTAAAGATATTGATGTTTGGTAGCAAATCAAGGCAAGAACTCAATTCGGGGAGTTGTTCAAGACTCTTCAGAGGTAATTTTCGATGCATTCTCCTCTTAACAGTCGAATTTATGTAGCATAATTGTGAGTATTTTGGTAAGGCTTCTCTAAGCTACTTCGACCTACTTATGGCCCTATTTATTACCCTATTCGAAGGCAATTTGGGACACCCTAAGGCAACCTACAGACATTTGCAAGCCTCGAGGGCTGCAAAGAATTCAGTCTAGTCATAGACTGGCCTCATAGCTGAATCTGAGGCAGAATTAGGTTCCCTTCTTCTAAGTTACTGCGGAATGATTTTGGGGCAGTTCGGTCTAAAGCAGCTTAGTCTTTTCTTGGAGTTTTTATGAGGCAGCATGGTTACCTTGAGATAGGGCACAGTAGGGTTTTTGCAGGACTTTGGTGACAAAAATCCCTAATGATTTGTAGCAGGAACTTACTCTAAACTATTCATAGTAAGCTAAGAAAGAAGCTCAGACTCTATAGCTATTAGTAGGAATTAACGCAATGAATTTGGTTCATTTTACATACAGTATTGAATCGGTAAATTACTAGTTTTCTTGGACAAATCAGTCATGTTCAACATGGACTTGCATATTGTTGTAAATTGATCCTAACTATCTACTATTGTTATTTGCAAAATTGGTATATTTTATGAAGATATGCCTGTTATTGTGTGAAGATATGGAACCTTATTGATTATCTATTGAAAACCCTAGCTGAAACAAAGAAGCCCTAGGAAGAGAAAATTTACCTAGGACATCACATAAATGACCTTATTAGGCGTTCCCAACCCCCAAAGGGAAGTGACATGTCCTTGGTCCACCCTTCAATCGATAGATGCCATGTCAATAATGATGGAATAGAGGGGAGAAGACTTCATGGCCAATTTCCATGGTCAAAGGGATTGGACGATGGAATGACTCATCTCGAGTGTATAGATGAGGGGAGGGAGCAATCGCAGATGCATGAGTTACCTCAGCCTTTTTTTTCCACCCCTCTATATTACCTTTTGTTTTTTCTTGATTTTTCCTTGTATTACTACTCATAGCTCAAAGAATGAGAGCTTGCTTTTTATGATGTATAGCAGTTATTATCCCCTTTTGGATGGGGCATTTCATCACCCATCTAGGGTTGGGACTTGCAAGAGTTCCTTGTCTTCCATGAGATAAGGCAACATTGGCCTAGGAAGGAGGTGATGGCCATATGATAGAGGTAGAGCTCATGCTTGGATTTTGCCCACGTGTTAATTTATAAGTCTCTGCCATCTTTTGCGTCTCAATTTTTCATTGTTTTTCTTGTGGCCATCATATGTTTTTTTTTAGCTGCATCAACCTCCTTGGGTGCATTTACATGCCCTACCCAAGTATGAGGATGTGTTTGTAGAAACCAATGAACCAATGGTCAATTGAACCCGAAGAAGGGAGGTGGAATAGGAGCACATAATGTAAGACGAAAGTGGTATGGAATAGGGAGAGATGGGGCTACAATATCTCAATCACGGCTTCCTAAGTAGTGCCCTTTCCTAAAGCCATGGGCCATTATGGGAGGTCCCACTGGACTAGGATTGAAAATTAACCCCCCATTTAAGGTGAGGAAACAAGACTACATTCAAGACCCTTCTTTCTTCCAAGTTACCTCATAATCCATGTCAAAATACCCAAATACAAACAAGCATAAGCACCTGATTACAAAATGAATAAAGTACCTTTTGATCAAAAGCCCGCCTTCCAACATGTGCTTTTTGTTGGAAAATATGGAGACTTGCATATTAGAAATTATTTTCCTTATCATGATAATTACTTGTGATGTTAGTTGGTTCATTACTACTTTAGTTTTGTTCATCAAGCAGTTACCAAAATAATGAAGATCACAAAGAGATAGAGTACAGAAGATATAGGCTCCAAGCCAAGGCAAAAACCCTCCAAGGGGAAAACCTCGAAAATGCTTCTCATCTTTAGAATCTGCTTACAAAAGAGACTTTCCAAGACCCAAAGACCAAATCTAACAAGCCCTCCAAGACCCAAGCTAGCCCCCAGCAATATTTGCTTTAGAACAACTTCCAAAACTTCAATACTGCAACACTGCCACTGCAACTTCGGCCCTTGGAACAGAAATTTGTCCCTGCAACTTCAGCACCCTGCAACAGCTTCAAAATTTCAGCCTACTACAACTAGAAGCTTCACAAACCTTAACGAGACAAAGAGAAAAATAACCCTTACCCAATTTCGACTCTTGCTCCTCTTCTTCGTCCTCCAACTGCTCTTCTTCACTTTCGTTATTGCAAATCGAACTTGCTTGAGTTGTGTGCCCAAATGAGGTCGAGCTCCCTTGTATTTATAGCCTTTCTTGAGGATCGAAAAGCCCTCCTTTAGGCCTACTTGATCTTGCTCTTGTGCTGACTTGGTCTTGGACTTATCCATGGCTTTTTCTTGATAAAATAAATATTTTCTTTATTACAATGAGTCCAAATGGGACATTGACACATGACCAATATTACTCTTTATCCTAGAAAGACCTAGAAAGACCTAGAAGACCTAAAAGCATGAAGAACATGCTTTTCTTGAGTATGAAATCCATACTCCAAAAATAAAATATAATTTCTCTTCTTTCATTTTTCTTTCTTTATAAAGAATATACAATGTCATGATTATAATTAAATCATAATGAAGACCGAAATTAGTTATAGTTTTCAACACTCCCTCTTAACTAGGGACGTCTTCATGGTACAAGGAATCTCAATCTTGAAGCATTCGCATAAGAAGAGTCGGCTTGATAAGCCATTTATCTGTCAAGCATCTTTATCATAACCAACACTATCCCTGAAGGCCTTAACTGGACAAGCTCATCTTTAATTATGAGCATTATGCTGGGAGGCTTTACATGAGCTACCACACTACCTCTCAAGGCACATACCCCATCCAGATGTCTACAAGGTATGTCCTTTTAGGACTATTCTTATCTTGGATCCTCAAAGAATATCAGTCCTCTTCGACTACTCTTGTCTTGGATGACCTACATCATCCTCAAAGAGCATTGGTCAACAACTTCTTTCCTTGGATTCTACCATCCATAAGAAGTTCTAATCTAGATGCTTATCCAATCCTCTGGACTCCATTCTTTCTTTATGGTCTTCATTAAGACTTACGGTTGTTAATCCTAGTCCAGTGCCTGACCCATAAAGACAAGAATTATATAATATCACTCCCTCTCAATCAGGAAAGAGATATACACCAAACCATGCTTACCTCTCAGGTACTCAAGCTTCTTGTTTGGTAATGCTTTAGTCAGTATGTTAGCTACCTGTTCATCTGTATGTAGATAATGCAACTCCACGACCCCATCTTGTACCAAGCTTCTGATGTAGTGGTACTTGTTGTTTATATGCTTTGTCTTCACATGAAACACCAGGTCTTCTGTCAATCTTATGCAACTCTAATTATCACAATGTATCCATGTAGGGCTAAGCGGTCCTTCAAACAAGTCTGATAACAACTTCCTGAGCCAAACAGCTTCCCGACTGACCTCGCTTGTAGCAACATATTCAGCTTTAGCACTACTCAAAGCAATTGTATCCTGCTTCCTACTCATCCATGATACCATGGAAGATCCTAAGCTAAAGCATCCACATGTCGTGCTTCTTCTGTCTATCTCACTACCACTCCAATCTAAATCTGTATATCCCATGAGTTGGATTTCATTATCAGTGTATCAAAGGCAGTGATATATAGTCCCACAGAAATATCTTACGATGTGCTGGGACGCAATCCAATGATCATGCTTTGGCTCCATTTGAAACTAACTTAGGACTTTTACAGCAAAACAAATGCTCGGTCTAGTGTTCATAAGATACATCAAGGACCCAATCAGTTGTTTGTAGCAAGTAGGATCTACCAGACTAGATTCTAAACTCCTCAACTTCTTTAAATTGGTAATCATAGGAGTCATCATAGGCTTGCAATCCATCATGCCATATTTTTGAAGCATCTTGATCACATACTTACCTTGACCAAGATATATCTCTCTCTGCTTCTGCCATACTTCTAGTCCCAAATAATAATGCATAATCCCAAGACCCTTCATATTGAATTCTATTGCTAATTGCTTCTTGCATTCCTGAATCTGATGCTCTACACTTATAACTAGTAGATCATCCACATACAAGAGTATGATAACTGGTTCATCCTGGACCACCCTGATGTATAGGTTAGGATCTGCAGTACTCTTGGTAAAACCAAGTCTCAATAGATATGCATCCATCCTTACATACCAAGCCCTAGGTAATTGCTTTAATCCATATGGAGCTTTCTTCAATCTGCAAACATGAGTCTCCCTCTGATTTATTTCAAATCCTTGAGGTTGCTCAATGTAAACTGATCTGCTTACTCCTTACTGCTTGGAATTGAGGGTGCCATCTCCTTACTGTACTCTTTCAACTGATCTGCATTCGTGGGAATTGCCACCACTGCATCAATATAGGCTTTCAGGCCATATTCATCTAGAAGGAAGGACATCCTTGCCTTCCAAAGATGTAGTTGGAAGCCCCATCCAACCTGTCTTGATCACGAAGCCCAATAGTGGCCATCTCAACGAACTGCCAAAAACTTCCTCTTTCCTTCTATATGGCGAGAGCATCCCACATCTTCTTGGCAGTATATTTGCCAGTTATATGCAAGCCTATATGATCCCAGACTCCGTCTATGATCAACTGCTTCGCTTGTGAGTACAGTAAGGAGATGGCACCCTCAATTCCAAGTTTGATAGAGTGAGATGAGTTTACCTTAGATAGGGTTTGGAGTTGACTGCATTCTCCCGTCATATGTTTGGAGGCTCCATTGTCAATAACCCCTACATTCTCATCCTTGAATGTGTCGGATAAAGCGGAGAACAAACTTCCATTTGCTACTTCTTTTGCAAACTAGAAGTTAGTCTTCAATAGACAATTCTTTATAGATGTAGCGAGGTTTCCAAGAAGCCTGAAACCCTTCTTCATAACTCTTGTCATAGTGCCAACTAACTTGTGATCTTCTGTCTCCTGCTTTCACCTTAGCTCTGATACCATGTTGGAAAATATGGAGACTTGCAGATTAGAACTTATTTTCCTTATCATGATAATTACTTGTGATGTTAGTTGGTTCATTATTACTTCTTTAGTTCGGTTCATCGAGCAATTACCAAAACAATGAAGATCACAAAGAGACAGAGTGCACAAGATATAGGCTCCAAGCTAGGGAAAAACCCCTCCAAGGGGAAAACCCAGAAAATGATTATCTTCTTCCTTAGAATTTGCTTACAAAAGAGACTTTCCAACACCCAAAGACCAAATCCAACAAGCTCTCCAAGACCCAAGCCAACCCCCAGAAAGATCTGCTTCAGAACAGCTTCCAAAACTTCAATACTGCAACACTGCTACTGTAACTTTGGACCCTTCAACAAAATTTCAGCCCTACAACTTCGGCCCCCTGCAACAGCTTCAAAATTTCGTCGTACTGCAACTGCCAGCTTCATAAAACCTAAGGAGACAAAGATATAACCCACTTGTATTTATAGCCTTTCTTGAGGGTCAAATAACCCTCCTTTAGGGCGACTTGATCTTGGGCTTATCCATGGATTTTTCTTCATAAAATAAATATTTTTCTTCATTACAATGAGTCTAAATGGGACTATGACACATGACCAATATTACTCTTCATCCTAGAAAGACCTAAAAGCACGAAGAACATGCTTTTGACTCAAACAATAAAAATATTACATCATTTCTTTCTTTCAATAAAATAAAATATAATATCTCTTTCTTTCATTTTTCTTTCTTTATAAAGAATATACAATGTCATGATTATAATTACATCATAATGAAGACCGAACCTAGTTACAATTTTCAACACTCTTGACAAATGGCCAAGGAAACATATGACTAATGCAAGGGGCAAAGATGTGAATGGCACGTCACATCGGCTACAAAGTGGTTCTCAGGGGTTGTTGGCTACCGGCTGGAAGAGATGAATAGGTGAAGAGTTTCTCCTAGGGGTCACACACTTTTGGTGGGTAACAAGAAGCATCCCCTTTTTTTGAGCAACTTGGAGGAATATTTGCACACATATGGTGTGTTAGATGTGGTTAGAGCACATTTTTTTATGGCAGCCAGCATCAGGGGAAATTATCTTTTGATAGTGTGCTCAAAATTTCAGATCAATGGCTTTGATAATAAATTCACCATGAGATTCCAAAACGGGGTTACAATAAAAAAATCTGGTAACAATTGACCAAATTATGATGCTACATGTTGGAATTTCTAAGTCTAACTGTTAAAAATCCTTCATGTACCTTTTGATTTATTTCTGCCTACTTGTTCTGTTTAATTAACAAGTTATTTACCATGTAAATACAGAAAATAAATACAAGTACATGCTCAACGCATTACAGATCATCAACTGAAGGAAAAAACCGTTGTTCTTGGACCAATGTCCCCGGAAAAACCCAATGCGGGAAAACCGGTGCAGCTATCTGAGGGTTTTATTATTAAGCAGTTTCAGAATACAATCTGGGTGTCAAACTGACTCACCCATTAGAGAATGATCTCGGCAGTAGTACCTCTCAGTCGAAGACAGATATTCCGGCTAAAACCTCGAATGAACAATCCCACAGCTCTTAGCGCCAATTTGCCCCATGAAATCTCTAGCGTTTGCCTCTAGGTACTGCGTCAGCCTCTCTAGCCCAGCGTCACCCCAACTCGTCGTGCGTCAACCTCTGGAGGCACTGTGTTAGCCTCTAGAGCCTCTGCGTCACCCGCGCTGGCTCTCTCTAGCACTGCGCAGCTCTTGGCTGCCTCTGCGTGGGCCTTGACTGGCTCTACGTGGCCTCTAGCTGGCTCTACATCCCTCTCTCACGGCTTCTGCGCTGATGCTCCCGGTACCCTCTCTACGCCTCTGCTTCTGTATTCATTGCCCCTCAGCTGCAACTTTGATCACTCCTTTGATTTCCTCAGCAAGCCCTGCCCCAGAAAATCGAATTCTTGATCAACTCAGTGTATTCTGCAAGTGAACCTCAAACCTCCTCTTATACTTTTCTCGTTGACAATTCAACGGCCGAGATTAAGTCCATAATCAACGGCTAAGATTAACTCTGTCTTGATCCATGACTTTTGGACCCTTCTAACACAGTTTTATATTAATTCATATTAATATTTTATTTTCCCTAAGTTTAGACTTAGGGACTCCATTAAAAATATTAATTATTTTAATATCTCCCAAATTGTTTAGAATCTGCCCAAACCATTTCTAGGTATTAGAGATCTCATGTGCTTTAGCCTCTCCACCAATTTCCATGGCTAGAGCACATTCGATGCTACCCCAAATCAACACGCCGTCTTAGCGAAGACTGTGCTTTAGTAATACTCCTCACTGAGCATCACCTTGATCATTCGGCATCGATCCTGGTGCTAATGCTAGGCCTGTTGCGCAACATCATTGCTACATCTGTACGACAGCCCCTCTCATCATGCTACATCGTGCTGCCTATAGCACTGCCACTGCTAACTGTTGCACTGCAACTCCGTTACTAAGAAGTAAGTAACTGATCTCCCAGCTCTGACATTTCTGTCAGGCTAGAGACACCCTCAATGCTGAAACTCCCTCTGTCGCTCATAAAGTGCCCCTTCTCTGACCTCTGCGCTGCTGCAACAACTCCATGCATCTTGCATTGTTGCCTCACGTTGTCCTCGGAATCCTGCACCATAGCTCCCTCTGTCGCTCCCTCTGTCGCTCCATCCACATCTGTCTCTACTAGCATCTGTCTCTACTGACATCCACCAGTACTGCTACTCCTCTTCGGGGCTCTCGTAGCAAGGTATAATCCAAGAGGCTGGGTACCTCGAGGATCCTGCCCTCATCGCCTGTGTTCATCTGACTACAGTTCGATGTCTCCCCACTTCCTCTCAAGTGAAATGTGAGCACTCATGGCACAGTCATCATCTGTCTCCACTTCCTTCTCCGCCCTTGCTGGCGCAGCCTTGGTCTCGGAAACCTCTCCCTTGCTCTTTTTCCTCGGACACTGGCTTGCATAGTGACCCAGTTCCCCACAGTGGAAGCATTTAAACTTGGAGAGGTCCTTCTTCTTCCGTCTCTCCTGCTTTCCCTTAGATGCTAGGGCAGCATCCTCCTCTTCCTCCTCCTTGATTCTGACCCCCTTGCCGCTGCTTCCCGCCTTGGTCAGCGTTCTGATCTCTTCTTGGTGAAGAGTCGCCCACAGTTCCTCCCAATCTAGAAGGGTCGACCTACCCAGTATGCTCTGGACAAACACCTCCCAATCTTCTGAGACTGCGTTCAGGGTTGTCCTCACCATCAATTCTTGATCCGGCGTGGCCCCTATGGAAGTCAGCTGATCTCGGATCTCCTTCAGTCGACCGAGGAAGGTGTCGAATTGTTCTCCCTTCTGCATTTCGTATAACCGCAACTGATTTTCTAGTAGCATCTTCCTCTGCATGCAATTATGTTGATACAATTTCGTCAAGGCCTCCCACATCGCATTTGTCGTTTCCTTTTCGGCAATATGTGGTACTACATGGTCCTTGACCCCGTCAAGGATGATGCTCTTGGCCCTCACCATTGCCTCCTCGTACTTGTCATTCTCAACCGGGTCAACTGGGATTGCTATCGTCTTCAAGGCGAAGTGTTTAAGACGATTCCTATCTAGAACGGACAAGATTCTGGCCTTCCAGACTACGAAGTTTGAGGTTCTGTCTAGTCTATCGTAGTCTCTTACCCCGTTCACTGCCATTTCAATGCTCCTCTACTTCCCTTCTGAAAGTTCTTGGTGTGACTCCCTCTGAGCCTCCATTTCCCTCCTAGAAACCCCTCTACCAATGTCGAGATGCCCCCACTCCGATCATTAGTGCAACTGCACCATTGATCCGGATTTCTTGGCTAGAAATCCTCGACAACAACTCCCTCCTCCTTGATCTTGCCCTGTTAGGTACTGTTTTGACCACAGTACACCACCAGCTTCACTCTACAACTTACCCACAGCCTCCTATGCCTCAGAAAACTGAAGGTTAGAGCTTCTAGGCTCTGCGCAACCCTAACACCAGCAAAATCCGCACCTCCTGGCCACGAGCATCAATCCTTCCTGACTGAGAAAGATGGCCAGGCACTGCGTAGGTCAGGTATGCTCCCTTCTGCCACTGCGTTGATCCTCCTCCCGGCTCAAACTTGATGATGCAGGCACTACGTCACCCCTTCCTTGCTGCTTCTCCGCTAGGAACAACATCTAACACTCGGGACAATTGTTTCTACTTTTGCTACTCTACTCGGCTAATGCCTCAGTTCTCCTGTGATCTGTAACCACGCTCTAATACCATGTTGGAATTTCTAAGTCTAATTGTTAGAAATCCTTCATGTACTCTCTGAATATTTCTGCCTACTTGTTATGTTTAATTAACAAGTTATTTACCATGTAAATACTGAAAATAAATACAAGTACATGCTCAACACATTACAGATCATCAACTGAATGAAAAAACAAGCACATAAGTGACATCGTTGTTTTTGGACCAATGTCCCCGGAAAAACCCAATGCGGGAAAATCGATGCAGCGATATGAGGATTTTATTATTAAGCAGTTTCAGAATACAATCTGGGTGCCAAACCGACTCACCCAACAGAGAATGATCTCGGCAATAGTACCTCTCAGTCGAAGACAGATATTCCGGCTAAAACCCCAGATGAACAATCCCATAGCTCTCAGCTCCAATCTGCCCAATGAAATCTCCAGCATCTGCCTCTAGGGACTGTGTCAGCCTCTCTAGCCTAGCGTCACCCCAACTCGCCATGCGTCAGCCTCTGGAGGCACAGTGTCAGCCTCTAGAGTCTTTGCGTCACCCACGTTGGTTCTCTTTGGCACTGCGTATCTCCTGGCTACCTCTGCGTGGGCCCTGACTGGCTCTGCATGTCCTCTAGATGGCTCTGCGTCCCTCTCTCCCAGCTTCTGCCTTGATGCTCCTGGTACCCTCTCTGCCTCTCTTCTTTTGTATTCAGTGCCCCTCAGCTGCAACTCGATCACTCCTTCGATTTCCTCAGCAAGCCCTACCCCAGAAAATCGAATTCATGATCAACTCGGTGTGTTCTCCAAGTGACCCTCAAGCCTCCTCTTATACTTTTCTCATTGACAATTCAATGGCCAAGATTAAGTCCCTAATCAACAGCTAAGATTAACTTTGGCTTGATCCATGACTTTTGGACCCTTCTAACACAGTTTTATATTAATTCACATTAATATTTTATTTTCCCTAAGTTTAGACTTAGGGACTCCATTAAAAATATTAATTATTTTAATATCGCCCAAATTGTTTAGAATCTGCCCAAACCATTTCTGGGTATTGGAGATCTTATGTGCTTTAGCCTCTCCACCAATTTTCGTGGCTAGAGCACATCCGATGCTACCCCAAATCAACACGACATAAATTGCCATGTGAAAATTATCATGTTTTTTGACCACTTGACATCCACACATGTGGAATTTGCTCACTTTGAGAAAGGAGCTCATTTGACTAAGGATTTGTTGTAACAAAATTTAGAGTTTTCCATAGTCTAACTTACGTACATGGTATTCACTCATGGTTTTACCTAGCATTAGGTATGAACTCATGGTTTTACCCAACACATGGTATGAGCTCATGATTTCACATGCGCATATTGTGTTGTATGATCATATTTGGACATCTCCTCTCCAATAAAAGAGGTTGTTTGACCTCATTTTAATGGGTTGGAGAATAAAGAAAAGCTTGACAATTATTCAACTTTGGTCCTCTCTTTCTATTATGCAAATTTTCCATAATTTATAAAGGGGCTCAAATTGCTTTGGCATCATGAAACGGAAAAGGATTGAGATAAAGGTTAAAAAAACACCCTAAGTGTATGATCTTTCAATCTTCTTGCATTTTTTTTATTTTTTCTACATATGTTTAATAAAGCATTTGAGAAAAATATCAATTTAGATTTTGTGTTATTACCTTATGAATTCTAAAGAACACATTTATTGACTTAGGTTATTTACTATAGATAGATTTAACCCTCTTCAGGAGTTGCTAGCTTTTTTCTGATCTCAGATTGAAGCTTCTTTCTTGATTCCAAGTGAGAGAAAGCTGAAAAATGTGTAACTAGGTTCGGTTTTCATAAATATGATATGTACTTTTGATCTTTGTATATTGTAAAATGAAAGAAAATTTATTATTATTATTTTTGGAGCATGGGTTTCATGCTCAAGGTCTTTTATTTTAGAGGTCAAGCACCCATTGAGTGCTTCTAAGATTTGTCCGAAGTCAAGAAGTCAAAAGAGTCATTGTCATAAATTGAAGACCCCATCGAGCATATTGTAACTTGTAAAGAAAATTATTTTTATCATTAAAAAGTGTCAAAATACCCTTCAAGACCAAGCCGGCCTGGCAGTTGGGAAGTCAGCCTAATTTGAGGAACCACGCCCACCTAAAGAAGCCTATATAAAGGAGGGAACTTGACCTCCCTGGAAGACATTCATCACTCACTCATTCAAGCGAAGGAGGAAGAAGAATTAGGCAACGAAGAAGGAAGAGGATAAAGAAGATTTGTTTCTGGGCTTTTTCTCTCACACATCCGAAGGAAGGCTAGGGTTTCTGCTGCTAGTCTAGGGTTTTTCTTCTGCAGGTTCGATCTTGAAAAAGGAAGAGAAAGAAGGTCAACGAAGGTCAAATTAGGCCATCGTCAAGCACTAGAAGAAGGAGAAAGCCAAGAGAAGGTCTGAAGAAGTCTTGGCAGGCCAAAATAAGCTCACACAGGTGGCAGCAGCTGCCATTGGTAGGGCCGAAATTTTCAGACCTGCAATAGAGGCCAAAATTTTGAAGTTGGGGGTCGAAGTTGTGTTGTTGGAAGAGATTTGACTGGGTTTGACTTGGACAAAAAAGGCACATCATCCGGAAGGGCTGGACTTGGTCTTGGAGGGTATTGGTCTTTGTCTAGAGGTACGTGTTTGGCCCTAGATTGCAGCCTACATTTTGTGTTCTTGTTCTTCTTGTTTTGGTAGTTGTTTGATGATATACAAACATGAATATAAGTAAATAAGCTAATAAGTAAGAAAAAGTAAAAAGAGATCACAAGCAGTTATCAAGAAAAGAGAAATCACTCTAATCATTGCCCTATAGATTTTTCAACAGAGAGAACTTCTTGAAATCAGCAACGAAGAGAAAGACTCCATGGCCCAATTGTAGGGAAATCTTCAGGCCTTTTCTGCAATCAGTTTAAATCTTTGCTTTTATTTAACTTTTTTGAGCTAGCTTAAACCCTTTCAATTTTAAAATTTTACCAAGCCTACCCAACCCAGGTTAGGATTATAATTTTCTTTAAACTTTTAATTTTAGCTAGGGTCAAATTGATCTAGGGTTTCAACTTTTCCTTTTAATGTTAAGGTAGATCATTTTCATTTTCTAATTGCTTCAGCTTCATTTTTATGGTAAAGTTACACATACTACTTGCACTTGATATTTTCCTCACGCCTAACTCACTCTAAGCAAGACTCAAACAGATTAGTAATCTATGAAACAAATTCATTTGGGTGCCTAATGCAAATCTAGATTTTATTGATTATGTTATGGCCCATGGGAAATATGCAAAGTAAACTTTGATCTCTAAATGTCGAACTCTTTCCTTTGGAGAAGCATTTTCATTTTATCAAGGCACTGGTCATTTTTCTTTCTTTTTTTGAATAATGAAAAACAACCTCCAAAACCACCCAAAGGTCCCATCTAGTCACCGAGCCACGCAGTTTCCTAACCAGACCATTCTTTTACGGACCCGGACAGTTAGGTCCGGTTCAGTACCAAACTGGCCGGTTTGGTACCTAACTGGTCCTAACAGGCCAATGGATCAGGTTTATTACTCCAGTTAGCAGGCTCAGGAGGGGCAGTTTGGTACCTAGCTGATCCTAACCGGCCAATGGATCGGATTTATTGCTCCAATTAGCAGGCTCATGGAACTGACCGGCCAGTTTGGCCGATTTCTGGTTCAACCCAGCCGGTTTTTAAACTATGTTTTTGGTCTAAACCAACATTAACTAACAAAATTTGCAAAGGCAACACAGCTACGAAGAGCCAATTTACTCATTTTCCTAGAGTCATAAGTTCTATTCCTGGATTTTGCTTTCTTTGTTGGCTCTGGCCAGCTCTTGTATGGTTTTGGCAACAACAGTGTTAACATTGAACAATCCTGGTCCGTGCCTTCACAAAGGCCTAAAAGAGATTTGTTATGTTGCAAGATGCATGGTATGGAACACTTTATCAATGAAGATGATTGATTCTGGTAATTCAATGTAATTCTTGCATGTCCATTTCTGTTTTTTCCCCTTAAGCTCTCTTGCCCTTTGTTACCTCTTATATTTCATAAGACCTTTTCCAGATTGAAGACCCTGCCCAAGCAGGCTGCATTTGGAGGATGTGTATTTTGATGGTGATATGTTGTTGGTTTGATGCATACTTTTCAAGGATTATCACCTTGTTGACATCCTCATCTCTTGTTTAAATACTTTCATCTAGAATGAGGTGTTTTGACCCAAAAGGGATAAAAAACTAACATGGTGTAAGACTCGGCGTGAAAAAAAATTATCAGCATGTGAAAAACAGAGTGGAAGGAGGAAGGGTTAATGCTGATTGCTGGCATACTGGCCACATGCTCCGCGACCCAGTCACCCATCAAACGATGGAACCTCACCAATTGCAAGAAAGACAAAGGAAAAAAATTAAAATTAAAATTAAAAGTTAATAATAAATAGAGCTAGGAGGAACTGTTGTTTGGGGCAGCTAAAGTGTCAAAGATGCCTAACCTTCTGGTTGCCACCATAAAACAAAATGCCCCTCACTAACTGTTAAACGCAGGCAGTGGAAGGAAGAAGGGGTTTTTGGGCAAAATTTAGCAAGGGGGCTCTGATTTGCTTCCATTACAGACTTCTAACAACCCAAAGAGCCATGATACTCTGTCATTCTCTGTAAACAATGATAATATTATATTTGAGTATTGCCATTCCAAGCTGGTTTTCCCAATTTGATTTCCAGGGTAAAAACTGTTGTTTCATTTGGTCACTTTCTGTATGGTTTCATTTAATTTGTCTGTTTGCATGCCTCAATTCACTGGTTACGTATTTGCATGAGTGCAATGAGCACATAATACCATTTAATTTCCTGCTCTTTGTTACCAAATTGTTAGCATTCCACCAGCATCAGCGTTGTTGCTGGCCATTCACCTACAACAATCAATTTAATTTTCTTGGAGTATTTCCTGTGGTTCTGTTGTGAGATTGAGCAACATGTGAGGTTGAGTTGACAAGTGGGCTGAACATATCATTGTGCCTCCATCAATGGGCAAAGCCCAACACACAATATTTTATTGATTAAACTTGTATCAATGCACCTGTCACAATATTTTATCAGTTAAACTCGTGGCGACATGCCTATCACAGTTCCTTGTCTCTTGTGAAACGGAAACCACTAGGTAGCAAATCAGTTAATTCGTCTTTCACCAGCACTGCTTCAATCTTAATCAGCATTTCCTTTTGATCGATGTTACTTGCAATTTGATAGTGGTTTGAGGATATTGCCCTGTAGCATTCGTTGGGCAGAGCAAACAATTTTTTTCATCATCTCAACAGTTGTTTCTTCTTATTGTTTGTTCCTTGTGTATTGTTTGATACCCGTTTGGAAACAATGTGTAGAAGCAATTCCCATGTCAACTCCATTATATTGACTGCCAGCAGGCTATGGTGATTTGCTACTTTTACTTTTGATGATTTTTATTGTGTTTACACAAGCTTCCGACTCTACTTCAAATTGAATTTTTGCTTGCATTCATCGCTGTTGTGGCTTGGAGCTGAGCATCACACAGAATGACTCGTTATGCCATTGCTATCATGATTTGAATCATGTGGTGAATGGTAATGGATGAGTAAAGAATGGTTTCAAAACTCCACTGTTGTAAGAATACACAAGCCTCTATTTTGACTGAGGTATAATCCTCCTACAGAGCAGTGTTTTGCAATCTAATACTGAAAAGAGGAGACAGTACTTTTCTTATTCTGCAATTAGTATCCATGTAGAGGAGACAGACAGGACATAGGCCCACTGTCAACAAATCATCTCGTATCTGAGCCCAAGATCAAAAATACTTGGAGAAATGTGTAAGGTAAACACCCACAGTGAATACCCAAACAGTGGACCGGCATCACTGCCAGGCCTACAGAGAAGCAGAGGACCAACAATGGCAGGGAGTCCTCGTGAAGAACATGTCAGGGAAGACCCAGACATCAGGTTGACTTGGCTCAAGCAAATCATTGCTGCACTAACAGCGATGGTATCACAGCTGTTGGTAATGAAGGGAAGAAAAGCACCCTCCAGCGAGACTGAGGATAGTTGTCAAGAATTGGTGACATTATTTGGCTGTTAAAGAGTTACTCATGTACATCAACCATCAGCATCTCCAAATTCTCTACACAAGGAGAAAGATTTTGAATGTGCAACATATGAAATGAATCACACATTTGGAACAATTCAATTATTACGTACTGGAAGGGAATGACAAACAACATTGCAAACTTACTTTCAAGACAAGACCCCAAACAATTGAATTAGCAGTGTTTGCACAATTTCAAATGTTTGGACTTAATGCTTAAGGAAGGTTATGTGAAGTGTCCGTATATAGCAGACTTATGCAGTCTTGCATAACTCAATGACAAAACTGTCAGATTAGGAGCTCTGAAAGTACCTACTAAAGAAGAAGATTCTATGCCTTTGGCATACCAACTAGTTTGTCTGGTATTGGCACCACAGTATTTGACTAGCTAACAGAACAACAAATAAGAAGATAACTTTAATACATAACCCTCCAGGTCCTAAGATCCATGTTTTTGCTATTATTTCTATAAGCTTGAACTGCCTGATGGTTCCCCTGGAAGTCAGAACTGCTAACTTGTAGACCTATGCAAGCTAAGAGTAGGTTTATTCACATTATGATTATGAAGAGCTTAAAAGAACAAACTCTCCAGATTTTGAAACTCATTCAAAAGTTTATGCAAAGTAAACAAAGAAAAACCAACATGGCCAACTTGCTTTAAATCCTCATTAATGTGAACACAAAAATAAATAAATTAGAAAGAGAATTATACACAACAACAACAACAAAAAATCAGTTGCAGGTATAGACTGAAATGAAATATGTATATCCATATGCACCAAATGACACAGAAAAAAGGACAACCCAGAAGAATACTGTGATGCATACTAATCAGATTGAAAGTTTAGTCTAAACTCTATCCCAGATCAACTACGTATGGAAAATAAGACTTCCTGCAAAGCTGGGAAAGATTTTATTCACCAACTGAAACTGAGGATAAGCAAAAGAATATAATCCTTAATATTCCTGGCATGGAAAAGATTCAACTTGATAGTGCATACAAAGTAGAAACACATAATAGAACTTCAATCACATACGACCTTCAGGGATAAATTATCATTGGCTTACATACAAATATAGTTCAATGTTCAACACTGCTATCATCTCACATAGGAGATCCTATAGATAAAGAGAGCTTCCCTAGTCATTTCACTGCCACCATGAATAGTGTTGGAAAAATGATGGGGGCAACTTATTAATCTTATTTTCCTTTAACCTTGATAATTGCTTGTGAATCTTATTTATCTTCTTTATGTTCTTTAGTTAGATATTTTCATCAAACAATATCAAGAACAGTAACAGTAACAATAGAGGACACAGATATTAGGCTCTCAACCAGGGCAAGACCCCTCCAATGGGAAAACCCAAAAAAGTCTTCTCTTCTTAGAATCTGCTTCAAATGAGAAACACAAACCCAAACCCTAAACCAAGTCCTCCTAGTACCAAGTCAGACCTTCCTCAAGTCCTTCCTTTGATTTACACCAACCAGCTTCAATACTGCAACTTCGACCTGCCAGCTTCAATACTGCAACTTGTCCTACAACTTCAACCTTGTAATTTCATCTTTGCAGCTTCTCAGGAAACCCTAATCCAACCTCCTTTTGAGACCTTCCTAGAGCAAGATAGCTCTCCCAAGGTCAACGAGGTCCATATAGCGTTTCCTCCCTTCCAGCTACAAGATTCTACACTTCGTCCTACTACAACTCGAACTTGCAATTTCGACCTCCTTCAGCACCAAAAACCCTAGATCTTTGCACGCATGAGAGAGATAGAGCCCAAAACAAGATATTTTCATCCTTCTTTCTTCTCCCAGACCTTCGCTCTCCTTTTTTGCTTCTCCCAACTACATATTGATTCTCGAACTTCTTCTTGTGATATTGAACTTGTGGAGTGAGTGTCTCCAAATGAGGTCGAATTGCTTCCTTTATATAGCCTTCTCAAGGGGTTGAATTCCACCCTTTAGGCCGACTTGTACTTTTGGAGCTTCCAGGACTTTCTAGACTCAAAAATAATTATTTTTACAATTACCTATTACCCGGAAGGGTCTCATAAACAAGATGTTGACTCCTTTGATTCAAGACAATAAATCCTAAGACCTAACAAACCCTATAAACACGAAAAAACATGCTTTTACTTAGAAGACCATCAATAATGAGCACGAAATCCATGCTTTAATAATAATAACTTTTTCTTTTCTTTTCTTGTTTGTTACATAGGATACATATTGAAATGAGTACAACAATTATGAAGACAGAAACTAGTTACATTTCTCAACACTCCCTCTTAACTAGGGAGGTATTCATAATTGTACAACCAGTACAACACCATATCTCAAATTGAAGAGTTATCACAAGAAGAGTTGGATTGATATGTAATGTTCCTAAACAGGAATATAAGTGATATACAAAGCATGCAAACAATCTAGCAATCAAAAAAACGAAATATACATTAAGCACCCATGGAAACACTAGAAATAGAGAACTGCTGAGCCATTTTATTACTTCTTTAGGAGCAAATACAATAGTAAAATAGAATGGTGCACCTGGGCTTGTCTCAATGGACAAACATGACAAAACCAGGTGAGAAAATGTTGAATTGAAGGCTGCTACAACTGCTGCACCAAACTGAACTGCGCTGCCCTAGAAAATTGTTTTGTTTGTTGACTTCATAGGGCTGGAATCACTGCTTGTCGTGCTCAGAAAATTATGAGATTTCAGCTCCTTTCTCCTTGGCCTAAACCCAGAAAAATCCATGAAGGAATTGGCCAAATGTTGATCTCAAAACTTTTGGCCCAAATTCCCCTTGGCTCCTCTAGCTGTTGGTTCAGTTGGGACCCCTATTTGACCCCTTAGATCTGCCCAGAAAATTCTATAAAACTAAGAGTGTGATCCTTGCCCAAAACCCAGAATTGATTTTGGTTGGCTTAGACTTCGGAAATTTGACCCCCTTTGAGCCCATCTTTAGTTGCAACTGCAAAACTCGGCCTACTGGAATCTGCCTGTAAATCCTCCAGGAAATGGACCCAAAGTGCTGGGCTGACCTCTGTTATCAATCCCCCGACTTCCCGGATGGGCTTCCGGCCTATGGCACCTGCTCCTTAGCTCCACAAAATTGTTTGACTGGCCCTCTGCGTTGTCCCCAAGCCCAGTAATTCGAACTGCCGGGATGCTGGTTTTGCTGGCTCCGAAACTCACAAGAAAGGTTGTCCCTTTGCTTCTCTCCCAATCCTCTAACTCTCCCAGAAAATGCTTGATCATTGATAGCTCCAAACTCCCCCTATGTATTCTCTAGCTAGCTAGAAATACGCCCTCCCTATTGTGGTTGAATGGTAGTGTTGTAACACACTCCCAGAACTCCTAAAATACTTATGGCACTACCCCTCTAGGGCGGGCATGGATGGTCCCCCGAGGTAGAGGTTGAATCTCCCACTTGAGAGATTCGTGGCTAAACAACCGGTTGACTCAGCTAAATAGTAGAGTGAACAGTCAAGTAATTTTGATTGCAAGGTGTAAGAATGAATCCAAAATGAGAGTTGCTCCCTCCTTGTAACTCCTTGGGCCTCCCTAGCCTCATGTGAACCCCTCCATCCACCTATTTGCCTTTCCCTCCAAGCTATTCAAATGGGCCAATTCGAACTCCCATGTGGGTGGCCCCCACATTCCAATAGCAACCAAATAAAAGTCAAATTGCCTCCTAAGTCCCTAGGTCGAAAATGATGGGTTCTCTTCGCTAGCCAAAATTGTGCAAAATTGTCTAGAAGCACCATGTTACAAATATATTTGAGAGGGGACATGAAAATCCTCCTCTCCCAAATGTTGCTTGCCCTCAAGCAACCTCGAAGATGGGTGCTCCAAAATGTGCTCACCTTGCCATGTGGCATCCTCATCCGTCAACTCCTCCATGCACCAAAAATCGCTTGTCCTCATGCAATGCCTCGGCAAGCATCCTCTCTAATTATTGCTCCCCACTGTCACTACAAAATGTGTCAAGGTCCCAGATGTGCCACTGGATCGTGCCTGACCTCTGCACTGTCCTGATATGAAAGAATCCTTCAATACCAGGATCCCAGGCAATCCTATCGAACATGAAGCTCCCCTCACTCCACTCACTATCCTGCCCGAAGAAAGTACCAGAAGTCCCCTGCTACATCAGTGACTCGCTAAAGCCCAATGGAAGATCTGTATGATCTCCCCCTGCAGTAGCCAGCGCAACCCTAAAGGTTATTGAGTGGTGCCACCATGCTGACGCTGCGCTATTCTGACTGTCATACTCCCCATCGTGCACAGTCAATACCCTCCTCTCATGGAACTCGATGGTGGAATGCTGAAAGAGGCAAGACACATCCTGCCTGGACATTTCCATGGCACTAAGGCCTACCCATCCAAATCTAACTCGGAACCTATGCACCAATTGAGAATGTTTGCCTCCCCATATGATGAAACCCTCTGTGAACCCCCATGTGTCATCCCAAGAGCGAACTATATCACTCTCTGCCACGACTCTACTCATCACAAGTGATCTATCGATCAACTAAATCCCCGTATCCCATAGCCAGACCTGTTGCGGCATAGCCCCATCAACCGATGGAATCACTCTGGCCCCCTTCTCTAGTCCCTACATGTGATCACTATATAGGCTCCATATATCGTAAGCTAATCTAATGTATGTTAATCTGCCCGATGTCTACCACTGTGTAGTACTGATGATCGTTGGAAGCCATGCGTGCCAAAGAGCTACCCCCTGAATGCAACCAAAAAAGGGTATCTAATACTCGTAATCAACTCAGGGTATGTGGATCCCTCCTGTCCCTACCAACCATCTCCCTTGGGTCTGCCATCTGCCCTCTCGATAATGTGCCAATATAAGGTCTGGAGCCTGGACACATATTGAAAAACTACCTCAGTCATACCCAATATCCTCTACTCATGCATAGTCCAGACATGCCCTAAGAGAAAGTGACACATGTCTCCCTCGTGACTAGTTCCCTAGGTGTAGGCTCGATGATGAACGATATGCCACCCCTACAGATGATCACCTCATCCCCCAATTTGTGGTTGTCAACTGACGCAACAACCCAATGCCACTGCTGAAAAGTCTCCCCCCTAGTGCGTTGAGTGTCACCCAAATATCTTGGGTGAGCTCCTCGTCCTCCACTGCTCATGCCCAAAGTGCAGAAAGTCGACAACAAAATCGATTGCGCTTGTGAGGGATGTAGAAGAGGGTCAGGCATATGAGTTCCCGTGAACACCATCAAGTATCGCTCATCTGTGTCCTCGTCGATCCTGGGTGAACTACGCCCAAAGGTATGCCTGGTGTTTCCGTCCAAGGGTCTCCCTAGAGGCAACACTCCAAGACCTCGTTGTGCGGCACTATACACCCCTGCATACCACCGATCATCCCAGTACTCCTGGACATGCCACTGTACACCGCGGCCTACCCCTGTACACCGTTGGATACCCTCGGCTATAGATATGTCATCCAATATTGGCCTCTGTCCTGCCTATGTCATTGTACCTTTCACTCCCCGCATGTACTCAATGCGATGTGAGGCACTCCCACTCCACAGTGCAATCCAACATACTACGACACACCACCTTGCATCTCCATGCTCCTCTGCAAGCCCTTGCTGCTCGCTCCATAGCCCCACACGCCACTAGATGCTACAGCCTAACATTGGGTTTGTATGCATCAAACTGCATCCCTCTACATAACACTGGACCCTATGACATAACTCTGTGTAGTCTTGTGTACCACTGCCCACTATCGTACCACCCTGTAACATACAGTATCCTGCATGGGCCAAAATATCCACCTCTCTGCTAGTACACCCTCCGTGATGTGGGCTACATCCCCCCATCTGCTCTGAAAGACCTGAGCGACCTGACTCCCCATATGCTAATGGAAATGACACTATTGTGCCTATCCTCAATAGTCTCTGCGTCCCATATGTTAGTAAGAGAGCACTCTCTCCATACCATGCCCTGTCTAATAGCCTGTCGATGTTGCCTCCTACCAGCTCCTGCCAGAGTAAGCTAGTCACCATGTGACTCCACGCACCATTAATATGCCAAGACAACTCATGAAATCTATTTGCTCGCCTGTCAAACCATCCTATCAGTAGTGTTGACTAGGGCTCTAGTGGAGATCTGAAAATGTGGGTGCGCTCAAGCGTCAAGTCCATCACGTAGCTACTACCATCACCTACCAGCTCTATGATGTGATGGAAAATCCCACCTGGATCCCAAAAACAGTTTGGCCCTCGAGTCCCTTTGGTAATCCATGGCCTCTGCTGACATGTGGCCATGGATGTATCCAACCACCTAACCTGCTCCATCGAGTACCATCTCAGTACCTATCGCCATCCAATCCAAAGGGAGAGATCGAATGTGTAATCCTCTGTGGAAGGAACAAGCCCTCCAAGCTAATGTGGTTCCATGCTCAGCTTAGTCCTGCTAACCTGTCCACCCCCTCGGGTACATCTAGACAACTTGGCCTCCCTCAATCCAACGCATAAGGGTGGGTTGATAACACTATAAACCCCGCCAATGGGCCTATGAAGTGAACTTTGCTGAAAATCCAATGCGTGGCCTCTATGTTGCCCCTCATCCATGGCTAGCCCAAGGTATGGATACACATCCTCCTCCATCACGGCCTCGACATGAACCTTCGAATGCTCCTCCACAGACAACCCAATGTGCACGATATGCTCACCAAACAGTTGTAGGAGATTGTCCTTTGGCAACCCCGTCATTGATCTAGAGGCCTCTGTACCTATCAGCTCCTCAACAACGATGGAACTATCTTCTGGCACCTCATCAAACTGTGTTGCATTGTTATCACCTGAGAACTCGGTCACAAACCCGAATACCTCATCAATGGGTGCATGCTTAAGTGTCTCCTTGCCAACCATGGCCCCTTCAACTACTCTTTCATCTTTTTCCTTAATATTTCTCATCATCCCTACAAAATCCCACTGAATCTCCATTGTTTTGTGCATACCCCTTAGTTCACAAAATTCCCAAAAAGAGAGGGACGCCTGAATGCCATAACCCAATGATTGGTATGCCCTCCAGTTCTCCCCAATAACTCCACATCAGTTGCAATCATGTTCGGATTCCCAACTGAGGAATGAATCAACTTCTTCCCCACATCAATCATCATTTGTTGTATCCTCACTAGCTCATTCCAAGTGACCACCATGTTGTATGATTCTAATCTTTCCCACAGGATGAGCCAATATTATGACTCTGGTACCACTGTAATGTTCCTAAACAGGAATATAAGTGATATACAAAGCATGCAAACAATCCAGCAATCAGAAAAACGAAATATACATTAAGCACCCATGGAAACACTAGAAATAGAGAACTGCCGAGCCATTTTATTACTTCTTCAGGAGCAAATAAAATTGTAAAATAGAATGGTGCACCTGGGCTTGTCTCAATGGACAAGCATGACAAAACCCAGGTGAGAAAATGTTGAATTTAAGGCTGCTACAACTGTTGCACCAAACTGAACTGCGTTGCCCCAGAAAATTGTTCTGTCTACTGACTTCGAAAGGTTGGAATAACTGCTTCCCGTGCTCAGAAAATTATGAGATTTTAGCTCCTTGCTCCTTGGCCTAAACTCAGAAAAACCCAAGAAAGAATTGGCCAAATGTTGACCTCGGAATATTTAGCCCAAATTCCCCTTGGCTCCTCTAACTGTTGGCTCAGTTGCGACCCCTATTTGACCCCTTAGATCTGCTTAGAAAATTCTATAAAATTAAGAGTGTGATCCATGCCCAAAACCAAAAAAAACCCAGAAAGGAATTTGGTTGGTTTAGACTTCGGAAAATTCGACCCCCTTGGAGCCCAGCTTCAGCTACAAGTGCAAAACTCAGCGTGCTGGAATCTACCTGTAAATCCTCTCGGAAATGGACCCAAAGTGTTGCGCTGACCTCTACGATCAATCCCCTAACTTCCTAGATGGGCTTCTGGCCTATGGCACCTGCTCCTTCACTCCACGAAATTGTTGGACTGGCCCTTTGCTTTGTCCCCAAGCCCAGTAATTCGAACTGCTGGGATGTTGGCTCTATTGGCTCCGAAACTCACAAGAAAGGTTGGCCCTTTGCTGCTCTCCCAATCCTCTAACTCTCCTGGCAAATGCTTGATCATTGATAGCTCCAAACTCCCCCTACATATTCTCCAGCTACCTAGAAATATGCACTCCCTGTTGTGGTTGAATGGTAGTGTTGTAACACACTCCCGGAACTCCTGAAATACTTATGGAACTACCTCTCTAGGGCGGGCACGGATGGTCCCCCGAAGTAGAGGTTGAATCTCCTTCTTGAGAGATTCGTGGCTAAACAGTCGATTGACTCAACTAAATAGCAAAGCGAACGGTCATGTAATTTTGATTGCAAGGTGTAAGAATGAATCCAAAATGAAAGTTGCTCCCTCCTTATAACTCCTTGGGCCTCCCTAGCCTCGCGTGGGCCCCTCCATCCACCTATTCGACTTTCCCTCCAAGCTATTCGAATGGGCCATTTCGAACTCCCATGTGGGTGGCCCCCACATTCCACTAGCAATCAAATAAAATCAAATTGCCTCCTATGTCCCTAAGTCGAAAATGATGGGTTCTATTCCTTAGCCAAAATTGTGCAAAATTGTGTAGCAGCGCCCTGTTACAAATGTATTTGAGAGGGGACATGACATGATAAGCCATACTGGAAGCATCATCATCATGACCAACATTGTCTGTAAGGCCTCACTAGACAAGCTCTTCTTAATCAAGAGCATTATGTTGGGAGGCTTTACATGTGATACAACACTACCTCTGCAAGGTACATACCCCATCTGAATGTCTACAAGGTATGTCCTTTTAGGACTATTCTTATCTTGGATCTCCAATCTTGAGTCCTCAAAGAATATCGGCCCTCTTTGACCACTCTTCTCATGGATACCCGTCACATCCTCAAAGAGTGTTGAAATCGTTCCTTTCTTGGATGTTTTATCCTCAAGGAAACCACAAATACTTATCCAATCCTTTATCATTCTCTCTTCATCACCTGAAGAGGAGAAATCACATGTGATGTCCAATATCACTCCCCCTCAACCAAAGAGGACATATCTATTCTCCTTTAAATCTTGAGAATAGAACCTTGCTCCTATATAAGGAGAATCCTTTACTCCCTCTCAAAATCAGAAGAGATCTAAACTTCCTTTCTACTTGGGAAGAGATCATCACAAGCCTTACAGCTTGTCTTCATAAGAGTATCAACTACCAATTCTTCATAGTTGTTCGGCTCCCTCTTTTCTCTGCATCATTGAGCTTTCTTTCTTTCAAGGTATCATCGAGCCACCTTCTCTCTTCAATCTCGTGACAGGTTCCAGGTCATCTTTCTTGCTCATCACTTTCATTTTCAACCTGAAGGCTTTGTATTCAGCCTTTACAAACTTCAAGCTAATCATAGCTTCCTCTTGAAAGTGATCTTTCTTTGACCTTCAAGTTATCTTCTTGCACTACTACCTTTTAAAGATGTCCACATCTTGACTTCACAGTTGCCAGGGACCTGATATTGAGCCTCCCTCAATACTCCTCATTCATACAGTTGAACTTGCCCCAACTACCATCATGTATCCCTGCAACATTTTACCAGGTAACCAAAATAATATGTCAGCCAGATAACCAACAATTAAAATTAGACTTACCTCATCATGATGACCTTCTCGTTCCATAAACATCATCATGGTCCATCTCCACTTGAATCTTCCTTTATGCATTAGATTGCCCAAGGATCGAACTTGATTACCAAGTTACAACTTTTCTTCAAGAGACTATACTGGATGTTCATCATTATCTTATATATTCTAGAAAAAGTGTTAAATTCTTTATACATCCTTAAGTAAGTCAAATCTTATTCTTTTCAACCATCATATATCCATATTCCTAAGCATATTTTACTGTGTTGCACGGGTACCCGCACCCGGGGGTGGGGTTCTCGAACCCGTCCCGGGTTCCCACACCCAAGTACCGAATTCGAGTACGGGTTCTTCTCAGACGAACCCAGAAGAACCGGGTTCTTCCATGAAGAACCGGGTTCTTCAAAAAAAAAATTGGGTTCTTTTCCTTTAACGGGTTCTTGGGTTCTTGGGTTCTTCAGGTGCTTGGGTTCTTGGGTTCTTCGGGTTCTTCGGGTTGGGTTCTTTGGGTTCTTCATAAAAAAAACTATATTAAAAATTTAATTTTCAAATAATTTTTTTTATTGAAATTTAAAAAATAACTTATAACAAAGGTAAAACTTATAACAAAACCTAAAAAACCCTAAATCAATTCTTGTAAATCAATTTGGAATGAAACATTCTTCCACGGTCCTTACCATCAAAACCTGTGTTGCACGGGTACCCGCACCCAGTTTTTTAAGTTTTTTACAAGTCTTATTTTTTAAGAATTCTTGTAAATCAATTTGGAATGAAACATTCATTCCCGAGCCAAATAACCATCAAATTATAAACTGTAAATGCACACATACAGGTTCAGACATTTTCGGTCAAATAGAAAGTAGGATTGAGACCAGCCATAAGCTGTAATCAGCTGATGTTGTTAAATGGTGAAGGGCTATTTTGGACAATGGCTAAATTAAGTATCAAAATCTGCCAATTTCTCACAGCGTTCTGATAACATCATGTTAAGATTAAAACTAGGAAAATATGCCTAAATCATATATGGTCTCTACAGACTTGTACACCAAGTAATCTCTAAAAACTGCGAAGATGTGTTATGTTTAGATAATTAATATTCAGGCAGAGCTTTGCACTCAAAGACAAACTATCCCTCAAGCCATCAAATGGTTGCTGTGCATTTTATTGGGAAACAAAGATTGATAAGCGTGTTTTGTGGAAGGGTAAGGCTGCCACTGTTTTTGGGATTGCTTTACCACAGAGCACACCATGCATGGGGCAGGTGGATGATTAGACATCAAGAAAATTCTAGACCACTATCAGGTTGAGAAGAATCTCCTATGAAAAAATTGTGTTTTTATATGGGAGAGACTAAACATTCAAAGCAAAGTTACAAGCTCAAGCTCCAGCCAGAATGAGCAATTTCAATAAGGAGGGAAGTTGTCTTGAAATTAGAGCAGGAGGCAGAAATGCTAACACTCCTTGGTTGTGTAGGAGGAAGGGTCTGTATGACCACAGCCTGATTCATTGATAGGCATCCTTGCAAATGAACCTAAGCTGCATAGTTATTTTAAAGACTGTGTGTGACAAAATCTGTACCAAGTTTCACCAAAATAGTTGAGTCTAGCATTTATCCTAGTATGTATTTTGAATTTTCAGTTTTAGTAGTAGCCTTGAGCTCTCTCACATAGCTATCACAGTGTCATGGTTACACGGAAAAGATTCAAAAGAACAATTTTTTGGTGATAAATTTTGAAATTTCAATGTCAATGTTGAATGTTCAATGATGTGCATGTTTAAATGATTATCATTAAAGTTTTCTTGTTTAAACTTGAAAAAATATACAAATTCAAATTTCATATATATTATTAATTATAAATTTATAATTTATAAAATATAATTATTAAAATTTAATATTATTATATTACCCGACGAACCCACGCACCCTGTTTCCAAAAATGTCGTCCCCGTCCCCATCCCCGTCCCCGTCCCCGCACCCACGTTTCCTGGCAACATAGATATTTTATGGCCAACTTTCTTTCCACAAGATCCTACACATATGAACCTTATCCAAAGTTTTATGTCCAACATGAATTCCTATGCTTTCATCTGATCATCTAGCTATCCATATATCTCACAAAGAGCGTGTGTCATGACCCATTGCACTCCTTCATCCCTTTACCAATATTGACTCCACATTACATGGAATGCATACTAATCTTGTGATAGTCCTTTCTCCAAGAACCTCAATGATGATGGTTCTTCTTGGATCATGATGATCCACCTAAGCAAGATGACTACCTCTAACATAATGTTAGATAATGCCTAGATGATCAATATGCAAAATGGTCTATCTATCCATCTATCTAGATGATCTCTACATAGCAACTTAATTATGTAAATTCTAGACATGCTACTATCATATGCTTCTTTTTATGATGCTATGCAAAACATACTATTCTAAAGGAAAGATTAAACTTCACAGAGAACCTGACAGTCAGTGAACCTTCTTTAGTAGTAAAGATCCTTCACTTCTTCCTTCTTTGCCTTCTTCTCAGGTTCTCCCACTGCCTCAACTACATGAGCTTCACTCCTTTCCTTTCTCTTGTTGTTTTGTAGGCTTGGACAATCCCTCTTATAGTGTCCAAATTCATTGCACTTGAAGCATTGAACCTTGGACATGTCTTTCTTCTTGGACTTACCAAACTTTCCCTTCTTCAGCTTCTTGACTCGGGCTAGAAAGGCTTGAGATTGCTCATCAAATCCAATATCATCCTTGACCTTGATCCTTGATTCTTCCAATATGCACTGCGCCTAGAACTCATCAAAGGGAGATGAATCCTTTTTGGAGTAGATTCTTGTTGCAAAGTTGCTCCATTCTAGTGGCAATGCATTTAGTACACAGATAGCTACTTCAGTAATTGGTTACCCAAGTCCTTGCAAATGGTCTCTTAGTTGAGAGACTCTCATGAGAAAGGATGCCACATCCTCATCCTTTGATTTCTTCATTCTATATAACTTGTTCCTCAATGACATTTTTTAACCTGCTGTACTTACCGAGTACAAATTCACTAGCTTGTCATACATGGCCTTTGAAGTCTTCAAATTTGCAACGAATGGAACAAGAGAATCTTCAATGGATTCCACTATGATCCCCTGTGCCTTTACTTCCCTTTTCTTATATCTTGCTAGTTCTTGTGTCTTATCTTTCTCAGGTTCAGTACCTTCCCCAGTAACATATTCCATTACTTCTTGTTCTGTGAGTATCAAATCAATTCTTTTCTTCCATGCTAGATAGTTTGATGCCCCAACGAGCTTATTGCTCTCCTTGCAGAAAGAACCCATATGACTTGAAGATTCAGACATGATGTAATAATATGATACTTACTTGAGATCGAGATTCTCCTTGATGATGTCTACAATCTTCTTGATGCCTTCAAGATCTTTTGAAGTGTTCTTGATAACAACTTCTGGAGTCCCTTGATGCTTCCCAAAGATGCCTTCCAAATAGCTCTTCTTCCAGAGATAGATCAACACTCTTCTTGAAGTCTTCCTTCCAGATCTTCTTTCAATGTAGAAACCCTACTACTAGGGTCTCCTACCAATGAGTCTTCAATGTTCAGATAGTCCTTTCTTGAGAGTTTCATTTTTCCCTTTCCCATGACAAGTAACTCTTAGTATCCTTCCAGTTGCCTTCCTTGTTCACCTTAGCTCTAAGACCATGTTAGAAAATTGATAAGGGCAACTTATTAATCTTATTTTCCTTTAACCTTGATAATTGCTTGTGAATCTTATTTATCTTCGTCATGTTCTTTAGTTAGATCTTTTCATTAAGCAATATCAAGAATAGTAACAATAACAATAGAGGACACAAATATTAGGTTCTCAAGCAGGGCAAAACCTCCCCAAGGGAAAAACTCGAAAATTCTTCTCTTCTTAGAATCTGTTTCAAATGAGAAACAAAAACCCAAACCCTAGACTAAGTCCTTCTCCTAGTACCAAGTCGGCCCTTCCTCAAGTCCTTCCATTGATTTGCACCAACAAGCTTCAATATTGCAACTCGTCCTACAACTTCGACCTTGCAATTTCGTCTTTGCAGCTTCTCTAGATACCCTAATCCAGCCTCCTAATACTTTCCTAGAGCAAGACAGCTCTCCCAAGGTCAACGAGGTCAATATAGCGTTTCCTCCCTTCCAACTACAAGATTCTGCACTTTGTCCTACTGCAACTCAGACTGCAATTTCGGCCTCCTTCTGTAGCACCACAAACTCTAGATCTTCGCACGTGTGAGAGAGATAGAGGCCAAAACAAGATATTTTTGTCCTTCTTTCTTCGCCCAGACTTTTGTTGAGAAATCAAGGGCAGCTAGATTAGTTGATTTCTCTTACTTTGATAATTGTTTGTGATGTTCTTTTACTTAATTTGAAGTACATGTTATTAGCTTCTTCTTTCACTTGATTAATATTATTGTTCTTATCATCAAACAACTACCAAATAATGAAGATCAATGAGACAAGAGGACATAAAATGTAGGTTGCAAGCCAGGGCCAAAACCTCCCCTCTTGAGAAGAAAACCCAAAATAATTCTTCTCTACTTATAGAATGTTCAGATGATGAATTCCAAGACCTAGGACCCTTGACAAAGACCCCTCTAAGACAAAGTCAATTTCTTCTTTGATGCGCTTGCTTCTCCCAAAGTCAACTCAAGTCAACCTTGCTTCACAATAGTTGCCACTGCTCCTTCGACTGCAATTTCTGAGCTGCAACTTCGGCCTCTGCTACAGAAACCTAGCTTGCACGTGTGAGTGGAAAATGGTAATTTAGGTCTCCTTTTAACTCGCTTAAAGTGCTTATTCTTCCTTGGTAACTTGGCTTCCTTTCTTGATGATTTTTCTCAAAACTTCAGCTCCTTGTGATGGCTTCAATTCGGTCTTTCCTGCAGCAAGATAGTGCCCTAATTTTCTTCGCACGTGTGGGAAATAGTAGCCCAAAAACAACCCTAAAAACTTCAGTTTCCCTTACTCTATGTTCTCTTCTTCTTCATTGGCTATGAGACTTCTTCTTGTCTTGTGATCAAACTTCTTGTATTGCTTCTTGAATGAGGTCGAGGTTCTCTTATAAATAGGCTTCATGAAGGTTCCCAATAGGCCGACTAGACATCTCTAGGAGGTTGACTTCATTGCTTTGTAGGCCGACTTGTTCTCTGAATGATGACTTGTCTTGGAGGGAGTCTTTGCATATTTAATGACTCAAATAAATTTTCTTGACATGATACAAGATACCCAAATGGTGTCTTACATATTACAATGACTCAATTGACTTTAAGACAAAGCCCTAGAAGCACACAATGGGTGCTTGACCTATAAAATTGACTTGAGCATGAAACCCATGCTACAAAATAATAATAATAAAATCTATTTGTCTCTTTACATCAAATACATGAAATCAAGATTACATTAGACATTATGAAGACCGAACCTAGTTACACATTTCAACAACTTTCGCTCTCTTTTTCTACTTGTCCCACCTATAGATTGAACTTCTTCTTGTGATATTGAACTTGTGGAGTGAGTGTCTCCAAATGAGGCCGAACTGCTTCATTAATATAACCTTCTCAAGGGGTCAAATTCCCTCCTTTATGCCGACTTGTACTTTTGGAGCTTCCAGGACTTTCTAGACTCAAAATAATTCTTTTTACAATTACAAATTCCCCGGAAGGGTCTCATAAACATGATGTTGACTCCTTTGACTCAAGAAAAAAATCCTATGACCTAACAAACCCTAGAAGCACGAAGAACATGCTTTTACCAAGAAGACCATCAATATGAGCATAAAACCCATGCTTTAATAGTAATAACTTTTTCTTTTCTTGTGCTATTTGTTACATAGGATACGTATGTAAAATGGGTACAACAATTATGAAGACTGAAACTAGTTACATTTCTCAACAAATAGCACATCCTATCAACATGGATATGTGATTGCCAAGTTACCTAACTTCACTTGGGTGCAGAAGCCTCAAACCATGATTCCAAAGAAAAAAGACAATCAATTACAGAAGCATACACAAAATCCAAATTTAGACACAAAAAAGGTGAAATCCAGGCTTACTGTTAGGATGGATGCTGGAACTGCAAGCACCGTCAATGGAATATACGCAACAGCCCTGCATGCCTCTCAAAATTCGACATCAGTTCATTATGATCCCAGAATGTAGGTTAAAGAAGTTAAATACAAAAATCCATGGCATCAGAACACTGCATTTTTACCCATTCATTTGCATCTTACACTTCAGAAGACTGTAGATTAAAAAATTGTTCATTTCTTCAGTAGAAAACACTTACAAAAGCCAACATATTATGATGAAAGAATGAACTGAACAGAATAAAGAGCGGAAATCAATCACAAAAACAGAAGTTCTAACTTCTTTGGTAACCAATTCCCCTGAACATTGCATACACATCTTTGGAGTAAAGGGATTAAGTATGCGTGGTTAAATCTCTCTTTTCGGTGAGTTTAATTGCTATTATTCAGAATTTTCTGAGTTAGTTAACCTTGGGAATCACTCCTGCTTAACTAATTTTCTTCCCCATTCAACCCCAAACCCAATGGATTCGAGGATACCAGTCAAATAATTGAAAATTCTGAGTTTTTCACTTTGCTGTTCTAAGAAAGATTGCATGGAAATCAATGCAGATATTATTTATCTAAATATAAGCCTGTTATGTACTTGCTATTCAAAACCAGCTTTAAGCATAAATAAAGTCTGATTTTGACAGAACAAAGAGCTTTTTTACAGATATCTGAACTTGTTTTGAGTTTAGCAGAGGTAGAATTGTATCTTTAATCCATCTAGCAATTCCCCCTAAGGCTAGGAAGCACTAGCCTGAAGTGCAAAGGGAACGTATGGAGGTGACAGTATACTTTCCCTGGTCATCTTTTCACTGGATGGTTTTAGGGATTATCATTTTGGCACCGTTTCCGGAGAGCAAGCAAAGATTCATGAGATTCATAGCATTGGGGTACACAATAGTAGTGAGTATTATTCCTATTGCAATTTTTTTGATATCACCAAGCAACTCCACTGTGGATCCAGTTTGTTCGAGAGTGCTGCATATGGTCCATCATCAGAGCAGTTGCCAGCAGATGGCATTAATGTGGCAAGCTTTTTCTTAAGATCTCGTCTTATGGCTTTATATCGAGGCCTCATTTATCACATTACCCAAACTAATGGAACTATCACTAGGGAAAATATGAGAGAGATTATTGGAGGTTTGCTCAATTAGATTTGATTGCCATATATGTGTATCCTAATATGCTTCTTGGTGAGGAACGAAGCCAGTGTGACCACTTTTTGTACTATCAAGGTTTGAAGAGTGAGACAGTTAACCAAAATCTTACTTTGGTAGGTTTATTGACAGTCTTGATGTGAAACATGACAATGTCTTGATGATCTTGTTTACAATGTCCTTGACTCAAGACACCCAGCAATAGTCATTTGCATGTTCCGTTTAGGTTCTCTTACATCCATGTTAAAGCTGCAGAGTTTGTGAAAATTCCTTGAAATTGCAGCAACTAGAAATTTATTCTTCTAACTGATTAATTATACGATTTATTTGTTACAGCAAATAACGAATAAATCACACTGCAATTCTTCACAATCAAATTACGCTGCAAAAAATAAATTGGAACTGAGAAAATAGATGCGCACACACAATAAAAATGACACTAATATTTTGGACTAATGTCCCCGGAAAAACCTTGAAGTGAAAACCGGTGCAACAGATGAGGGTTTATTTCATTATGCAGCAGTAAAAAATTCCGAGTACAATATCTGAATGCCAATCTGGCAATCCTCCAACAAAATAATCTAGCCAAATAATTTTGGAGAAAATTTCTCCCTTATGCAAATTATCTCAGCCTCCCTCTAACCTACCCGAACCCCATTGAGAAAACTCAGTCTCCAGGAATTTGCACTGCCTGGCATCGTAAAAACACACGGTCTGCTAGTTGGCTCCAAATGAGTTGTCCTACCTCCCTCTACTACTGGAAGAAATCCGCTTGGCCTTCTGGAACTCGATCTGGCCTTCGGCAACTCTGCAACCCTCTTCCAGCAACTCACACTGGGTTTTTGGCTACTCGCACTGGCTACACGGCCTTCGTGCAAAATTATTTCGGCCTCCCTATTCTGTTGTTTTGCTACTAGGAATCACTGTTGTAATACTATGTTGTTTCTCCCTCAATCTCACTCCTACTTTCCTTCTGGCTCAAACTCTTCTTCCTTGCTCGATTTTTGCAAACAGATAGCTCGAACTACCAAGGAACTTGCTCTCCCTGTGTCTCACTGCTACTGCTCAAGTGTCTCATCTTCATCCCCATCGACCTACTCTTATAATCTCTCGTTGGATCACCAACAGCCATGATTAAATCGTTATCAGCGGCTACTAAGATCATCTCAACCTCAATCAGTGTGAGTTTCTAGAGTTTTCTCACCTTTCCTTAATTAATTACCCAATTTTCCTAAGTTAGACTTAGGAAAAATTTAAATGATGGCTAATTAATTTATTAAGGCGCTTTGCAAGGTTATCTCACGAAACCTTTTCTGGGTTTTGAAGATCTTGTGTTCCTTAGTCTCTCTAACACAAATCGAGACTAGAATATACGTTTGATGCTACAAAAACTAAGACTCCCTCTTAGCGAGGAAGGTGTTCTCTCCCATAACATCTTCCCTCACGCTATAGATGTCTGACATTTATAACATCTTGTCACTAATCCATCAAGCTACTGGGCATATTCTGATTCATCTACTAACCCAGTAGTTGAACCATCCTACATCTACGCTGCTGTTGACATTGCACTGTGCCATCTTGCACTACTACCAACTCTGCTCTGCACTGCAACTGATCTCATGTTGTTGTTGCTGCTGTAACTACTGCAACTGAGAACCAATCTATGGATCCACTATTCCCCTATACTGCCTCTGCAACTGTCCCCCGAGTCTCTGATTGCAACTAGTATCTGCACTGTCTATTGATCAATTGTCTATGTTGCATCTGTCTCTATGCCCTCGAGAAACTAACTGCAACTAGTCTTTGTGACTATCTCTCGAGATCTGACTGCACCATCTGACATTGATCCTCCAGATACTGAAAATTGTGGGCCCTTGTAGAAAGGTTAATGATCCCTGAGGAGACACTTGTCTGATGTTGTCCTCCTTGGACCCTACCCAAACCTGCAACTTTGAAGCCTCACGCTCCTCCTCCATCTGGAGGTATAGCTGCTATCAATGCAAATTCCTCCATCCTAGAGGTTAACTCATCTATGTCTGTTGAGGCTGTTGTCCATTGCTCCCCCTTCTTGTCCTTCTTCTTCTTGGGACATTGGGTACTATAGTGACAAAACTCAGCACACCTGAAGCATTTGATATTCGACAGATCTTTCTTCTTCTTGTTGATTTGGAGTAGCATTGAATGTGCTCTAGCCACGAAATTTGGTGGAGAGGTGGGGCACATGAGATATCCAATACCCAAAAAGGGTTTGGGCAGATTCTAAACAGATCATGAGATATTAAAATAATTAATATTTTTAATGGAGTCCCCAAGTCTAAACTTAGGGAAAATAAAATATTAATGTGTATTAATATGAATCTGTGTTAGAATGGTCCAAAAGACATGGATCAAGCCAGATCTAATCTTAGCCATTGATTAGGGACTTAATTTCGGCCGTTGATATGTCAACAGGAAAAGTATAAGAGGGCTTGAGGGTCACTTGGAGAAGACACCAGAGAGATCAGTCATTCTACTCTCTAGAGCGAAGTTTGCTAAGAGAAATAGAATTAGTGATTGGAGAGCAGTTGAGGGGCATTGAGTACAGAGAGATAGAGAGGCAGAGATAGTGCCGGGAGAGCAGCAGAGCAGCCAGAGAGAGTGACGCAGGAGCAACCAGTGCTCACGACGGGCCACGTAGAGGCAATTAATTACTACGCAGAGCACCAGAGGGGCCAGCGTAGCTAACGTAGGGCCTCCTAAGGCTGACACAGGGCTAGCGTTGGGCTAGGAGAGGCTGACGCAGTCCAGATTGGGCAGACGTTGGGGTTTCTGGGGCATATTGGTGCTGAATAGCTGCCAGAAGGATTATCCAGGGTTTCAGCCAGTACATTTGACAGAAACTAAGAGGTATTACTGCCAAGGAAATTCTTTGTTGGGTAGGCTAGTTTTGGCACCTAGATTGTACTCTGATATTGCTTAATAAGAAAACCCTCAGATAGTTGCACCGCTTTACCCACATTGGGTTTTTTCAGGGACATTAGTCCAAAATTAATGGTGTCATATGGTGTGTTTGTTTCTGTTTCTTTTAGTTGTTGATCTGTAATATGTTGAGCATGCACTAGTGTTTATTTTCAGTATTTACATTGTAAATAATTTGTTAAGGAAAATAACAAGTAGGTAGGAATAAATCAGATGAAGTGCATGGAGGGTTTCTAACTAAGTAAACTTAGAAACTTCAACACTTCTTCTCTCCTCCCTTTCAGCCTTGTCCTTGTCAAGGACCTTTCTTCGCCTTCCCTTCGATTACAAGGACCACGTTTTCCTCATCCTTCTCCTCTTTTAGTGTCTTGTTGTTGTTGTTGGTACCATTTATGAGGCTAAGTCTCATCTCCTCCTAAGTGAAATCACTCCACAGACTCAGATGTGGGCTCTTTTTCGTTAACAGCTTGTCTTTCAGCAATGGTAAGAGGAGACTCTCTTGCTTTTCTAATAGTTGCATCTTCATCAAATGTTACGTCTTTGCTAAACTCTACAGTTCTTTGACCAAGTATATAAATTCTATAAGCTTTTGAATTATCACAATAACCAACAAACGTACCTTTCTTACATGAAGCTTCCAATTTGTTCATTTTCTCTTTTGGCACATGGAAGTACACAGGACAGCCAAAGATTCTCAAATGGCTCACCTCAGGGCTTTTACAAGTGAAAACTTCTTCAGGAGTCTTATTGTCTGACGCCTGATGAGGAGTTTTGTTTTGCATATAAATAGAAGCATTTGCAGCTTCTCCCCATAGAAACTTTGGTAGCTTTTGATCATGCAGCATGGCTCTGACTGCTTCCATAATGGTTCTATTCCTCCTATCAGCCACACCATTTTGTTGTGGATTGTACCGCGTTGTGGTTTCTTTCTTTATTCCGATGTCCTTGCAAAGATCTTTAAAATCATTGGATTTGAACTCTCCCTCATTATCAGATATAAAAGCTTTGATAAACTTTTTAATTTGATTTTCAATCAGAGCCTTGAAATCTCTAAACACGTCAAATGCTTCACCTTTCTTTTTCAACAAGAATATCCATGTCTTGCGAGAAAAATCATCAACAAAAATCATGAAATACAAATAGCCACCAAGAGAAGTAACAAGCATAGGTCCACATAAATCAAAATGAATGAATTGAAATACCTAACTAGTTTTTGTTTTGCTTGAAGGGAATGGTCCCTTTATATGCTTTCCACTTTCACATCTTGGGGAAACTCCTTCATGATCCATTTTGATCTCAAGCATTCCAAAAACCATCTTCCTTACATGAGGTAAGGCTTTGTAATGTAGGTGAGCAAATCTTTCGTTCCATAGCTTACACTGAAGATCAGTATCATGGATTTGTGCATGAATGGGTTTACCATTGTCTTTGTAAAGTCCTTAACATCTTGATCCAAGAGTAAAGGCTTCTCTCATACTTGAGTTCAAAGGCCAAGTGAGAACTTTTCCATTAATAAAAACAACTTTCATTCATTTATCTTCTAGAGCATATATGGGTACAAGATTATTTTTCAAACCAGGTACATACAAAACTTCTTGCAGAAAAATGGATTTGCCATGATCTAACTGAAATGAAACTAAACGATAGCCTTTAATTTGGTGAGTAGAATTATCTCCAATGATAACATTTAAATTAGTCTCCCTCTCAACTAGATTAGAGAGTGCTTCTTTCTAGCCAATAAAGTGTTTGGAACCACCATTATCAACTAACCAGCTAATAAAGAATCTGCAAAAGAAGAACTAGAAAGATCATAAACAAGTAAATATTTTGATTGAGTTTCCACTATATTATTTCTATACGTTGGATTTGTTGTTGTCTTAGGATCGTCTTTCATTGATTTTTAGAAGTGTCTTTTCTATAATCAGATTTGTTTTTTGAATCTAGGTGCTTTTCTTTTTTCTTTATAGTCATGAGCAAAGTGACCATGCTTTTGACAGTTAAAACATCTAACTTTTGACATGTATAGATTCTTTTTATTTGATTTGAAAGCAAAATTCTTTTTATTATCTTTCTTTCTCTTGTCATAGGCTAAAAATGCAGTAGGCTCTCCTTCTTCATGATGTGAAATTCTCCCTCCAGAGATCATTCTGGCTTCCTCTTCGATACATTTTCCCAGGAGCTCATCAAATGTGGGAATAGTGTTCATATTACTGATGGTGGTGATAAAAATCTCCTAAACATGAGAAAGGCCTCCAAGCGCAATCAACACCATTTCTTTGTTAAATACAACTTCACCAACTGTTAGTAGTTGATTCCTGATTTTGGTCATTCTCGGAAGTATGCCTGAACCGTCTCTCATTGGTTCATCTTGATGTCTTTCAGCTGATTCTTCAAGGTATTAATCTAGTTCAAGTTACTAATTGCAAACATGCCAATTAGTTTGTCATACATTTCTTTAGCTTTCTTCACACCAGAAATAAAAGTAATGAGATGATCACTAAGAGAATCAAGGATAATGTTTCTAGCATTGATTTCACCCTTTTAATGTTTGGATTTGACAACGACACTTAAATTCTTTGGTGGATCAGTTATTGTGTCTTCAACATACTCCAGAACTTCGTGTTCTTCAAGAGTGATATCTAGCCTCGTTTTCCATGGATCAAAGTTTGAAGCATCATTCAGCTTCTCTTCTATCTTGAAGCAAGATGAAGTCATCTTGATCAAAAAAAAAAAAAAAAATCTTGGCAGCAAGTGGGGTCCCTTCAGGTGATCTCTAGTCTCCTTGGACTTGTCTTCACCAAGGCTCTGATACATGTTAAAATCTGTAGGTTCTATGAAGAAATTTAAAAGTTCTTTGCAGCTACTTGAAAGTTCTATGCAGAAAACTGAATGTACTTTGCAGAAAATTGAAAGTACTTACAAAAAACTGAATGGAATTGGATGTACTTTGCAGAACGTTGAATGTACTTTGTAGAAAACTGAATGTACTTTGTTGTTACAATTACTTAAAATGCAGATTTGTTCTTCAAAACTTCTCAGATAAGTAATTATAGATAGAACATAAACTTAAGGATCATATGAAGACTGCCAAGCACAAATATGAGACACTGAGATTTTGGTCCAATGACCAAAGCAAAAACCCCTCAAGGGGAAAACCCAAATGTTTCTTCTTCTATTAGATTTCTTCAATTGTTCAACAGAGTACAGAGAGAAAGAAGAATGAGAATGAATAGTCACCAATATCTGATCAACTTGCCGCTGAAGTGCACTTGGTCTTTGCTTGAAGATTTCCTCTTTCCCTTGATCAAATCATGTCCTTCACACTTGCTCTAGCTCTTCCTTCGCTGTTGCTCTTCACTAGATCTCACATTTCTCTAGCACACACTCAACACCCGCTCTCCTTCTTCACAATGTGTTGAAAAATGTGTAACTAGGTTCGGTCTTCACAAGTATGAAATGTATTCTTATAAATTATAAAATGAAAAGAAATTATTATTATTAGAGCATGGGTTTCATGCTCAAGTTCTTTTATTTTATAGGTCAAGCACCCATTGAGTGCTTCTAGGGTTTGTTCTAGGTTTAAGAGTCATCGTCATATATTGAAGACCCTATGGGCACATTGTATCTTGTAAAGAAAAAATTATTTTGTCTTTAAAGTGTTGAAATACCTCCAAGATCAAGTCGGCCTAGAAGCTATCAAGTCGGCTTACATGAAGAGCCACGTCTACCTTTGAAGGAGCCTATATATAGAGAGGAACTTGTCCTCCATTAGACACACTAACTCACACTCATTCTATGCGAAGTAGAGGACAAGAAAGAGTCAAAGAAGAAGGACGAAGAAGTCGAAGTGCTTGGGATAGTTCTCTCTCTCTCTTGTGAAAGTCTAAGTTAGGGTTTTTGCACTGGGACTATCTTTGGTTCGATCTTGAAAGAAAGAGAGAAGGGAAGTCAAGCAAAGGTCACTTAGGGTGTCTCACTAGTCCTAAGTGTTGATTTGGGGTAGCATCGGATGTGGTATAGCCATAAATATTGGTAGAGAGGCTAAAGCACATGAGATCTCCAAGACCCATAAATGGTTTTGGCAGATTCTAACCAGTTTGGGAGATATTAAATAATTAATATTTTTAATGGAGTTCCGGAGTCTAAACTTAGGAAAAATAATGGGTATTAATATAAAACTAGGTTAAAAGGTTCCAAAAGTCATGGATCAAGCCAAATCTAATCTTAGTCGTTGATTAGAGATTTAATCTCAGCCGTTGAAGGACCAACAAGAAAAGTATAAGAAGAAGCTTGAGGGTCAGTTCGAGAACAGACTGAGGGAGACCAGCAACTTCGATTTCTAGAGCGGGGTTAGCTGAAAAATTCGAACTAGTGTTCTGGAGAACAACAAGAGGCAGCGGGTACGGAACAGAGAGTCGAGAACAGCACCAGAAGACCAGGGCAGAGGTTGGAGAGGCAGACGCAGAGGCAGCAGACTGCGCAGTCACTGGAGGACCTGCATGGGCGACGCAGAGAGGAAGGAGTTGACGCAGAGGGTCTAGGAGTTGTGCAAAGGACAGCAAGCCTGATGCTAAAACTGGGAGAGGCGCTGGAGAATTTTTCTCTGTTGGGTAAGTCAGTTTGGCACCCAGTTGTACTGAAGAATTGTTGAATAATAAATCCTTCTCTGCTGCATCGATGTTCCCACATTGGGTTTTTCCGGGGACAATTGTCCAAAATATCTGTGTTGATGTGTTGATTCTTGTGCATATGTTTGTTTGTGTATTATGGTGTGATATTTGCGGCAGAATTTATTTTAATGTTTACTAAAGGGCTTTCGTAAATAACTTATTGGGAAATAAGTAGGTAAAATAAATCAGTTGTTGCAGTGATAGAATTTTCACACTAAATCTCAAGGAAAGGCAAGCGAAGGGAAGAGGAGGCTATACGAAGGACATCAAAGTCTCTAAGAGGAGCAACAACAGTTGCAGCAGTTGTCAGGATATAGAATTTTGGATCTACAGTAGGAGGTCGAAGTCCTTGCAATGGGAGGTCGAGTTGATCTTGATCTTGGAGGGTATTTGTCTGAGTCACTAAGTCATGGTATTCGTCAATTGAAGGATCTACAGAAGGAGGTCGAAGTCCTTGTAGTGGGAGGCCGAGTTGATCTTGATCTTCGAGGGTATTTGTCTGAGTCACTATGTCATGGTATTGGTCAATTGAAGGATCTATAAGAAGAGAACAGATTTAAGGGTTTTCCCCTCAAGAGGAGGGGTTTTGGTAGTTGTTTGATGTATCTAACACTGTAATAATAAGGAACAAAGCTAATAAGGAAAAAGTTAACACAAACAGTTATCAAGTTAAAGAGAATTAACATATTTACAACCCTATTGAATTCTCAACATGGTATCATAGCTAAGGTTATCTAAGGGCATCATCAAGATCTACTCTACAATGAAGAATTTCATCAAGAAGTTCGCAAGCCATCTCAAGAGAGGTATCAAGGAAGCATGGAGATTCTTGTCTTCTTCAAAGAAGGTATTAGTCAAAGAAACAAATGAAGGACTCTTGTCATGTTAATTTTAGGTCTGTTCTATGCTTCGAGCAATTTATTTCAATTTTCACAGTTAGCTCAATATCTTTTCCAGATTAGCAATCACATCAGCATTAAAGTAAATTGCAGATAGAACATAAACATAAATTGCAAAAGACAAGTCCCACGTTGTCACCTATATCCCACCTTTTCGCTGCCCCAAACAACCCTTCTTCAACTCAGCCTACCCACGGCCTCCTTCCAGCAGCTTGGTGCCTTGTTTTAGGCCTTAAAACAAACCTCCTTTTTAGCCGCATTAGGCCTGCGTCTAGGGCACCATATGCTTGCGGCTAGGGCACCATAGGCATGTTTAGGACAGCGTCCATCTTCATCTTAACAGCAGCTAGGATACCCTTGAGACGCATAGAGGAGAGGGCATCTCTTCATGATTGCATCCTCTAGGTTAGGACAGCGTTAGGGCTGCCTTAGGATAGCATTAGGGCTACCTTCCAAGACCGCGATTAGGGCAGCCTCCTTTCCTCCAACGTCTAGGGCTTCCACTCCTAGATTTCTCTTCCACTAAAACCCAAGACAAGTGGAGAGAAATCAAGATAGAAGTGTGTGTGAAATGACTCTCAAGTCATCTCCTTTTATACTAAAACGTTGAGCACATGTGGGGTTTATTCAGTTGCTGGCCGACCTTGACGAATTGTATTATAACACAAATAAATTCATAACTCCATGAATATTTATCGAAATTGGATGATCTTTGGATCAATCCTACACCTCTCAATGAGAGGGATCCAAGAAAAATATCAGATGCCATAAATAAGATGACCCACATGGAGTTTGGCCTAGTTGCCAATTTTAACATGTCGACTCTCTCTGGCACATTCCAAGATGAAGACATTTGGGTAATTGATAGTGGTGCATCAAGGCACATGACTAGCCATTCCAATCGATTAAAGACCTTATCAAAAGGCAAATCCACTTATTCAGTGGAACTTGGAAATAACAAGAGCTATCCCATGAAAGGTATTGGATCAACCTCCATAAAGTTGGAAGACAGAAGCAACATTCACCTCAACAACATTCTATTTGTTTTGGGTTTGCACAAGAACTTACTTTCAATTTCAAGTCTAGAAGATAAGGGTGATAGAGTAGCCTTCTTTCATGGAAAGGTCGTTGTATGGGGCAAAGACTCAAATATAGATCAAGCTAAAGTCATTGGCATTTGAAAAGGAAGACTCTACAGACTGATATCCCCTGTGGCCCAAGCCCTAGTTCACATTGAAATTAGCCCATGTGAACTTTGTCATAGAAGATTTGGTCATCTACACTTTAAGATCCTTCCAACTATAAGTTCCATAGTAAATGGAATTCCAAATCTAAAGGAAGATCATGAAGGTGTTTGTAAGGGATGTGCATTGGGTAAGAATACGAAGAGACCATTTGGAAGTAGTGCTTCACGGTCAAAAGAAATCTTGGATCTCATTCACTCCGATGTATGTGGCCTTCTGACTCCCAAATCACTTGGAGGTCATCTATATTATGTCACATTTACAGATGATCATTCAAGAAAGACCTGGGTTTACTTAATGAAAACCAAGGATGAAGTATTTACAAAATTTCAAGAATTCAAAGCTGAAGGAGAACCTTACAAAAAGAAGAATCAACATACTAAGAACTGATAATGGAGAAGAATATACATCCAAAGAGATTATAGCATTCTATAAGGAGTTTAGGATTAAGAGGGAGATGATAGTCCCATATAATCCCGAACAAAATGGAGTTGCAAAACGAAGAATAGATCCATTGAAGAAAGTGTAAAAGCAATGTTACACGATCAGGATTTACCTAAGTTTTTGTGGAAGCCACGAAGACAATTGTCTATATTTAGAATCGAAGTCCCCCCAGATCACTAGACAACAAAACTCTGGAAGAAGTGTTCACTGGAAAGAAGGCATCTGTAGATCATCTTCAAATCTTTGGGTGTCCTCTATATATTCATATACCAAAGGACAAAAGAAAGAAGTTGGATCCATCTGGCCTGAAGGGAACTTTTTTTGCGTATAGCAACCCACCAAAAGCTTATAGGATCTTCATGAAAGATGGACATCACATAGAATTCAGTTGTGATGTCATATTTGATGAAAGCATAGCATTCAAGGAATCAAAGGAACTCTCTATAGACTCTAATGATGAACTTCCGATATTTGAGGAGGAAGAAGAATCACATCATGAAGAAGAATGTCCTAGTGAACCTATTCAACCTGTGGTCATCCCTGAAACAAGGAAAGACCTAATTGGTTGAAATCTACACTACTTGATGCAGAAGGTCATGGAAGAGCAAAAGGCTCATTTAGAGAAAGCAAGAAACCCAAGAGATATTTTGGATATGTTGCATACATGACAAAACGGATAGAAGCAGAACCATCCACTTTTGAAGAGGCTGTAAATAATCAGGAATGGAAGGATGCCATGAATGAAGAGTATTAATCTATAATGAAGAATGGAGTCTAGGAGATCGTACCTAGGCCTGAAGACAAATTTGTGGTTGCTTCCAAGTGGATCTATAAGATCAAACATGCGGCTGATGGAAGTATAGATAAGTATAAAGCAAGATTTGTGGCCAAGGGCTTCTCTTAGCTTGAAGGCATCGACTATGAAGAGATATTTGCACCTCCAGCAAGATATACAACGTTTTGATCATTAGTCCCTCTAGCAGCAACAATGGGATGGAACATCCACCAAATGGATGTCAAAACTATGTTTTTGAATGGCACGATAGATGAGGAAGTCTACATAGAGCAACCCTTGGAATTCGAAGTTAAAGATAGGAAGACATATGTTTGCAAATTGAAGAAAGCAATATATGGCCTCAAGCAAGCACCAAGGGCATGGTATGCCAGAATGGATGCATACCTACAAAGAATAGGCTTCACAAAAAGTTATATTGACTCCAACCTTTATATCAAGGTTGTAGATGGTGAACCTGTAATCATTCTTTTGTATGTAGATGATCTTCTCTTAACAAGTGTAGAAGGTCAAATTGAAGAATGTAAGAAGCAATTAGTAGCAGAATTTGACATGAAGGATCTTGTGCTGATGCATTACTATTTGGGACTAGAAATCTGGCAAGGGCCTGACAAAGTTTATTTGGGTCAAAGAAAGTATGTGATCAAGATGTTGAAAAGGTTTGACATGATGGACTACAAACCTATGACCACTCTGATGATCACAAGCTTGAAGAGACTAAGAAGTTCTGAATCAAGCCTTGTGGATCCTTCCAAGCATAGACAACTTATTGGCTCACTAATGTACTTGGTGAATACTCGACCAGACATGTGCTTTGCAGTAAATGTTCTCAGTCAATTCCAAGTGGAGCCGAAGCATGATCATTGGATAGCAGCAAAACATCTTATGAGGTATTTGTGAGGAAACATCCACTACTATCTGAGGTATGATAGAAGGAATGATGTCCAACTGATTGGATATACAGATTCCGACTGGTGAGGCAGTGAACTAGATGGAAGGAGCGCTACAGGAGGATGTTTCAGTTTGGGATCCTCCATGGTCTCATGGATGAGCAGAAAGCAAGACACATTTGCTTTGAGTAGTGCTGAAGCAGAATATGTTGCAGCCTGTGAAGTAAGCAGAGAAGCAATATGGTTGAGTAAGTTGCTATCCAATTTGTTTGAAGGACCAATGAACCCTACAGTGATACTTTGTGATAACACCAGTTTTATACGTTTGTCTGAAGATCCAGTGTTTCATGGAAAGACAAAGCATATAAACAACAAGTACCACTACATTCAAGAGCTAGTACAAAATGATGTGTTGCAGCTACAGTATATCTCCACTAATGAGCAGGTCGCTGACATATTGACAAAGTCACTTCCAAACAAGAAGCTTGTGTATTTGAGAGACAAGCTTGGTTTGGTTTATGTATCCTCCCTAATTGAGAGGGAGAGATAGACACTACATTCTTGTCTTCACTTGGGAAGAAAAAATGGAGGATTGGGTAACCATCTGGCATTCAATACTCTTTGAGAATGTGGTAGGGCATTCCAGACAAGAGAAGTCGTGGACCGATGTAATGTCCCTTCCTAAATTATTTTGGAACAGGATTAATTTCTACATTTCGGGGCCGATTTTGGAGGTGATGGGACCCATTCGATTTTATTAGGAGGCTACTATTAGTATAAGTTATTTCGATGTGGTTAGTTTGTACGTGGGGGCCACCCACACTAAGAGAATACACATTCCCTAGTTCGATTTGCATGCAGGGGAAATCGATGGTTAAGTGAGGGACCCACGATGGAGGGAAAACGAAGGGAAAAGTGCTCCACGAAATCTATATAAGGAAGGCAACTCTCCTCATTTCAGCATCTTATCTTTTGACATATTGAACTCAACCTTAGTTGCTCGAGCTACTTAGTCGGGTTACTGTGTTGTTTAGCACACGAGTGTCTCCAAGTGGAGATCTCAACCCTTGCTTCGGTGGACTTCGAGTGCCAGCCTAGGAAGGCAATTCATACTACCTTCGAGGAGAGCTGGTGGAGTTTCAGAGTCATATCATTTAGCATTTGTCTCAGTCAATGCGTGTTTCTAAAGGACACAAAAGGGGAACACGCAGGTGTCACTTGTGGGTTCCTCTAGGCAGCAACTGTCGGGGAGTTTGGGCATCGAAGCTACAGTGGAGGATCAACCTTCCGAGAGAGTTTTGAAGCACGAGGTTGCTACATTGGAGCAGTTCGATTTATAGTCACCTGGGTCTGCAAAAAGAGTCATCATTGGGCTCAAGTGGGAGTCGGAGGAAGGAATTGTAGAGCTGGAGCTAGCCGGGAGAAGTAGGAGATCACTTGGAGGGCCATTTGAGGAGGATTGTTGGAGTTGGGAGAGCAGAGATTGACAGGATTAGTCACAGCAACAGAATTCGAAATTGGAGGAGGGCCACGTTGTGAAGGGTCAATTTTTTAAGGTTGGAAGCAAGGGAAACCCTTTCTAGGTTTTTATGGGTTTTGGGCAAGGATCACACTCCTAAATTTATAGAATTTTTTGGGTAGATATAAGGGGTCAAACAGGGGTCCCAACCCAACTAGCGACTAGAGGAGCTAAGGGGAATTTGGGCCAAAATTATAAGGTCAACATTTAGCCAATTCCTTCGTAGGTTATTCTGAGTATTTGATGGAGAGGCCGGGGTTAATTTTCCGTAATTTTCTGAGCACAAGGGGTGGGGTTTCTAGCAACATCCTTGCAGCAGACAGCACAGTTTCACAGGGGCAGCGCAGGGCATCATTGCAGCAGTTATTGTGCCATCTGGGCTTGACATATTACCACCTGGGTTTGATCACTTCCACATTATTGTACTTTTCTCCCAGATTATAATAAAATGGCTCAGCTATTGGATATTCCTGGACTTTTTATGGGTGTGCACTGAATGTTTCAATTTTATGGTGTTGTTTTTATTATTTGCTTTGCATAGCATTATTTTCCTTAGTTTGGAACATTACAACCGATATTCTTTAAGGACTAGCTATCCAAGATAAGAATAGTCCAAAGGAAGGTCATACTCAGTGAACACCCGGGTGGAGTATGTACCTTGAGAGACAATGATGATGGTATCTATAAATCATTGGTCTCACCAGCATTGTGCTCTGATCTTGTGGAGAGATAGAGTTGTTTGTCAAGGCCTTGCTATGTGACAACGCTGGTTAAATATGATGCTAGATAGATGGGTTACCAATCCGACTCTTTTTATGAGATCTCTTCAAATTGAGAACGACCATGTACCTCTTATGAATACGTCCCTACTTAAGAGGGAGTATTGAAAACTGTGTAACTAGGTTTTGTCTTCATAAGTATGAAATGTATTCTTGTAAATTATAAAATGAAAAGAAATTATTATTATTGGGGCATGGGTTTCATGGTCAAGTTCTTTTATTTTATAGGTCAAGCACCCATTGAGTGCTTCTAGGGTTTGTCCTAGGTTGAAGAGTCATTGTCATATATTGACGACCCTATGGGCACATTGTATATTGTAAAGAAAAATTTATGTTGTCTTTAAAGTGTCGAAATACCTCCAAGATCAAAGTCAGCCTACATGAAGAGCCATGTCTACCTTTGAAGGAGCCTATATATAGAGAGGAACTCGTCCTCCATTAGACACACTCACTCACACTCATTCTATGCGAAGTAGAGGACAAGAAAGAGTCGAAGAAGAAGGACGAAAAAGTCGAAGTGCTTGGGCTAGTTCTCTCTCTCTTGTGAAAGTCGAAGTTAGGGTTTCTGCGATGGAACTATATTTATTTCGATCTTGAAAGAAAGAGAGACGGGAAGTCCAACGAAGGTCACATAGGGTGTCTCACTAGTTCTAAGTCTCAAGGAAAGGCAAGCGAAGGGAAGAGGAGGCTATACGAAGGAGATCAAAGTCTCTAAGAGGAACAGTGACAATTGCAGCACTTGTTGGGAGACAGAATTTCGGATCTACAGTAGGAGGTCGAAGTCCTTGCAGTGGGAGGCTAAGTTGATCTTGATCTTGGAGGGCATTTGTCTGAGTCACTAAGTCATGATATTCATCAATTGAAGGATCTATAAGAAGAGAAGATATTTAAGGGTTTTCCCCTCAAGAAGAGGGGTTTTGGCCCTGGCTTGCAGCGTATATAGTATATACTGTCATTGTTCTTATTGTTTTGGCAGTTGTTTGATGTATCTAACACTATAATAATAAGGAAGGAAAAAGGTAACACAAACAATTATCAAGTTAATGAGAATTAACATACTTACTGCCCTATTGAATTCTCAACGCAATGCACATGCTACTCTCAACTCTCACTTGCTCTTGCTTAAATAGATGAGAAAGGAGAGGAGTTACAAAATGAATTCATGCCTTGAGCCAATAATAGGAGAATTGAATTCCATGAGGGAGGAGTTACTTAATGAGAAATGTAACTCATCCCAAGAATAGAGAGAAAGGTACACTTGTCTTGAGCAGTTACAATTCGAATTAGGGAGAGAAAGAGTTACACTTAGACATGAGAGAATAGTTGGTGAGTTACAAATTGAATTGAATTAGGGAGTTACAAGTGCATTTAATGAGTAGGAGTTACAATTTTGCCATACATTGAATTAGTGAGGGAGAGTTACATTCTCTTAAGTGTGGTGTTACTATTATATTCCAAGAGAGAGGTTCGATTTGCCAAGTAAGAAATTCTCAGTTTAATTTACTTGTTCCATGAAAGAATTCGTTTTTATTAATCCATTAAAGGACTTTAGACTATTTTATAAATAGTAGTATCATAATAATAATAACACTAGTAAGGATAAAAATATTAATTCTTGACTTGTATAATCATGATTGATTTGATTTTAAAACAGATTCCGTTTGTCGAGATCATCCTTGATCATTTAGACATGACTTTTTATTTTCAGAAAGTCACTTCCAAATTGTGATGTGACTTACTATTTTTGGAAAGTCATATCAGAATTGTCAGAAATGAAATTTTATTATAGGTGGTTCAAACAGAACTGAAAGATATGATTCCTTCTAGGAGAAATTCATCCCTGAGCTGCCAAATTTTAATAGAACTCAATGTCGAACCTCAGTTGAAAATTCGAATTCGAATCGAACTTAATCGTTGCCGAACTCGAAATCAAACCTGAACCCTGTGACATAGATTACGGCTACATATGGTGGTGATTGTGGATGGTAGCCCAATCAAGTCATATGACAGCTGAGCTTTTTCATATGGTTATGGGTGTACGAATGACATGGATGGTAGTTGTACACCCTAATTGCAGACTATACAAACACAAACTCACTGTTCTATGACTACAATCTGTGTATATTCAGCAGCGGACTCTAGTAAAATTGTGTTAGGCTCAACTCGCTGTAATACCAGTGTTACAAGAAAATACTTGTAGGTAATAATTATTATTATTGAATAAGAATATGAATTGATGATACACTAATCCTCGTGGTGATTTAATTATAGCATTGACTGGTCACCAAGGGAAAGCGTAATTAAATTATTATTATTATTATCCCTGCCGCATGGCAAGTATAACGCATTACTGAATGCATTGATTTTTGATTAATTTTCTTTTGACTAAAAATTAAACCACAGTTTTATAATGTTAACATTATAAAAGAAAATTGATTTATTTTTTAAATTATTTTAATTTTTAATTTTTTTTAATTTGGTTAGTTAAATTTGATTATTCTTAAATGATTTTTTCCACCTTTGTTTCAACTCATGTGGTGTACCATTGTAGCATCATACTGCTTGTATGCAGTCGGAGCCTATACCGTCATATCCTTTCCCGAATTGTCATGGTTCTTTCACATGCAGGATTTGAAGGTATGCATCTATATGTATAAGGAGTATAAGAATCTGAATTTGGAGGTATGTATTTATATGTATTGTCATGCAGGGGCTATTTTTAGTAGGCAAATTTGAATCTTGAAAAGACAAACATATTAGGTAGGAATTCGTCTCCGTAGGCAGAACATGGTTTTCGGTTTCGATTTAGATAGAGCCCAATCATCACATATTATTTTACACAGCCAGATTTTTGCGATTATCACATATTCTTTCGTACAGCTGCTTTTCTTTCGTACAGATATGATGGATATGATCGTTGTAATAAGATGATTATTATTTTATCAAGTTGCACTATGTATATCTTGGTTCAAAGGTGATAATACTTTTGATTTATTTTTGTTCAAACATCAATCATTGCGTACAATAAATGCCAAATGATTTACCGTAGATCTAGGATGTCAGCTAAAATCATAACGTAATATGTGTTTTGATTTCCTTGTGTTTTTGTTAAATTTCATTTTTAAGAGAGTTTATAATAAATTTGTTTTATGACTGCATTGCAGCGTTTTGTTAAGTATGATGTCTCCAATTCACAATGAGGTAATTCTCTTGAATTTTTATTGGGATTTGAATCTAGATAGAGATAATATAAGACTTAGTCCAAGACTCACCTATCCACCACATAAGTTATCCCTTAACTAAATGTTTATTGTCAATGAATTTATTCATATAAATCAAACCCAAATACTATGAAGGAAATATCAATTATATTCATTTAAGCGACACATAATAGAATATTACTAAACATATATAAATATAAAAAATAATATAAGGAAAAATAATTTTATTTATTTATTTTCAAAGGAAGGTTGTAACATAATTGAGGGGTTAATCAATATTAAAAATAATTTCATTTCTTTTTATTGGAAAATGCCGCAGATCTGGGACTGATTTCCGAAGAGTTCGATCATCTACAAATCACTTGCTGTCTTCCTGAAGAAGTGCAGATTGCATTCTGGAGCTTATTTGGACTCTCGGACAACCCTGTAATAGAGTAAAATTTCAGATTTGTAGCTAGCCAAGGATTTTCATTCTTCCGCGGGGGCATACATAAGCTTGGGAATCACCGATCGGCCCTGATCCAGATGGCTCCCAGCTTCGCGAAGATAGTTGCTGGCTCAGTTTTGTCCACCTCTAGGGGGCAAGCTCCTGCCCATATCGTCAGTGAAGCCCCAGCTCCCACTATCCAGGTGGTCTAGGCCTCACTCGATGAGGCTTTGAAGTTTTCTGAAAGTGCCCTAATCTGCCGGTTCAATGGTTTTTGGCCGCGGCTGACAGCTCTCCACAGTTGGATCTCGGAGGTATGGAAGCCTGTCATTTCTAATGAAATTAATATCTACCCCTGTGCTAGGGGTTTCTTTATAGTAGATTTTGAAAACCCTGAAAGCAGACAATGTATTCTAGATTCTGGCCTTTGGTTTTGGGAAAACTCGGGCCTATTCATGAAACCATGGAACCCATCATTCAATCCCTCAACAACAATCATAACCTCAGCACCAGTTTGGGTGAGATTGCCAAACCTACCCTTGCATCTCTGGAATTTCTCCTCACTAAAAGCCATTGGAAATGCAATTGGGAAATTTTACTGCAGGTGCCCAGAAACAGAGGAATATGCCAAAACCACCTATGCACGCATCTGTGTGGAAATGGACTTCAACGTCGGATTCCCAGCTGAAATAAATCTAACAAGTAAAGACTATGTGTGGAACCAGAAACTCGATTATGAAAGTGTCCTCTTCAGATGTCAATCCTGCTTTGAGACAGGCCATCTAGCCAAAAATTGCCCAAAAGCCTCCCAGAAAAATTCTGCTAGAAAGAATCACCACAGATCTACATGGTGGGAAGGAGCACAAAAAGAACATTACACTGTCATCAAGGAAGAATACTCTCCAGAAAACTCTGAATTGCAAGAAATCGGGCAAGAAAGAAACAACTCTCAAGACAAGCAGGGGGAAAGCCCCACCCAACAGCAAAAAAGTGAACTCGACAACCCCTCAAGCATCAACAGTTATGAGGATTCGAATACCGCACAAAATAAATCTTCATTTAACAACAAAGTAGATCTCCCAGACCAAACTTCTTCTCTGACTATCTTCAAAAGGACGAACACAACAGATCGCGAAGCTAAGACACCAATGTCCCAAGAACCAGAAGAGATGAAGGAGATGCAAGATAAAAGAAGTTGGCAGACCGTAGAAAAAAAAAAAAGCTACAGCACCAATCTCGCTAAGAAAGAATAGAAGCCAGACAATTAAGAACTAAGAAAATTATAGGTCCAATAGACCAATTTGGTCTCAATGGACGATAACCATCACCATCATCATCATCATCATCAGATTGGTTGATTGGTTAGGAACCCATTATCCTTCATACCTATTATTTTGACTACTTTTTAATTATTTAAATTTCATTATTTTTGGATATATTATTTCAAGGAATTACTAAAAAATAATTAACTTTTAAATTAAAAAATTAAATTCCACACTTAATTAAATATTATATTATCTAAAAGCATTTTTTTAACAAAAATATAAATTATTTATATATCTAAAAAAACTTTGAACAAAGCCAAAATAGCTACTTTGTACCCTTCATTCAAATGTGAGAGGTGGTTCATACTTTTCAAAATCCAATAATTAAACTAAGCAGCAGGGAACGCTAGCTATGCGGCCTTGTTTATATTTATAATTATGTTTGTAACATATGTTGACCTATTTTGACTTTCATGAGGAGTGCTTTGATTTAGTTTCATGGTTTCACACTTGATGGGGGTTAGGAAGTGATTTCCAATTCTAAATGAAGAGCTCACCTTGTTGGTACACATGTGGAGGAATCTACCCAATTTATATGATTATTTCTTTCTTGTGAGGATTGGCATGCTTCTCTGGGGTGCACCTCCACTAGTTGGTTGAGCATCATTAAGAGTTGACTTATGGAGGACTACTATATTATTCATTGACACCGGTTTTCTAAGTTAGATAGATCATCCTCTAATTCCTTCCTAGCAGATCTCTAAGAAGATGCTCTTCTAATTTTCAGCCTCAAGCTATTAGTCTCTCCCAACATTGGAGAAATTATGTTGTCCTTTGAACAACAGCATCCAACCATAAAATCCATCCTAAACCAACTTGTGGACAAGGAACAAGATGCCACATTCTCAATAGAATGTGAATATAATCTTCTGATTCCAAAAGTGAAACATTCAATTTGTGAGGGAACTTCAATGGAGCCACCACATTTCCTCCAAGAACCATAGTGCTGAGAGGCTAGGCAAGTGATCCAACCCTATTATTTAGACCTCCATTAATATGGATAATCTACACTTGCTCTTGAAAGGAGCCACTTGCAAGTGTGCATAGGATTTGTCACATCGAGATTGAATTCTATTTGGTCCCTTTTGACTATCCAAGTATATCACCTACCTACTTCCAAATGCTTCTGTTTCAAATTAATATATGATAACCTAGAGCAATGTTATAATAATGTGATCAACTTGCACCTAACATGGAGATCCCCTGTGAAAAATCGGTTACCCGATTCCTACTGCGGCAAACTAATAAATTTCTCCTAATTGTTAAACTACATGAACAAGTTACTTGCAGTTTTCTTCGGCAAACACTAAAATACATATGTTGTAGCCTACACAAAATAAAATACTACGGAAACTAAATACTACACTGGAGAGAAATAAACACGCACATATACACAGTTGTTTTTGGACAATGTCCCCAGAAAAACCCAACTCAGGAAAACCAGTGTAGCAGTTGAGGGTTTTAATATTATGCAGTAGTAATCTAAGTAAAAATTATTAGATGCCCAAACTGGCAATTGTGAAAATTCTATTACTACAGCAACTAATTTATTTTACCTACTTATTTTCCAATAAATTATTTACGAAAACCCTTCAGTAAATATTAAAATAAATTCTATTGCAAATATCACACCATAATACAGAAACAAATACATGCACAAGAATCAAACACATCAACACAAATATTTTTGGACAATTGTCCCCGGAAAAACCCAATGCAGGAAAACCGATGCAGCAGAGGAGGATTTTATTATTAAGCTTTTCTTGAGTACAACTAGGGTGCCAAACTAGCTCACCCAACAGAGACAAATCCTCTGGCACCTCCCCTAGGCTCAACGTTTGTCCAGCTAGCCTCTGCGCAGCTCCTAGACCCTCTGCGTCAGCATCTACCTCACTGCATCAGCCATTTGGCTTTCTCGTCACCCACGCAGGCCCTCCAATGATGGGCAATCCTGTTGCCTTTGCGTCTTCCTAAGTAGCTCTGCGTCTGCCTCTTTGAACTCTACGTTGGTCCTCCGGTACTATTCTTGCCTCTCTGTTATGTACTTGCTACCTCTTGCCACAATCTAGACCTCTAGTTCGAATTTCTTAGCAAGCCTTGCTCCAAAAATCGAATTGACTGGTATCCCTCAAGATATCTCCAACTAACCCTCAAGCCTTCTCTTATACTTTTCTTGTTAATGAATCAACGACCGAGATTAAGTCCCTAATCAATGGCTATGATTATAATAGACTTGATCTTCGTCTCTTAGAAGCTTCACATCCTTATCTTTATTAATACCCATTAATATTTTTATTTTCCTAAGTTTAGACTTAGGGACTCATTAAAAATATTAATTATTTTAATAACTCTTCATCCAGATGGAATTTTCCAAAATGATTTATGGGTCTTCGAGATCTCATGTGCTTTAGCCTCTCCACCAAGTTTCATGGCTAGAGCACATCCGATGCTACCCCGAATCAACAGCAATCTGATACATAGAAATATTGACAAGGAGATAGTGAGAAAAAATTCACATTGCCTGGCGATCCGAATATGATCCAGGCTCTAGATGACAAGCCCAATGTTGGCTTTGCGCAGCCTCTGCGTCAACCTCTCTAGGGTCTGTGTCACCTCCTCCTCTGATCTCCTGATGTCTGGAACTTCGCTCCTATGGCCCTTTGGTCTCACACCCCGGCTTCTGGCTCAAGAATTCAACTTCCCAGCTAAATCTCAGACTCTCTGAAGCTCTGCGCTGCCTCTGTGTGACATTGCGCTACCTCTCTGAACCTCTCTCTATCTTTTCTGCCTTGCAATCCTTGGATCTGGAAAACTTTCCTCCGGTCTACTATCCCTATCCCTCTCTCACTGCTTCGACTTTGCTAAGTCACTTGCGGCAACTCACAGCTGCTACTCAGGAAATCGACTTCCCAGCAAAATCAAGATGCATAAGTATGTTCTCCAAGTGCCCATCGAACTCCTTATAATCTCTCGTTGGAGCACCAATGGCCAAGATTAAAACATAGTCAAGGGCTAAGATTATCTGGGAATTGATCCTCGTCTTCTTCTATAAGAGTCACACTTGATTTAATTAATACCCTTTAATTAACCAGATTTCCTAAGTTTAGACTTAGGGAACCATTTAAAAAAGTTAATTATTTTAATTAAACAATCTCTAGGTGGAATTATCCCAAACGATTTACGGGTATTGGAAAAGGCATGTGTCTTAGTCTCTCTACAAAGTTTCAAGGCTAGAGCACATCCGATGCTAAAGAAATCAACACTCCCTCTTAGCGAGGAATGTGTTCAAGTGCTGAAGCATCACTCTGTCTTTGCACCATCTCCTGTTGCACTGCTGATGTCTAGCTCTACTGCCCACCAACTACTGCGCAACTTTGATATGAGTTGCATTTGTGCTGTCGCTGACCCTGCTGAACTGTTGCCAACGCTGCATCTGCACTGTAACCCTCTCTCCATCTGTTGTTGCTGCAACTGCAACATCTGCAACGGAAAAGCATCCAAAATACTGAAACAATTATGTTCAGTATGATGCATCTGACGTCCGACTTCTGACCGTTGCTAGCCTCTGCGTTCACTACAGCCTCTGCTCTGCTACTGACTCTGCTCAGTGCCAACTGCACTGTTGTCAACTATGCTCTGCACTACTCAGAATCTGACTGCTACTAGCTACTGCATTTATCACTCTGGCACCTGACTGCACCAACTGACACTGGTCCATCCTACTACTACTGACTATGGGCTCCCGTAGCAAGGTCTTGATCCAAGAGGTGGACTCCTCAAGGATCATGCCCATCCTGTAGCTCTCTGAGGCTACAACTCCAGATCACCCCACCTCACCCCTGGAGGCATCTTGACAATCATGGCAAACTCTTCCTCCAATCTGGAGGATAGTCTGCCGATGTCTGTGGATGCGGCTTGTTGATCCTGCTTCTCCTCCTTGTCCTTCTTTCTGAGAGGACACTGAGTGTTGTAGTGGCCCAGCTCGCCACACCTAAAGCACTTGATCTTCGAAATATCCTTCTTTCTTCTGCGTTGCTCTTGTTGCCCCTTTGATGCAAGGGTCACGTCCTCCTCTTCCTTAACTGCTTTCGCCCCACTGCTGTTACTGCCTCTAATGGTGGCCTTCACCAGATCATGCCTCATTTCCTCCTGCTGCATATCAGCCCATACACATTCCCAATCTGGCAGTTTTTCTCTGCCCAGGATGCTCTGGACGAAAACTTGCCAATCTTCTAAAATGTTATTCAATGCTAATCATACAAACTCTGAGGACTGGGATGCTGTCCCTACTGAAGCCAGTTGGTCCCGGACATCTTGAAGCCTCGTAAGGAAGGGGTCTACTCGCTCCCCTTTTTGCATCCTCGTGCATCTCAGCTTCTCCTCTAAGTACATCTTTCATTGCTCGGAAGATCCTTCGTATAACGTAGCTAAGGCTTCCCACATCTGTTGGGCAATATCCTTGTCGACCATATGGGATACTACATGATCTCGAACTCCGTCGAGAATGATTCTCTTAGTCTTCGCCATCTCATCCTTGTACTTCTTGAGCAGAACTGCATCGGCAGGCATAGCTACCACACTAACGACATACGTCTTGAGATCACGCAAATCTAGAAGGCAGGAAAGCCTCGCCTTCTAGATCACATAGTTGGAGGTTCCGTCCAACCGATCTTGATCTTTCAACCCAGCTGATGCCATCTCTCCTGAAAAAGTCAAATTGCTTCCTCTTCTCCTCTGCGCAGCTGCTACCCGGCTATTCACACTCCCTTCAGGAGTGAGAAATCTCGCACACAACTACTGCTGCTCTGCTTGGAAAATTTGAACTTCTTGGCTAGAAGTCCTCTGAGGAAGAAATTCCCTCAATATGTGTTATTCTCTCCTTCTGACGTTATTTTGCCAGCAACTGCTGCAAAATAACTGCATCCCAGCTAATGAAGATCTGCTCTACAAGGAGATTGCGCTGCTCCCTTCTGCCTCTAGAAAGCTTCGATCTAGAGAATCGAATTTCTCTATCAACTCACTCAGATAAATCGATCTCCCTCAAAACTTCGACCTCCTTGGCCCAAGGACTGCGCTGCCTCTGGGATTTCGAACTGTTGCCAAGACAAGATTTCAGACCTCCTTTTTCCTTTCTTTTTTGAGCTCTCCTAGAGTCCTACTCATGATTTGTGCTCTGATACCATGTGAAAAATCGGTTACTCAATTCCTACTGCAACAAACTGATAATATTTCTCCTACTTGTTAAATTACTTGAACAAGTTACTAGCAGTTTTCTACGGCAAACACTGAAATACATACATTGCAGCCTACACAAAATAAAACACTGTGAAAACTAAATACTACACTAGAGAGAAATAAACACACACATTAATTATCCTCGCTGATTATTCATTTTATTAATTTTCTTATTAATATCGAATTAATCACACTGCATATTCCTCACAAAATAAAACTAACGTTGTAGAAATAAAAAAACACTGGAAACTGAGAAATGCTAGCACACACACAAAAATTATGACATTGTTATTTTTGGACAAATGTCCCCGGAAAAACCCAATGAGGGAAAATCGTTGCAGCAATGAGGGTTTTTACTATTATGCAGTAACAAAAATTCTAAGTACAATAAAAATGTCGCCAAATTGGCGATTCTATCTGAGAGAAATACTGGCAAAAATATCTGAGGGAATTTTACCCTCGCTCCAAGCAATCTCGGCTCAGTCTAACCTCTGAAAAGCAAGTCATCCAAACCCTCGGCGTCACCTCAGCGTAGACCCTCACACGCTTGACCCAAAACTGATGCTAATCAAGCCATCCTACCTGTCGTTGACTGGGAAAATGTCTCTCTCACACTAGAAAATCCTCCTAACCTCTAGAAACTGAAATGACCTTACCTTTAGTCAAATCGAACTGCCCATTTCTTGAGGCTCCGCGCAGCCCCTGTGCTGCCTCTTGGAGATAAATTTCGACCTCCTCTCTCTGACTCTCCAGAACTGGAAATGTGAAAATTTCAAAATAGAAATCCTACTGCAGTGATAATATTATTTCTTCTACTTATTAATTCAGAAATAAGTTATTCACTGTGTTCTTATGGTGAATATCAAAATAAATTCTACTGCAGACTTCACAAATAAAATTCTGAAAGCGAATGCAATAACAACACAAGAATAACCACAATGACACAGTTATTTTTGGACAATCGTCCTCGGAAAAACCCAATGTGGGAAAATCGGTGCAGCAAATGAGGGTTTCTTTATTATTCTTCAGCAAAAATCTCTTGTACAATATACAACCAACAAAACAGAAGTGAGAAACTTTACAGATGCTTCCTGACAAATCTTTGATCCAGGAGAAGTGCTTCTCAACCCTTTGAATCCCTCTACGTCTTCCTACATCACTTTTCCTCACACTGGCCCAACGTCAAACTGCTCACGCAGTCCCAGCGTCAACCTGCCCTGCGTTGGCTCTCCCTGCTCTGCGTTTTATTGTCTTGTCATCCCAACTGATGTTGATGCCCTCTCTCTCTTGTCTTGTCATCCCAACTGATGTTGATGCCCTCTGATTCGATTTTCTCTTGTTGAACTTCAACCAGTGAAAAAATAGATCTTACTCGAGTAAATGAGTATCTGCCTCTGGTGTGTTCTCCAAGTGCCCATCAAGCCTCCTCTTATAATTCTCTCTTTGATCAATCAACGACTGAAATTAGATTCTAATCAATGGCTAGGATCATATTGACTTGATATCCGCCTTCTTCTAGAAGTTTCACCCACAGTTTAGATTAATACCCATTAATTATTTTAATTTCCTAAGTTTAGACTTAGAGTCCTGTTGACCACTAGAGTGGCACTTGATGATTATATGAAGACTCCATGCCTAAGGATGATCCAGAGGACACTTGTACCATCAGATATCATCAGTCAACAGAGTTTTTTAACGCTACTTCTATTTTCTCATCATCTTTCTTGTACCCAGATTCCACACCCTACGGGGAATTGTAATTAGTGATACTAGTAATGATCAGGTTTGAGTTTGTAACAGGCCTAGAATGTTGGGACTCAATCAGCAAACAAGTACACCTAGAGTTTTTTTTTATCTGGTAAATTATCCCTTCTTTTTCAGAGGCGGATAATTTTCTGGGTTTTTCACCCACTTTTTACCCCCAAAGCCGGGGTGACGGTTTGAAGGTTGAGCCCCTAACACAAGTGTCTAGAGACGATGTATATTACCATACTTGATTACACAAAAAAAATCGTGGAATTTGGTTAGGTCTAGGTAGTCATTTTTTAATTTTTTAGATTTCCTTCATGTCAAAATTTGCAAATAAAATTGTACTTGTAATGTAATAAGTGGTGTTTAGAGAAGTTGTATGGAGTATGAGTAATGAATTTACACCTCTCACCCTCAACTACTATGACACACTTTGATGGGTTAGTAATGTGTTTTGAACCCTCAAAACCCACTTTTCCTAAGTTTAGTGGAAAATCTGGCAATTAATTAAGCCAAAAATTAAATAAATGGAAAAAAAAATAAATATCCACACATACTAAATGTTGTGGAAATGAGGTCGAAAATTATGGGGGAGTTAAAGTGAAGTCCCAAGGTGATGTGGACTCCTAAAATCAAAGAAATGGCGTGCTCAAATAAAATCGAATTTATGGCATTAAAAGAAAAACTTGCTTACTTGGAAATTCGAATTTGTAAAGTTAATGCACATTTGGGAGGATTTGGGAGAATATTTGGGGGAGATTTTTGTGGGAAATTGTCCTCACATGGGTTACCACCCATATACACTTGTCTCTCTATCATAAAATTCGAATTTGACACACAAGGGAAGAAGAAAATGATGTCCACTTGCCAGAATTCGATTTTTGCAGTTGGCATTGGAGCTCCATTCAACAAATTCGAATTTCTCTTTGGGATTGTCATCTCATGCCACTTGTTTAATCACTTCTACATTGGGATTGGCTCCAGTGTCATTTGTCATTGTCATTCTTCATTGGGATTTTCTCCCAACTCTCTATATAATAGAGTTGTGGGCTCTCACATTGTATAATGTAATACGAGCTATTGTGCTTAAGGAGACTCTGTGGGATTGTATTCACTACTTGCAATATAATACAACAGTGTTTGGGGTAAAGCGTGATGGTGTTTTTCTCCTTGCATCTGTGGTAAATTCTTAACTTCTTATTATGCCTCTATTTATTTCTTCATGTCATTATTTCTTTCATGCTTGTTTCAAGTTATGTTAGTATGCAGCTATCTCATATTAGCATAAGAATTAATTATTTGCTTTATGAAAAAAAAAAATCTAGTGGATAATAGATGTATCTCTAGGAATTCTTTCCACTGCACTTATTTAATCTCATGTCGATTTAATGATTTGTGTTGAAGTTTTGTAGATGAATCATTATTTGGTCAAGTTTTTCAAGCGTGGGGGGAAATTCTCAGAGGAATCAACTCACTCTTGAAAAATATTCAAGGAGAACCCGCATGTTTTGAATTCCAAAGTCTCATCTATATCTTATTTGTGTCTTGCAAGGATTCTTTCAAGTTTCTTAAAGCTTTTATTTCTTGCATCAAAATATCAAACTTGGAAAAAATTATTTTTTACGTATTGTACTTCATTTATCAATATCTGGCTATTTCAAAGAGCTAAGTCATGGCTAGTCAAAGAGGAGAGTTTTCTCATACTCTTTGGCCTAGCCTCTTATAGATTATTTTTGTAACATACTCTGTTGTTATCTTGGTCTAACATTTGAGTTATTTTTGTATCCTTTTGAGCAAGATAGTTTCCATGCTCTTATTTGTAGACTTATTCATCTTGAAAGCATTTATAATATCTTCTACTAACAATTTAGTGTTTCACTTTTCAGGTTTATTTTGGCTTTCCATTTGAAAGCATTTCACTTCAATTTAAGCAAAATGCAATTTCATTTCTTAAAGAGCAAATACTTGGAAGACACTCGTTGTTTATGTATTTGATGCTTATCTTATGATGGTTATTGCTCATATCAATTTTTTGCTTATAAATCTTAAAGAGATAATCTATTTAACTCTAAAATTCTCCTAGAAACTCACATCCTTTTTAAATTAACTTTTCATTAGGGACTATCCCCCTTAGCTAACCTAGGAGATAGCTCAAACGGAGTGAGTCGGGATTAGTGTGACAACCCCTTCTCTGAGTTCCCTGCCACCAACCACACCTTATGGGATTGAAGGCTTTTCTCACTGACTTGTAGGTAAGTGTAGGCAGCAAGGTCAACATCTTTGGCGCCGTTGTCGGGGACAAGTCTTCTTGTACCTGAGAAATACAACTAACTTTTGGTTTTTGCATGTTGGATTTTAGAGTTAGATTCTTGTTCAAGTGGCAACTCCACTTATTTCATTTTCTGCAAGGATTTCTGCTTGAAGCTTGCTTCTTGTAGATTTCTTGCTAATCTTGGACAAGAGCCTCTCTCTGGTATCCATTTGCTTTTGCAGGGTCAAGTGAGCATGACATCATGAATGATTTGTTCCCCCTTGTGATTTTACTAACATTTCAAGATATCTGAATTTCATTCAGGATGAAGCCATTGAGGCTATTGAAGAGTTGCTTAGTTTTCTAGGTGACAATGCCATCAATACTGAAACTCACCTTAGGAATTTCCACCTTTGTGTGAGCAAATGGTGCCATGATATTAAACATGAGGATGTTAAAATGAGACTTTTCATCTTTTCATTAGATGAAAATGTAATGGATTGGTTCATAGAATTACCTGCTAACAGTTTTGATTCTCTAGAATCAATCATTGTCGCCTTTGAAGAAAAATATGGAGATGAAAGAAAGATCAAAGCGAAAGCAAATGAGAATGATAAGGATCTCATCAAGGGGTTGAATCAAATGATTAAGGATATGCAACTCAACCAAGTTCAACCCATTAAGACCATTGAGGTAAATCATGCACAAGCAATAAAGGCCATGGAAGTCAATCATTCTAATCAGATGACCTCTATTCAAAACAGGTTGCTCGCCATGGAAGAAAAACAAGTGCAATTAATCAACACTATGGAAACAAATCATGCCAAGGAAGTAAGCGTTATGAAGGCTAATCGGGTCACTTTTAAGAATAGTTTGGATGAAATGGAAAGATTACAGTTACAAAAATTCCAACTTATGTTAAATGACAAATGGGAAAAGAACAAAGAAACATATCATAAACCTCCCAATCCACTGAAGCAATCTTCATTTCATTATGAGGAGGTCATTTACTCCATTGAAAAATGGCTAATTGATGGAGACCTGGATAGCAAGGAAACTGAGGGGAGTCAGGTTTATACTTATGAGATTGATCCATCACCCATGTCAGAGCAGAAGCAATATAGACAAAGGCAGGTCAAGGAAGTCTTGGATACTTCGAATTTTCCATCAGAGCATCTTCAAGATGGGGCAAAAAGGTTTACTTTGATCACAGCAATATCAACATCACAATTTGTTAAGAAGAAAAGAAAAAAGCGGAAAGGATTTGGTAAATCTGATGACCATGTACAACACAGTGTTGGGACAGATCAAAGTCCTAAGATATTTAGAATTGGAAAGGGCACATCAGAAAAACCACCCATGGATTTGCCCGAAAGTAAGCAGGTTCTCAGCACAAACTTCATTGAGGACATCTGATGCCATGGGGCATCTTTTTGTATCATATTTCTAACCTTATCCCTTGTCATTTTTGTTTAATTAGTTTTATTTCATGAATAAATTGTCATTTATGCTCTTAGAATAAATTTCCATTTCTTCATTTCTGTACTTTATTTCATTTGATGATATTTTGAATGGACACTGCTGATATATGTCTTTTGTCGGTTGATGCAGATTCCAAGTTCTTGCACACTATCACTTCATATCTAGCATGCATCCCCATATGGAGCCAAATGTTGACCACTGGAGTGGCACTTGATGATTATATGAAGACTCCATGCCCAAGGATGATCCAGAGGACACTTGTACCATCAGATATCATCAATCAACAGAGTTTTTTAACTCTACTTCTATTTTCTCATCATTTTTCTTGTACCCAGATTCCACACCCTACGGGGAATTGTAATTAGTGATACTAGTAATGATCAGTTTTGAGTCTGTACCAGCCCTAGGATGTTGGGACTCGATCAGAAAACGAGTACACCTTGGAGTGTTTTTTTTTATCTCGTTAATTATCCCTTCTTTTTCAGAGGCGGATAATTTTCTAGGTTTTTTCACTCACTTTTTACCCCAAAGCCGGGGTGACGCTTTGAATGTTGAGCCCCTAACACATCTTAGTGTCTAAAGTCAATGTATATTACCATACTAGATCACACAAAAAAATTCGTGGATTTTGGTTAGGTCTAGGTAGTCATTTTTTATTTTTTTTAATTTCTCGCAGGTCAAAAATTGCAAATAAAATTGTACTTGTAATGTAATAAGTGATGTCTAGAGAAGTTGTATGGGGCATGAGTAATGAAATTTACACCTCTCACCCTCAAATTTCTACTATGACACACTTTGATGGGTTAATAATGTGTTTTGAACCCTCAAAACCCACTTTTCCTAAGTTTAATGGGAAATTTGACAATTAATTAAGCTAGAAATTAAATAAATGGAGAAAAATAAATATCCACACATGCCAAATGTTGTGAAAATGAAGTGGAAAATTATGGGGGAGTTAAAGTGAAGTCTCAGGGTGATGTGGACTTCTAAAATCAAGGGAATGACATGTCCTCAAATAAAATCAAATTTCTGACATTAAAGAAAATAGTTGCTTACTTGGAAATTCGAATTTGTGAAGTTAATGCACATCTGGGAGGATTTGAGAGAATATTTGGTGGAGATTTTTGTGGGAAATTGTCCCCACATGGGTTACCACCCATATATACTCGTCATTCTATCATAAAGTTCGAATTTGACACATAGGGGAAGAAGAAAATGATGTCCACTTGCTAGAATTCGATTTTTACATTTCGCATTGGAGCTCCATTCAACAAATTCAAATTTCTCTTTGGGATTGTCACCTCATGCCACTTGTTTAATCACTTCTACATTGGAATTGGCTCCAATGCCATTTGTCATTGTCATTCTTCATTGGGATTTTCTCCCAACTCTCTATATAATAAAGCCATGGGCTCTCACATTGTATCATGTAATACGAGCTATTGTGCTTGAGGAGATTCTTCGGGATTGTATTCACTACTTGTAATATAATACAACAGTCTTTGGGGTAAAGCGTGATGGTGTTCTTCTCCTTGCATGTGTGGTACATTCTTGACTTGTTATGTTTCTATTTATTTCCTCGTGTCATTATACCTTTCATGCTTGTTTCAAGTTATGTTGTTAGTATGCAGCTATCTCATATTAGCATAAGAATTAATTATTTGTTTTATGAAAAGAAATCTTCTAGTAGACAATAGATGTATCTCTAGGAATTCTTTCCACTGCACTTATTTAATTTCATGTCGATTTAATGATTTGTGGTGAAGTTTTGTAGATGAATCATTATTTGGTCAAGTTTTTCAAGCGTGGGGGGAAATTCTCAGAGGAATCAACCCATTCTTGAAAAATATTCAAGGAGAACCCGCATGTTTTGAATTCCAAAGTCTCATCTATATCTTATTTGTGTCTTGCAGGGATTCTTTCAAGTTTCTTAAAGCTTTTATTTCTTGCGTCAAAATAACAAACTTGGAAAAAAATATTTTTTACGTATTGTAATTCATTTATCAATATCTTGTTATTTCAAAGAGCTAAGTCATGGCTAGTCAAAGAGGAGAGTTTTCTCATACTCTTTGGCCTAGCCTCTTATAGATTATTTTTGTAACATACTCTGTTGTTATCTTGGTCTAACATTTGAGTTATTTTTGTATCCTTTTGAGCAAGATAGTTTCCATGCTCTTATTTGTAGACTTATTCATCTTGAAAGCATTTATAATATCTTCTACTAACAATTTAGTGTGTTTCACTTTTCAGGTTTATTTTGGCTTTCCATTTGAAAGCATTTCACTTCAATTTAAGCAAAATACAATTTCATTTCTTAAAAAGCAAATACTTGGAAGCCACTGGTTGTTTATGTATTTGATGCTTATCTTATGATGGTTATTGCTCATATCAATTTTTTGCTTATAAATCTTAAAGAGATAATCTATTTAACTCTAAAATTCTCCTAGAAACTCACATCCTTTTTAAATTAACTTTTCATTAGGGACCACCCCCTTAGCTAACCAAGGAGATAGCTCAAACGGAGAGAGTCGGGATTAGTATGACAACCCTTTCTCTGAGTTCCCTGCCACCAACCACACCTTATGGGGTTGAAGGCTTTTCTCACTGACTCGTAGGTAGGTGTAGGCGACAGGGTCAACAGATCCCATTAAAAATAATTAATTATTTTAATAAAACTGTCTCTGGGTGGAATATCCCAAAACGATTTTTGGGTATTGGAGAATGCATGTGTCTAAGCCTCCCTGCAAATTTTGAGACTTAGAGCATATCCGATGCTACTAGAAATAAACACTCCCTCTTAGTGAGGAATGTGCTCTAGCAATGCAACCTGCTAAAGCATCACTCTGTTCTGTAACATCTCCCTCTGCGTTGCTGATGTCTGACATGTTGTCCACCAACCTCTGTGCAAATGTTGCATCTGTACTATTGTTGACCCTGCCACTGTCAACACTGCATCCGTACTGCAACTCCCTCTGAATTTTTGCATTTGTGTTGTTGCTGGCACTGCCAACTATCCCTGCACTGCAAACTACTGCTGCTACTGAAACAGATTTTCTACCATACCCATCTGCTCTCTGAACTGAGTGAACTTAGCTCTTCCAAGAGCCTTTGTGAGTATATCGGCTACCTACTCTCCTGTGGGGACATACTGTAGCTATACTACCCCACGCTGAACACAGTCTCCAATAAAGGGACATCTGATATCTATGTTTTTCGACCGATCATGAAATATTGGATTCTCAAAGAATTTGATACAACTCTGATTATCACAATGAACCATGGTCGCTTCCATCCTTTTTCTAAACAAGCTCACAAGCAATTTTCTGAGCCATATAGCTTCGCACATGGTTGTGCTGGCTTCCATATATTCTTCTTTTGTTGAGCTTAGAGCTACCAATTTTTGCTTCCTGCTGCACCAAGATATCATCCCTGATCCAACACTGAAGCAGTACCCTGAAGTACTTTTCCGGTCTACTGAACGTCCTGCCCAATCTGCATCTGTGAACCCATTCAATTTGACGTCCTCTCCTCGGGAGTATTTCAACCCATATCTGACTGTTCCACGCACATACCTAAGAATGTGTCTAGCTATTGCCCAATGCACCCTTTTTGGTTCCACCATGAACTGACTAAGAGTGTTGACAGCAAAGCAAATGTCTGGCCTAGTGTTGACCAAATACATGAGTGACCCAATGAGCTTCTTGTACAAGGTGGGGTCTACTTCCTTGTCTCCTGAAGCATCTATTTCTTCTAGTTGGTGATCATGGGAGTAGCCATGGGTCGACAATCTTGCATTCTGAATCTCTTCACAATTTCCGTAGCATATCTTCCTTGTCCAAGGAAGATCTCCCCATTCTTCTGCAAACTTCCAACCCTAGAAAATAATGCATCAACCCCATGTCCTTCAAGTCGAATTTCAGCTTCAAGATTCTTCTTGCAATCTTGTGTGAGCTCGAATGACCCAGTTAGGAATAAGTCATCTACATATAATACTGGAATAAGTGGCTCATTCTCTACCATCAAATCGTAGAGATTGGGATCAGCATCACTCTTGACAAATCCCAACTGTTGTAAGTAACTACCAATCTAACCATACCATGCTCTGGGTGCCTGCTTGAGCCCATACAGGGCTTTCTTTAATCTGCAAACATGAGTTCTCTTCTCATGAGTTTCGAAGCCTTCGGGTTGTTCTATATACACCTCCTCTTCTATCACCTCATTTAAGAATGTTGTCTTGACATCCATCTGGTGAATCTCCCATCCCATTTGAGCTGCTAGGGATATAACAGATCTGATAGAGGTGTATCGGGCAACGAGGGCAAAGGTCTCTTCATAGTCTATTCCTTCTTTCTGAGCATACCCCTTTGCCACGAACCTTGCATTGTACTTCTCTATACTGCCATCTGCAGCATCCTTGATCTTGTAGATCTATCATGATCCTACAGCTGATCTAGGTACTACTTCCCAGACATCATTCGTCATGATAAAATTGTATTCCTCTACCATGGCATCCACCCATACTTGTTGTTGAACAGCGTCCTGAAAGCTAGAGGGTTCTTCAACCTGAGCTACCAATGCGTGGTATCTGTCAGGTTGTTTACACTGCCTTTTCTCGGTTCTAGGAGCTCCAACAAACTCCTCTGTGTCCCTCAGTGTCTGTCGTACTTGTCTGTTAGTTCTACCACTAGTGTTGGGAGGCTCAACCAACTCCTCCTCCTAATCCTGTCGTTCCATCTGCTAAGAACTATCTGCATTTCCTCCTTCTGAGGAGATATGGGTACTGGTCACTATACTCAATCTAGGTGTTTGTCCTCCCGCATGTTCTCCTTGCTGCCCCTGCTTCTCCTGGACTAATGGAACATCTCCTGACTGATCTTTTGCAGGCATCTCACGAGATTTCCTGAAAGCTCTGTCCTCCATGAACTTTGCATCCCGTCTCACTACAATCTTCCTGCTGCTAGGAATGTAGATTCTATATGCCTTTGGGGTCTCGGAGTAGCCTACGAGATACCCTTTTTTAGCAGTCTGATCCAGTTTACTGCGCTTCTCGTCTGGAATGTGACGATAAGCCACACTTTCGAATATCCTGAGATGACTGACTTCCGGCTTCTTCCCTGTGAAGACCCCTTCAAGTGTTTTCTTCCCCAATGCTCTATGAGTTCTATTCTCGATATACATTTTTGGGTTGCAAGCTTCTGCCCATAGATATCTAGGTAGATCATGATCATACAACATAGCTTTGACTGCCCTAACAATAGTTCTATTTTTCTGTTCTGCTACTCCACTCTGCTCTAGATTATATGTTGTCCACTCTCTTTTGATGCCCTGTTTTGCGTAGAAATCTATGAAGTCTTTGTCCGTATATTCTCCACCATTATCTGAACGCAATACCTTTATCTTTTTCCCTGCCATATTTTCAACAAGAGCTTTAAACTCTCGAAAATGATCAAAGACCTCATCCTTGGTCTTTAAGAAATAGATCCAGGTTTTTCTGGAGTGATCATCAATAAAGGTGACAAAGTATTCGCCACCACTAAGAGCTCTTGCGGACATAAGACCACAGATATTTGAGTGTATCAATCCTAATACATATTTTTATCTATTGTTACTTCTAGAAAAAGCTACTTTACCATACTTTCCTAGTACACACCCTCTGCATAAGTCATCATGTTCACTACTAAGGACTGGTACTCTTGTAATAATCTCTCTGAGCATCCTCATTGCTCCATGGTGTAAATGCCCCATTCGCCTGTGCCATAATTCATTTCGTTCCTTTTCACCATCATAGTTGCTGCCTACCAATGCCATTGGAGACTCAAGCTGCAACCTATACAATTTGTTGCTTCGAGTTCCAATTTGTATTTTCTTCTTCCAGCTTGGATGCTTGAAGTATATTTTCTTTCCAATGAAGTATACATCGTATCCCTTATCCTATAACTGAGACACTGAAATCAGATTCATTCCTAATCCCGACACATGCAAAACATTGGTGGCTCAGATGTTGGTTCCTACTTCTGTCTGAAATGCTATGGTGCCCCTCCCTACTGGAGTACACTTTGTTTGATTTCCCATTGTAATATGGAAATCCATTTGTTCTTCTTGATAGCTCGAGAAATATTCTCATACTCCAGTCATATGAGTTGAACCCCGCTATCAATATACCAAACATTTGTTGACGCTGAACTTGCTAGGCAAGCGAATTCTTCTTCTAGTCTAGAAGCCAATTCTGAGTTACTTTGAGTGTCCATCTTTGTGTTGTTTTCTAACGCTATCCTACCCCAGCCACTGTCGTAGAATAAACTACGTCCTTTCCTGAAAACTATGCAATTCTCTGGGGTTTCGATTTTCTGCCCTTGCAGGAATATCTAACTCCCTCTGTTTCCTCAACGAGAGCTCTTCAGTCTGCACTCCTGCTTAACCTTGCTCTGATACCATGTGAAAATTTCAAAATAGAAATCCTACTGCAGTGATAATATTATTTCTTCTACTTATTAATTCAGAAATAAGTTATTCACAATGTTCTTACGGTGAATATCAAAATAAATTCTACTGCAGACTTCACAAATAAAATTCTGAAAGCGAATGCAATAACAACACAAGAATAACCACAATGACAGTTATTTTTGGACAATCGTCCCCAAAAAAACCCAATGTGGGAAAACCGGTGCAGCAAATGAGAGTTTCTTTATTATTCTTCAGCAAAAATCTCTTGTACAATATACAACCAATAGAACAGAAGTGAGAAACTTTACAAACGCTTCCAGACATATCTCTGATCTAGGAGAAGTGCTTCTCAGCCCCTTGAATCCCTCTGCGTCTCCCTGTGTCACTTTTCCTCATGTTGGCCCAGCATCAAACTGCTCACGCAATCCTAGCGTCAACCTGCCCTATGCTGCCTCTTTTTGCATCACACTTATGTGCTAGCTCTCCCTGCTCTGTGTCTTCTTGCCTTGTACTCCCGACTGATGTTGATGCCCTCTCTCTCTTTCTCACCTGCAACTCTCCCTCTAATTCGATTTTCTCTTGCCGAACTTCAACTAGTGATAAAATCGATCTTACTCGGGTAACTGAGTATCTGCCTCTGGTGTGATCTCCAAGTGCCCATCAAGCCTCCTCTTATAATTCTCTCGTTGATCAATCAACAGTCCATATTAGATTCTAATCAATGGCTAGGATCATATTGACTTGATCTCCGCCTTCTTCTAGAAGTTTCGCCCATAGTTTAGATTAATACCTATTAATTATTTTAATTTCCTAAGTTTAGACTTAGGGTCCCATTAAAAATAATTAATTATTTTAATAAAACTGTCTCTCGGTGGAATTTCCCAAAACGATTTCTAGGTATTGGAGAATGCATGTGTCTAATCCTCCCTACAAATTTTGAGACTTACAGCACATCCGATGCTACTATAAATCAACAGGAAACTCCTCCAAAATACTGTTATGTTGCCCCTCTGCCACCTGCTACTTGATCACTAGCTCGATCTCGCTGTTGAATCACCTGCTACTACAAAATTGAACTGCCATGATCGCAAAATATCTACTTTGGTGTATTCTCCATCTACCCATCGACCTCTTCTTAGAATCTCTAGTTGGGACTCCAACGGCCAAGATTAAAACTTAATCGATGGTTGAGATCATCTCCAAGTCGATCTGTGTGAGTTTCTAAAGAATTCTCACCTTTCTCAATTGATTGTTATTAATTAACCATTTTTCCTAAATTAGATTTAGGAAATTTTTAATTACGGTCAATTAATTTAATTGAACCATCTCTAGGTGGAATTTACAGAAACAATTTTTGAATTTTGGAGAACTCTTTTGTTTTAGCGTCTCCACAAAGTCTCGAGACTAGAACATCATCCGATGCTACAAAAACTCACACGTAAATGGTCTCCACTACCTATGATAGAAGAAACCATCCAAGGAATCACACCACACAATGCCCCTCCTCTACCACCTTCATGAGAAGCATGTCTAAACTCACCCTCATAGAAATTATTCATGAAGGATCTACACAAAAATTTGGTAATTTTTAACTTTATGTAGTAAAGGATATCTGGTTTGATCACCTGGACAGTAGCCATATAAGAACTCATGTTCCATCCCCAAATGCCCCTCTAACATTCCAAGGAACAAAGTCGTATTTCATGGGCACTCTTCATCAAGTCCCTACTTGAGGACTGCAAAATTATTGTCTATTATCAAAGTATCTGCAGCACAGTGTCTGAAGCGGAAGTTGGGGCATTAGTACCATTTTCTCTTGTAATTATGGTGATTATCAAAATTTAGATGACTTGACCCATGTTTAACAAGTATCATGCTGCAAAGTTGTAACAGCCTTGGTTGTCACTCAATGTCATCTAACAAGTTTGCAATAAAAACAACCAGTATTAGCATTGACTTCAACCCAAAATTCACAAAATCAACAAGCAGTGGTAGATATTACAACATCAAACAAGATTTGATTCAAAAGCCAAATATTAAAGCCAAGTGAACAAAATTATCTACTAAAGCTTGAGAATGTTAGAATAGTGCTAAAAGTAAGCAATACCATGATACTTACAACACAAGAGGCCCCCAATGGCCTAAATTCTTATCAATCCAGACCAGGAAGTCTTTTAACATCTGCAATATAAAAAGTAACTTAATTTAAACAAAAAGGTACAGTTTAAAAGCAAGATATTAGATATGGTAATAAAGAAAATGGATGGAAAAACAATAAGATTTTCAAAATAACACTTTCTCCTTTAACTCAGCAATGTGGCTATTAAAACAGCAAAATGAAATTGCTCAAGATAATAAAAGGTGTCTCCTAATTTGTCTAAAGAATGATAATGATGACCGTTATAGATACACGCAAGCCAAATGAACTAGCACACGAATGGTCAATATCCATGAACCAGCACATATCGTGATTATTTTACAATATACATTTGCTTCATTTTCACTTTGAAAATTGCCCAAACAACAATCGTGAATTTCTCATCAAAGCCCACTACCCACTTTGAAATCCAACGAATCAAATGTAGATTATGTTTGGTTCTTCCACCATAGGAACACAAAAGTTTTGAAAAGAACATAAGGATATCCACAACAGATACCATATACCATTTTAAGAGCTGCTTAAATACAACAAGGTAAATAAGCTACAAACTATTCAGTAGAAGTAATGTCTGGCATTCCTAAATTGATTTACTTGAGTGGCAAGGCTAACTAGAATCTATCACTACTATCCAAAGATGGACTATAACTCACAAATATCAAATATTTCAACTAAACCCCAATATGTCATTCGATAAATGAAAAGCTAAAAAATGCATCTTGAGTGACACTAAAATTAAGAACTGCATAACTCACAATTTGCAGAACAAGATAAAGATAACGGATGCTCTTAACGTAATTATTAGACTTCAAGAATTACAAAAATAATACTTATTTTAACTCTCAATTAATGGTTCGATTATTTCCATATTTTGTGGTCATTTTGGTACATTCTAGAACATAGAGAGCCAAAACATAAAATAAGTCACTTGCTCATTAGAAAAAACTGCAAACATCTTAAATTTTAACTATGCCTTTGGAAATGATATTCACCTACATGTGGGTAGGTGTCGATGGACGCCCAAGGGGTTAACTCAACTAGTTGTTACCAATGTTGTTGGGCATTTGGTTAGTTCCATGCCAACAAGTGCCTAGTTCAAATCCAGATGAGACAGACTAGTCTACTCTGACTGGTTTACTAGGGAGACCATCCACAAATGTGGGAAAGCATCCTTTGGGTTTCCCCATAAGGTTTTCCTTGGAAAAAAATAGGTGTCAATGATAATGATGTTTGGGTTAGTTCTAGGCAGATATCTTAAAACAATACATCATGGCATCTACTAGCACAATTTTTCAGGTTTCATTTAATATTACAGTTCACCACACACAAAAGCCTTAGCCATGTGAATCAAATATATCCTATCAAAGATCAACAAAATAAAGAAAACCAATATTAACAGGACCGGACCAATCATCAAAGTGTCAACCCCCAAAACCTGAACCAAACTGAAGCCAAAAGAAAAAACAGAAAAGAATTGGACCACAAAACCGATCTCCAAAAAACACATCAAATATTCAAATTTTGAAAAAAAAGCATATACATATGAATCCAAACCATTATGTACAAATATGCAAAGTTTCAGTATTGGTGCATATAACCAAAATAGTGCCAAGTGCAACACATCTTTGAACTAAAATACATCAACAAAAGACTCCAAATGGCCTCCAGACACTAAATAAGCATAGTACTAATGAATAGTCTAGAATCTACATTCCTATCATATGATAGAATAATCTAAATTCACATCCTATCATATGAATCTAAGCATAGTACTAATGAATAGTCTAGACTCTAGAATCTACATTTCTATCATATGATAGGATAATCTAAATTCGCATCCTATACATCCTCGACCTCAACATGACTAGACTCTACAATGGGATTTCAGCCTGATTACTTGGCCCTAAAGGTAGTGGTACCTGTCCAACCTTCGGATCCTCTAGCTATGGAAGTGGATCCAAGTCCATCCAAGAAACATCTTCATTGTTGAATGTTGGTGGCTGAGTCTCCACAACCCACTTTAATAAGGGAACCAAGTCATCCAATCCTATGCTGTCCAATTTAGGTGTCTTGTTCAACAACTGGTTGTGCCTCAACCTAAGGTTGTATTGAACACAATACCATATCATACAATTATTTTTTGTTCCAAACAGTTTCGCTTCTGGTGTGTCTACACTCAAAAACACTCATACAGTCACGCCGAACCTGGTCCTTCTACAACAGCTGTATGAACCTTCACCCTATGTGATTCAGACATTAGTCCCTCAGAATGTATGCTCTTATATCATGTTAATTTCTTACCATAGCAATCCAACAACTAATTCCTAGCAGATTTACGTCTACTGAATAAAAGCACAGTTAAGGTTTTAACAAAATATCCAGCTGCCAGCAGAAGCAATAAAATAACTGTTGGAATTTAGTAGCCATGGTTAGTATTTTCATCAAGAAATGAAAAGAAAAATTAAATTTGAATTTATGCCCCCACAATTGTCAAGTCGGCCTACCCAAGAGACACGTCTTTTCACATGGACGAATCAATTATCAACTATATATTGAGCCTATTTGCTCTTCTCCCGGACACAATTCAGAACTCATATCTGAGGAAGAAAGCTCGCTGATCTGAGACAAGAAAGAGGCATAAAAGCTCGCTGGTCTGAGGCTACTCTCTGTGGAAAAAGCTCGCTGGTTTGAGGCTACCTTCTGTGGAAAAAGCTCGCTGGTCTGAGGCTACTCTCTGTGGAAAAAGCTCGCTGGTCTGAGGCTACTCTCTGTGGAAAAAGCTTGCTGGTCTGAGGTATACTCTCTCTCGAATATATGTGAAGCTCTGAGGCAGACTCCTGTGGAATATATGTGAAGCTCTAAGGCACATAGTTCTGTGATATATGTGAAGGTCTGTGATTCATCTGAGGCTCATCATCTCCGTGACAAGCGCGAAGGTCTGCTGCTCTTTGTGATCTGAATATGACCTTGTTGCAGACTTTCTTGAAGGTCACATTTGTGACATTTTTTGTTTTGGCATTTTGGAGGGATGGCTTGATGCCTATGGAAGTTCACCTTGCTGGTTAGTTTCTGATTATGTCTTGATGTATTGACTGGAATATTCTGATGTACAAATCGATGAACTGAACTCTCTCCCTCATAAGAAAAGATTTGATCGGTTTTCCCCTTGTGGGTTTTGCCCTGGCCACTGGCCTAATTTCTGGTGTCTCGTTTCATTGTTTACTGTGATCTCTATTGCTCTATTGAATAAATTAATGGTTGAAAATTTTCATGTATAACTTCTTAATGAATGGAATGTGCTAAAGAAGTCTAATTGTATCATTGGAAGTAGTGATCAGTTTGAAAAATTGCACTAGTCTTGATTGAACTAGAAAATCAACAATAACCAACCTCACATATGCACACACAAAAATCTACCCAAACAACAGCTCTTCATTTAATTAATCAAAACTTACTTGGGCTCCTTTACTAGGAAAAATGGCCCAAACTGAGATCTAATCCAGCTGATCAAGCCCTAGACTTGGCTGATCTGGATCTAACTGCTGCCCCCTTTGCACCTTCCTTGGACCCAGCGTACTTTAGAAGAATTCCTTCTCCACCCACCACTAAGATGTGTCTCTCAATGCCTTGTGCCCCTGTGTGTTGTGTCTTCTCCCTTGGCCTAGCTCTTCTTTTATAAACTTGAGTTATGGCCAAATCCACAACCATAATCTCCAAAGTGGTTGACAGCTAAGATTAGATCTTGCCTCACTTGAGATCAATGGTTGAGATTCATCTAATTCATTAATGCAGATAACCTTTGCATTATTATTAGATTAGATTAAAATCACTTTATCTCATTAAAGAACTACTTTAATGATTAATGGGTCCATTAGGCGACTTCTACACACCGACACTTAGGCTTATGCAGAACTAATTGCGGGAGCTACAAATATCAACAAATTCTTGGGGTTGGTCAAGGAAAACTTTTGGGTCACATTGTTTCAAAAGATGGAGTTAGAGTAGATCCAAAAAGGATAGAGGCTATTCAAAGCATTGAACTGCTGAGGTCAAAGAAGGAATTGCAATCATTTTTCAAAACAGTGAATTTTATAAGTAGGTTCATTCCAAATATAGCAAAAATTATCAAACCCCTTAACAGATTATTAAAAAAGGATGCAATTTTCAAATGGGATGATGAAGGCGATGCATAATTTAACCAAATTAAAGAAGCCATCATGAATGCTCTAGCATTGGTAAGCCTAGATTTTTCTAAAGAGTTTTTAATGTTTTCATTTGCTTCTAACGACACTATTACAAGTGTGTTGCTCCAAAAGAATGTTGGAATTTCTAAGTCTAACCCGTTAGAAACCCTTCATGTACTTTTTGACTTATTCCTACCTACTTGTTGTGTTAATTAACAAGTTATTTACCATGTAAAAATTGGAAATAAATACAAGTACATGCTCAACACATTACATATCATCAACTGAAAGAAACAGAAACAAGCACACAAGTGACACCGTTGTTTTGGACTAATGTCCTCGGAAAAACCCAATGCAGGAAAACTGGTGCAACTATCTAAGGGTTTGATTTATAAAACAATTTCATAATACAATCTGGGTGCCAAATCCGGCTCACCCAACAAAAAAAAATCTCAGTAGTACCTCTCTACTCGGAAGCAGATATTTCGGCTGAAACCTCGGATAAACATTCCGGCAGCTCCACAGCTCCATTCTGCCCCACGAAACCCCAGCGTCAGCCTCTAGGGACTGTGTCAACTCTCTCTGGTCCAGCGTTAGCCCAGCGTCACTCTGGTTTGGCCTGCGTCAACCTCTGGAGGCACTGCGCCAGTCCTATGTCCCTCTGCGTCGCCCATGCTGGCCCTCTGAGGCACTGCGCAGCTTCTAGCTGCCTCTACGTGAGCCCTAGCTAGCTCTGCGTGAACCCTTGGCTGCTTTTGCGTCCCTCTCTCCAGCTACTGCGTTGATCCTCCCAGTGCTATTTCTGCCTCTCTGCTTTTGTATTCACTGCCCCTCAGCTGCAACTCAGATCACTCTCTCAACTTTCTCAGCAAACCCAGCCCCAGAAAGTCGAAATCTTGATCTCTTGGTGTGTTCTCCAAGTGACCCTCAAGTCTCCTCTTATACTTTTGTCATTGACAAATCAACAGCTGAGATTAAGTCCCTAATCAACGGCAATGATTAGATTTGGCTTGATCCATGACTTTTGGACCATTCTAACACAGTTTTATATTAATTCACATTAATTTTTTAGACTCAGGGACTCCATTAAAAATATTAATTATTTTAATATCTCTCAAACTGTTTAGAATCTGCCCAAACCATTTCTGGGTATTGGAGATCTCATGTGTCTTGGCCTCTCCACCAATTTTCGTGGCTAGAGCATATCCGATGCTACCCCAAATAAACACTCCCTCTTAACAAGGATTGTGCTCTAGCAATACTCCTCACTCAGTACCACCCTGATCATCCGACATTGGTCCCTGTGTTTATTTTCCCTAAGTTTAGACTTAGGACTCAATTTAAAATTTTTATTATTTTAATATCTCTCAAACTGTTTAGAATCTGCCCAAACCATTTCTGGGTATTGGAGATCTCATGTGCCTTGGCTTCTCCACCAATTTTCGTGGCTAGAGCATATCCGATGCTACCCCAAATCAACACTCCCTCTTAGCAAGGACTGTGCTCTAGCAATACTCCTCACTGAGTACCACCGTGATCATCCGACATCATTCCCTGTGCTGATGATAGGCCTATTGCCCATCATCTGCACTAATGCATCCTGTACTGCTACCCATGGCCCTGCCACTGCCACTACTGCATCCGTACTGCAACTCCCTCTGCATCTGTGCTGCTGCCCATGGCCCTACCACTGCCACTGTTGCATCTGCACTGCAACCCCTCTCATCATGCTACATTGTGTTGCCCATAGCACTACCACTGCTAACTGCTGCACTGCAACTCAGTTACTGGGAAGTAAGTAATTGATCTCCCAACTCTTACATCTTTGTCAGGCTAGAGACACCCTTGATGTTGAAACTCCCTCTGTCGCTGACAAGTGCTCCCTCTCTGACCTTGCATTGTTGCAACAACTCCATGCATCTCGCACCGTTGCACACCTCTCTGTGCCATCTTGCACTAGTGCAACACTCCCATGCTTCTCGCACTGCTACCTCACGTTGTCTTAGGAATCCTACACTATAGCTCCCTCTGTCGCTCCATCTGCATCCGTCTCTACTGACATTGCCAGTACTGCTACTCCTCTTCGGGGCTCCCGTAGCAAGGTATAATCCAAGAGGTTGGGCACCTCGAGGATCTTGCCCCTCATCGCCTGTAGTCCGTCTGACTACAGCTCGATGTCTCCCCACTTCCGCTCAAGTGGCGTGTGATCACTCATGGCACAGTCATTGTCTGTCTCCACTTCCTTCTCTGCCCTTGCTGGCGCAACCTTAGTCTCAGAGGCCTCTCCCTTGCTCTTCTTCCTTAGACACTGGGTCGTATAATGACCTAGCTCCCCACAGTGGAAGCATTTGACCTTGGAGAGGTCCTTCTTCCGTTTCTCATGCTTTCCCTTAGATGCTAGCGCAGCATCCACCTCCTCCTCCTCCTTGATTTTGATCCCCTTGCCATTGCTTCCCGCCTTGCTCAGCCTTTTGATCTCTTCTTGGCAAAGACAAACCCACATTTCCTCCCAATCTGGAAGGGTCGCCCTGCCTAGTATGCTATGGACAAACACCACCCAGTCTTCTGAGACTGCGTTTAGGGTTGTTCTCACCATCAATTCTTGATCCGGCATGGCCCCTATGGAAGTCAGTTGATCCCAGATCTCCTTCAATCGACCGAGGAAGGGGTCGATCTGTTCCCCCTTTTGCATCTGGTATGATCGCAGCTGATTTTCTAATAACATCCTTCTCTGCACAGATGTATGCTGGTACAAATTCTTTAGGGCCTCCCACATCTCATTTGTCGTGTCCTTTTCGGAAATATGTGGTACTACATGGTCCTTGACCCCGTCAAGAATGATGCTCTTGGCCCTCACCATTGCCTCCTCATACTTGTCGTTATCAGCTGGGTCCACTGGGATAGCTATCGTCCTCAAGGCGATGTGCTTGACAAGATTCCTGTCTAGAACGGATAGGATTTTGGCCTTCGAGACTACAAAGTTTGAGGCTTCGTGCAGTCTGTCCTGGTCTCTTACCTCATTCACTATCGTCTCGCTGCTCCTCTACTTCCCTCCTGGAAGTTCTTGGTGTGTCTCCCTCTGAGCCTCGATTTCCCTCCTGGAAACCCTTCTGCCAATGTTGAGATGCCCCCACTCCAATCATTAGTGTAGTTGCACCACTGATCCGGATTTCTCGGCTAGAAATCCTTGGTAGCAACTCCCTCCTCCTTGGCCTTGCCCTGCTGGGTATTGTTCTGACTACAGTACCCCACCAGCTCCACTCTGCAACTTACCCATAGCCTCCTAAACCCCAGCAAACTGAAGGTTAGAGCTCCTAGGCTCTGCGCAATCCCGACACCGGCAAGTCAGCTTCCTCAGCCAACTGCGTCAGCTCTCCTGGTCTCTGCGTGAGCCTGTCTTTGCCTCCCTCAACCTTTGCACTGCCTCTTCTTGGCTCAATCTTGATGACGCTGGCACTGCATCACCCCTTCCTTGCTGCTACTCTGCTACGAACAACTTTTGTCACTTGGGACAGTTGTTTTCTGTTGTTGCTGCTCTGCTCGGCTGATGTCCTCAGTTCTCCTATGATCTACAACCACGCTCTGATACCATGTTGGAATTTCTAAGTCTAACCCGTTAGAAACCCTTCATGTACTTTATGATTTATTCCTACCTACTTGTTTTGTTAATTAACAAGTTATTTACCATGTAAATACCTGAAATAAATACAAGTACATGCTCAATACATTACAGATCATCAACTGATGGAAACAAAAACAAGCACACAAGTGACACCATTGTTTTTGGACTAATGTCCCCGGAAAAACCCAATGCGAGAAAACCGGTGCAGCTATCTGAGGGTTTGATTTATTAAGCAATTTCAGAATACAATCTGGGTGCCAAATCCGGCTCACCCAACAGCGAAAAATCTCGGCATTAGTACCTCTCTACTCGGAAGTAGATATTCCGACTGAAACCCCGAATAAACACTCTGGCAGCTCCACAGCTCCAATCTGCCCCACGAAACCCCAGCATAAGCCTCTAGGGACTGCATCAGCTCTCTCTGGCACAGCGTTAGCCCAGCATCACTCTGGCTTGGCCTGCGTCAACCTCTGGAGGCACTGCGTCAGTCCTCTAGCCCTCTGTGTCACCCACGCTAGCCCTCTGAGGCACTGCACAGTTCCTGGTTGCCTCTACGTGAACCCTTCGCTGCTTCTGCATCCCTCTCTCCGGCTACTACGTTGATCCTCCCGGTGCTATCTCTGCCTCTCTGCTTCTGTATTCACTGCCCCTCAGCTACAACTCAGATCACTCTTTCAACTTTCTCAGCAAACCCAGCCCCAGAAAGTAGAAATCTTGATCTCTTGATGTGTTCTCCAAGTGACCCTCAAGCCTCCTCTTATACATTTCTCGTTGACAAATCAACGGCCGAGATTAAGTCCCTAATCAACGGCTAAGATTAGATCTAGCTTGATCCATGACTTTTGGACCATTCTAACATAGTTTTATATTAATTCACGTTAATATTTTATTTTATTATTTTAATATCTCTCAAACTGTTTAGAATCTGCCCAAACCATTTCTAGGTATTGGAGATCTCATGTGCCTTAGCCTCTCCACCAATTTTCGTGGCTAGAGAAAATCCAATGCTACCCCAAATCAACAAAGAATGATGAAGAACAGGAGCAGCCAATAGCCTTTATGAGTAAATTGCCAAGGGATTCAGAGCTTAGCTATGCTAGCATGGAAAAACAAACCTACGCTTTAGTGAAGTCACTAAGCATTTTGAAACATTGTTAGGTATTATAAGGCAATAGCATATATGCCTCATGCTACAGTGAAAGTTATAGTTTCACAATAAGATTGTTTGGAAAGAAGGGCAAATGGGCATTGAAAATACATGAACATGATATAGAGATTAGGCCAACCAAGATTATTAAAGGACAACAATTAGCAAAATTGTTAGCAGAAAGTAATGTAGAGGCATTGGGACTTCAAGATCAACCTAATAACATGGTCAATGCAATAATAAAAAAATTGGAACAGGAAGACTGGTATTCAGTATAATCTACTACCTCAAGCACACGACTAGTCCTACACACTTGCCAGGGCATAAGAGAAGAGCTTTAAGGCTAGAGCTTCAAAGCATTGTTTCATAAATCAAGGCCTTAGATGGAGAAATCTAGATGGTTTGATATTCACATGTGAGAGTCCTAAGGAGGCAAAGACTTTAATCACGAAATTTCATTAAGAGCTATGTTGGAATCATCATGCAACAAGGACAACCACCCAAAAGATATTAACAGGGGGGCTATTATTGGCCTACCATTGTTAGAGATGTGCATAAATTTGTAAGGGAATGTCAGCCTCGTCAGTTTTTCACAAGGAAACAGAAGCTAGAAACATTGCCTTTACAGCCAGTAGTAGTAGAGGGCTGAGGCATCCTTCCAACAATGGGGCTTGGATTTCATATTTGAATTCAAGGATAATTCAAGCAATGGCTACAAATGGATTTTGACAACAACCAATTACTTCACCAGGTGAATAAAAGCAATTCCCACCAAGAGGGATACTGATTCAATACCAATGGATTTTCTCAAAGATAAAATAATTACAAGGTTCGGGATTGCTAAGATTACAACAGATAATGCCAAGGCATTTAACTCAACAAATCTTCAAACATTTTGTTTCAATTATGGCATTATATTGTCACACTCTTCAAACTAATATCCTCAAAGTAATGGATTGGCTAAATCAAGTAACAAGAATATCACGAGTATCAAGAAAATGGTCAGAGACAACAAACACAGTTGAGATAGCAAGTTGAAACATGCTTTATGGGTTGATAGGATAACAAATAAGGATTCAACAGGAAAGAGCCTTTGAACTTGTATATGGTATAGAAGTCAATTGCCTATCCACCTAAAACTTCTTGTATACAAGTTGTTGCAACAATTATCCACAAAGGAAGAAGCTATGGAAGGCAAAATCAATCAATTGATAGAGTTGGATGAGACAAGAAAAAAGACATTTGACCATCTTATTTAGAGCCAAGAGAAAGTGAAGAAGAGATCTGACAATAAGGCTCATTTGAGAGAGTTTTTGGTTGGACATTTAGTGCTCTTCTGAAATAAGAAATGGGGAAAACCAAGAGACTATGGGAAGTTTGAGAGCCTTTGGCATGGGCCATATCAGATTGATGAAGTTGCAAGCAATAACTCTTTCTACTTGTCTAAGTTGGATGGAGAGTGGCTTCCTTTGCCTGTGAATGGGCAACACCTTAAGTTATCCTACCTAGGTGGTAGTTGATGCTTTTAGGGGCATTTCCTCTACCATAATGCTTTATTTCCTTTGTCATGCATTTCATTTAAATAAATGTTCTTTAATTTTGTTTTTCATGCAATAAGCTATCTATTATGAGTATTAGATTACTCACTTGCATCGTATTTGCATGTTTATTTTAGTTTTTCATTTGCACTTTCATTTTATTTCAGTCATTTCATTTTCATGCATTTCACATATTTCGATTTATGACTTACTTTAGTCATTTCATTTTAATTTTTGTCATCCTAGGAATGGATAGGACTTTAGTCTAATTCCTTTCTTGCATTCAATGCCTATCTTGTGAGCTTGTTTCAGGTAAGAGGTGGTCGATTCTAGGATTCTCGCATCCTCATGATTTGAGCACGTGACCCATAGTTGGAGCCAGCTATTACCCCTCTTTTAGCAGGAGTACCCTATATCTATTGTTGATTTGTGGTAGCATCGGATGTGCTCTAGCCATGAAAATTAGCGGAGAGGCTAAAGCACATGAGATCTCCAAGACCCAGAAATGGTTTGGGGAAATTCCGCCCAATTAGAGAAATATTAAAATAATTAATATTTTTAATGGAGTTCCTAAATCTAAACTTAGGAAAATTAAAATATTAATAGGTATTAATATAAAACTGGGTGAGAATGTGTTATGAAACCAGCTCAAGAAAAGATAGAAAAGAAAGATCAACGCCTTAGAATTCAGCCTCTTCGAGGGGACAACCTCCTTTACATTACATAAATGAACAATTCTTGGATGATACAAATGACAAAACCTCCTTTCTATATATAGGAGTCTCAGGAGTCACAATATAATCCAGCCGACCTAACAATAATAATATAAAGCCACAAAAATAACAATAGAGGGATTCTAAGGGGCACAGAAATAACAATATGGGGGTAATAGGGGCACAACAATATAAATAAGGGGTATAACTACAAAAGTAATGGGGTAATCACCAGTATTATAGGGACCCAACATGCCCCTCTCCTTCAAAAAAGTGTTGTCCTCAACGCTTGAGCAGTTCTGGATACTTCTGCATAAAATTCTCATCCTCCCATGTGGAATCTTCAGCGGATAAGTTCTTCCACTTGATAAGATACTCTGAAATTGATCGATTTCGTAGCTGTCGAGTTCTTGTTTCTGTGACTGCTTCCGGTTCCAATATAATTTTTCCTTCCTCGTTAAGTTCTGGCAATATTTTTTGAACTGGGAGCTTGTCGCCTATAACCTTCTTTAAACATGAAACATGGAAAACTGGGTGCAATCGAGAAGCTGCAGGAAGCTCCAATTTGTATGCCATAGTACCAATCTTTTCCAACACCTTGTACGGACCATAATACTTTGGTGATAATTTATTATCCTTCTTAGCTTGCTTTAGGGACATTTGCTTATATGGTTGTAGCAGTAGGAATACCCAATCACCTACATCAAAACTTCTTTCACTGCGATGTTGATCTGCCTGTTGTTTCATTCTATTTTGTGCCAACACGAGGTTATCCTTTAAGATTTGGAGGACTTGTTGTTGATGTTCGATGTGATGTTCCACTGCCTGAACCTTAGAATTTTCTCTTAAATATGATGTGATTGATGGTGGTTGGTACCCATAAAGTGCCATAAATGGGGTCATTTTTGTTGCTGTATGGAAGGAAGTGTTATACCACCATTCAGCCAGAGGCAACCATTTCACCCATTGTGTCTGTTTATCAGATACAAAGCAACGAAGATATCCTTCCAAACATTTGTTTACTATCTCAGTTTGCCCATCAGATTGAGGATGATAAGATGAGCTATGAGCTAACTGAGTACCAAGACAAGAAAATAATTCTGTCCAAAAATTTCCAGTGAAAATGGGATCTCTGCCACTTACAATAATCTTTGGATTTCCATGTAGCTTTTGAACTGTTTCCATAAATGCAGTAGAAACTCTACTGGCTTTAAATGGATGTGATAATGCACAAACGTGTGCATACTTGGTAAGTCTGTCAACTACCACCATGATGACACTCTTTCCCTCAGACTTGGGTAAACCTGTGATAAAATCCATTGAAACCTCCTCCCAACGTTGGCTTGGAATGGATAAAGGTTGTAATAGACCCGGTGTCTTAATTGTTTCAACTTTATTTTGTTGGCAAACCAAACATTCCGCCACAAACTTTTGAATATCTGATTTAAGGCCATCCCAAAAAAATTCCTTCTTAACCCTGTGGTAAGTTTTTAAAAATCCTGAGTGCCCTCCTAAGGGAGAAGTGTGCAATTCCATAAGAATCTTTTGTTTTAGCTGGGAATTCTTACAGAGGTATAAGCGATCTTTGTACCATAGCGAATCATTTTGCCAGCTAAATGTATCAGAAGTACTGGAATCTTGTTGTAGCTTTCGAATAAGTGCCCACACTTCTTCGTCATTCTTCCATTTCTCCTTTGCTTCGTTTATCCAATCTGGTTGGATAATAGAAATGGCACACAACAATGCTTCCATATCCTCATCCTTTCTTGAGAGTGCATCTACCACCACATTTTGCTTCCTTTTTTTGTAGATGATTTCAAAGTCATAACCCAACATCTTTGTGACCCACTTTTGTTGCTCTTCAGAGGATAATCTTTGTTCTAAAAAGTATTTAAGGCTATCATGATCCGTTTTTACCTTGAAGTGTCTTCCCATTAGGTAGGGTCGCCATTTCTTAAGTGCATGGAGTATTGCCAACATTTCCTTCTCATAAATAGCTTTGCTTAAAAACTTTCCCTTGATTGGACGACTTTCAAAAGCAATGGGTCTTTCATCTTGCATTAGAACAGCACCAATTCCATTTCCTGAAGCATCACATTCCACAATAAAGGTTTTTGTGAAGTCCGGTGTAGCTAAGACCGGTGCTTGGCACATTTCCTCTTTAAGATGTTTAAAAGCCTTTGTTGCTTCCGGAGTCCATGAAAATGAATCTTTCTTCAATAATGTTGTTAGAGGTGCTGTTATTCTCCCATAATTCTTAACGAACTTGCGATAATACCCTGTCAACCCAAGAAATCCTCGCAGATGCTTTATGGATGTGGGGATTTTCCATTCCTTAATGGCTTTAATTTTGCTAGGGTCTACCTTAACTCCTTCATGAGATACAATATGACCCAAATATTCCACCTCCTGGACTCCAAAGAAACATTTGGATCTTTTTGCATATAATTGTTTCTCCTCCAATAGTTGTAGCACCTTGTCAACATGTTCAACGTGATCCTTCCAAGACTTGCTATAGATTAGCATATCATCAAAAAATACCAACACAAAATTTCTAAGGAATGGTTTGAAAATTGAATTCATCAAACCTTGAAATGTTGAAGGTGCATTGGTAAGGCCAAAAGGCATGACCAAAAATTCATAATGACCCTCATGAGTTCTAAATGTCGTTTTTGGAATGTCTTCGATCTTCATTCTGATTTGATGATATCCCGAACGAAGATCCAACTTGGTGAAGTAAATTGATCCATGCAATTCATCCAGTAATTCATCAATGACAGGAATGGGGAACTTATCTTTAATAGTGAGCTTGTTGAGCTCCCTATAATCTGGACACATGCGCCATGATCCATCCTTCTTGTGCACCAATACTACTGGAGCTGAGAAAGAACTTTGACTCGATTGAATTATACCAGCCTCTAGCATTTCTGCAACCATACGTTCAATTTCACTTTTTTGGACATGGATATCTGTACGGCCTGATGTTTGGAGGAACACTTCCTGGAATCAGATGAATAGCATGATCATGATCACGCATAGGTGGGAGACCTTTGGGAGTCTCAAATACCTTGGAATGATTGTCCAGGACTTTTTGGAGATCTGGAGAAATAGATGATTCCAATGTGGAAACATCTAGCGAACATAATTGTGCAATTACACCTCTTTGCTCCTTTTTTAGAAGCTTTGTCATGCCATTAGAGCTGATTATCTTTCCTGGTTTCCCTGCAATACCCCTTAATTCAACTTCCTTTCCTTCCACAGAAAATTTCATGAAAAGTTCTTGAAAATTAAAAGCTATTGTACCCAAGGATTGTAGCCATTGGACTCCTAGTACAACATCAGCACCTCCCATTGGAATGGAAAGCATTGGGCTAGTCAATACATATTCTCCCATGGATAGCTTGATATTATGGCACTTTCTAGAACAATTTATTGTTCCTCCATTTGCAATCATCACTTGACACTCTGGTGCTGGATATAGGAAGCAATTCAATTCTTTTGCTACCCTACAATGAATAAAATTGTGGGTGCTTCCTGAATCAATCAATACTATTACCTTTTTCTTCTTGATTTGTCCTTCTATCTTGATGGTTTGAGGAGTAGTAATTCCCGCCAATGCATTACAAGATATGGTCGGATTTATTTGTTCTTCATCTAGGCTTTGTTCCTGGAATATATCCTCTTCTTTTGACCTTTCTTGCTCCTTTTCTTCTTCCTCTTCACATTCTATGTAGAATAATTTCTTCTCAGCACACTTATGACCTTTTGTGTATTTGCTATCACAATTGTAACAAAGCCCTTTTGCTCTTTTTTCTTCCAATTGTTGTGGTATCAACCTTGTAGGTTGTGGAAGACTATGGGCAACAACACTTCCGTCTTTATAGTTGTGAATGGTATGCTTCCTAGTTGCCATAATTTTGCTTTCCATTTTTCTTGCTAACCTGAATGCCTTCTCTAATGAATCAGGTTCCCAAAGGCGCACATCATGTTGGATATTATCCTTTAAAGACCCTATGAACACATCAATCCTATGCTCCTCTGGAATATCTTTTACCCTTATGTTCAATTTTTGGAACTCCTCAATGTGCTCCATTATTGAACCCTTTTGTTTGAGACTTATCAATTGGCTAAAAAATGTGTTGCTTTTTGTATCCTCATAATGTGCTATCAATTCTTCTGTAAAAATTGCCCAAGTGATAAATTGTTTACGAGAGCAAAGCCATTGATACCATACAAACTGATTTGGTTCCAAATATAAAGTTGCCATACGTACCTTTTGTGTGTTTTGCACATTATTGAGATCGAAGAACTGCTCCATCTGTAATATCCATGTGGCGGGATCCTTGCCATCAAACTTCCTCATATCGATTTTTGGAATATGGTGGGTCTTCGATCCAACATTAGAGTCTATGGAATCATGATTAACATTTCTTTTGTTCACATCATGAGTTTCCTTTACAACCTTTTCACCATTAGTAAGTATTTCTTGTAGAAAATTTGTCAAATCTGTCTTCAAATCTGCCATGTCTGTCTTCAAATCTGTCCTCAAATCTGTCTTCAGATCATCCATCTTAGCTTCCATGCCCTTTATCTTAGATTCCACTCCATTTATCTTAGATTCCACGCCATTTATCTTAGCATCTGTTAGCTTTTGTGAGCGTGACATTTGTTGCACATGTTCTTGTAATTTTGATATATCATGTAGCATTTATTCCTCTTCTTCATGAGTCATGCTAGAGCTTTCAGGTTCCTTACTAGGTGTTTGCATTTTCTTTCCCCGGGGCATCAGTTACCGATAATAATGCTTTACTATTCCCTTTGAATTCCTTCAAACCAAGCTTATGCAAAAATTTAAAAAAAAAAACTACACACATTTTTTTTACTTTGTAGGAGCCTGATATTGAATCTGATGTATCTCTGTAATTTCGAATCATCCAGTTCTGAAACTGTGACCTGTAGTAGCCTTCTATGTCCTCTTTCCAATGCCACTAGTCTGATCCAAATTGGATTCTCTAAGAAAGAGTTATGCGCAATCTCTCGCAGTGACCTGATTATAGACTAGTTCAGTAGAGCGAACTTGTATGAAGTGCCACGTGTCACTGTTCCAACCTTTGACTCTGAAAAATATATACAAGAAAACTACAGTTCGTCCTCTTTCTGTACCTTCTTACGAAATTTCAATCCGATGCTCAGAAAGAAAGTTATGACGATTTTCCCCAGGTCACCTGTTTTGAATGTAATTCAGGAGTCTGCAAAAAGACCAACTTCCTCAGATCATATCTCCAAAAATATCGCGCGAAATGCTCTGAAATTCGGACCCAAGGTTCAGCGCGATGTCTTCTCAAATGGGTTTTTTTTGCGACTTCTGAAACGTCACAGAAAAAAAGTTATAGCGAAAATTCCACGATGACCTGTTTGGAGCAGCGAAACCCTAGAATCCAAAGCTCTGATACCAAATGTTATGAAACCAGCTCAAGAAAAGATAGAAAAGAAAGATCAAAACCTCCTTTCTATATATAGGAGTCTCAGGAGTCACAATATAATCCAGCCGACCTAACAATAATAATATAAAGCCACAAAAATAACAATAGAGGGATTCTAAAGGGCACAGAAATAACAATATGGGGGTAATAGGGGCACAACAATATAAATAAGGGGTATAACTACAATAGTAATGGGGTAATCACCAGTATTATAGGGACCCAACAGAATGTTCTAAATGACATGGATCAAGCCAAATCTAATCTTAGACGTTGATTAGAGACTTAATCTCGGTCGTTGAAGAGTCAACAAGAAAAGTATAAGAGGAGGCTTGAGGGTCAGTTGGAGATACACCAAGATTGATCAGTCAGTTCAATTTTCTGGAGCGGGGTTTGCTAAGAAAATTAGAACAAGTGATCTAAGTTGCAACAAGGAGCAGTGAGTACATAGCAGAGAGGCAGAGATAGTGTCAGAGGGTCAGCGCAGTGACTGAGGAGGCTACGCAGAGGCAGAGATAGTGCCAGAGGGTCAGCGCAGTGACTGAGGAGGCTACGCAAAGGCTTCAGGGACCACGCAGATGCAGCTAGAGACTGCGTAGAGGCTGAGGGGCCTGCGTGGGTGATGCAGAGGGCCAGAGAGCTAACGCAGAGAGGCAAAAGGCTGACGCAGAGGGTTCTAGAGCTACACAGAGGCTAGCAGGGCTAACGCAGAGCCTTGGACAAGCATCGGAAGTTTTTCGTGGGGTAGACTAGTGCTGAGAAGCTGAATATCTGTCTCCGAGAAGAGGCATTACTACCGTGGAAAAATCTCTGTTGGGTGAGCCAGTTTGGCACCCTAGTTGTACTCAAGAAATCTGCATAATAATAAAACCCTCAGAACTGCTGCATCGGTTTTCCCGCATTGGGTTTTTCCAAGGACGATTGTCCAAAAATAGCGATGTCCCTTGTGTGTTTGTCTAGTATTTCAGTTGTTGATTTGTATAGGAGTTAAGGCTGCATTTGTGTTTATTTTCAGTATTTATATGTATAAAAAACTTGTTAATGGAATAAAGAAGTAGGCGAAATAAACCAAATAATGCAATAGGTATTTCTAATGTGTTAGATTCAGAAATTTCAACATGGTACCAGAGCATTGCAGATCACAAGAGGAATGAACGCACCAGCGTAATTAGAAGTATTTACAACAATAGCAGTTGTCCCAAGAGACAGAGCTGCTCCTAGGCAGAAAGCAGCAGAGGAGTGACGCAGAGGGCCTGTGTCATCATTTTGAGCTAGAGAGAGGGCCAACGCAGAGGCAGAGAGAGGTAGAAGAGGCTCACGAAGAGCCACGTCATCCTACTCAGTCAGGTAGGTTTGACGCAGTTGGCCAAAAAAGTGATTCAACCTTTTTCGGGATTGCACAGAGCTGGAAGGCTCAGTTTCTTCAGTTGTTGGGGCATAGGGAGCTGTGGGCAAATTATGGATTAGGAAGCTGGTGGGGTGTTGTTGTTGTCGAAGCAGAACAGTACCTAACGGGACAAGACCAAGGTAGAGGGAGTTGTTGCCTTGACGGATTTCTAGCCAAGAAATCTAGACCTGAGTTGCAGCTGCAAAGACGATCGGAGAGGAGTGGACCGACAGTTGGCGGGAAGATTTCCAGCAGGGAAATCAAGGCTTAGAGGGAGTCTAGGACAGAACTTCTAGGAGGGAAGTCGAGACTCAGAGGGAGTCTAGAAAAGGAGCGAAGATGGCAATGAATGAACTGAGGGATCAGGACAGGTTGTATGGGGTCTCCAACTTTGTCATCTAGAAGGCCAGAATCCTGTCTATTCTGGATAGACATTGCATCAACGGCTTCGCCTTGAGAACCGTGGCTATCCCAGTAGACCCAGATGATAATGAGAATTATGAGGATGCAATGGCGAAGGCAAAGTGCATAATCCTTGATGGGGTCAAGGATCATGTCGTACCACATATTGCCAAGAAGAACATGGCAAAGGAGATGTGGGATACTTTGATGACATTGTATCAGGGCACTTCCGTGCAGCGGAAGATGCTATTAGAGAATCAGTTGCGGTCATATCAGATGCAGAAAGGGGAGCAGATAGATCTATACCTCCTCAGGTTGCAGGAGATTCGGGACCAACTTACTTCCATAGGGGCCACGCCGGATCAGGAGTTCATGGTGAGGACCACCCTGAATGCAGTCTCCGAGGAGTGGGAGACATTTGTCCAAGGAATTTTGGGCAGAGCTATTCTTCTAGGATGGGAAGAGATGTGGGCAGCTCTTCGCCAAGAAGAGATCAGACGATTGACCAAGGCAGGAAGTAGCAGCAAGGGAGGTCGAATCAAGAAAGAGGAGGAGGAGGATGCGACTCTGGCATCTGCGAGACAGTAGGGGAAGAGGAAGAAGAAGGACATCTCCAAGGTGAAGTGCTTCCATTGTGGGGAGTTGGGTCATTATGCAACCCAGTGTCCCAGGAAGAAGAACAAGGGAGAGGCTTCTGACTCCAAGGCAGCTTCGGCTAAGGCGGAGAAAGAAGTCGAGACGGATGATAACTGTGCCATGAGTGCTCATGCACCTCTAGAGAAGAGGTGGGATGACATCGATCTGTAGTCAGGAGGACTACGGAAGATGAGGGGCAGGATCCTTGAAGTACCCAAACTCTTGGATCATATCCGACTACGGGAGCCCCGAATGATAGTAGCAGGATGGCAGATGTCGGTTGAAGATGCGATGAAGCGACAAGGCAGTGCTAGAGTATTGGGGTCTGTAGCAGCGCAGTGGGGGTTGCAGCAGTGCAAGAGGCATAGAGGTGGTTGCAGCACTGCAGAGAGGCACAGAGGTGGTTGCAGCAGTGTGAGAGGCATAGAGGTGTTTGCACTAGCATAGAGGCAGCAGAGGGATCACAGGATAGAAGCAGAGGTAGCTTCAACATCAGGAGGCTTCCGGACTCACAAGGATGTCAGTATTTGGGTAGATCAGTTACTTACTTCTCAGTAACTGAGTTGCAGTGCAGCTATTAGCAGTGGTAGAGTTATGACAGCACGATGCAACATGTTGAGAGGGAGCTGTAGTACAAATGTAGCAATGGCAGTGGTAGAGCCATGGGCAGCAGTACAGGAGGCAACAGTGCAGTGGAGGTAAGGCAGCAGTCCCAGCATCAGCACAGGTACCAGTGCTGGAGGATTAGTGTGATGTTCAGTGGTGGAGCATTACTAGAGCACATTCCTCGCTAAGAGGGAGTGTTGATTTGTGAGAGCATTGGATGTGCTCTAGCCATGAAAATTGGTGGAGAGGCTAAAGCACATGAGATCTCCAGGACCCCAAAATGGTTTGGGGAAATTCCACCCGGATAGAGAGATATTAAGATAATTAATATATTTAATGGAGTTCCTAAGTCTAAACTTAGGAAAATTAAAATATTAATGGGTATATAATATAAAACTGGATGAGAATGTTCTAAATGACATGGATCAAGCCAAATTTAATCTTAGCCGTTGATTAGAGACTTAATCTCAGTGGTTGAAGAGTCAACAGGAAAAGTATAAGAGGAGGCTTGAGGGTCAGTTGGAGATACACAAAGATTGATCAGTCAATTCAATTTTCTGGAGCGGGGTTTGTTGAGAAAATTAGAACAAGTGATCTAAGTTACAGCGAGGGGCAGTGAGTACATAGCAAAGAGGCAGAGATAGTGCTAGAGGATCAACGCAGTGATTGAGGAGGCTGCAGGAACCACGCAAAGACAGCTAGAGACTGCGCAAAGACTGAGGGGCCTGTGTGGGTGACGCAGAGGGTCAGAGAGCTGACGCAGAGAGGCAGAAGGCTGACACAGAGGGTTCTAGAGCTACGCAAATGCTAGCAGGCTGAAGCAGAGCCTTGGAGAAGCGCTAAAAGTTTTTCGTGGGGCAGACTAGTGCTGAGAAGCTAAATATCTTTCTCCGAGAAGAGGTATTACTACCGTGGAAAAATCTCTATTGGGTGAGCCAGTTTGGCACCCTAGTTGTACTCAAGAAATCTACATAATAATAAAACCCTCAGAACTGCTGCACTGGTTTTCTCGCTTTGGGTTTTCTGGGAACGATTGTCCAAAAATAACAATGTCCCTTATGTGTTTGTCTAGTATGTCAGTTGTTGATTTGTATATGAGTTAAGGTTGCATTTGTGTTTATTTTCAATATTTATATGTATAAATAACTTGTTAATGGAATAAACAAGTAGGTGAAATAAACCAAATAATGCAGTAGGGATTTCTTATGTGTTAGATTCAGAAATTTCAACATCTATCACAACATTCTTAAACACCATTGTAAGCCCAAGGTCATAAGGCAAAAGCTATGTAACAACCATGTGAGGCCCTGTAGGCATCATAGACCCTGTGACATATTAAGTCAATTTGTTTTTGGTCGAGCCACGGCCTATCCCTTTAAGTTCATCTCGGGTTCCTTTTGTCCCAAATAGGATTGGAGGACCTTGGATGGGCTTATATGAGGACTCATGGTTTTATGGGAGAACTTTGCTTATGTTCAGGTCATCACTAGTGTAGGGGGCTAGTCCAACCTATGTCGAGTGCAATTGTCTTTCCACATGGTTATGGGTTTAGAGAGCCTATAGTTGGCATTGGCTTTGGTGTTATCTCCCTTAGATTTTTCTCATACAAGGCATTCCAAGAGTCAGCAACATTTTCAAGCTTCCCAAGGCAATTTAATTTAACAGTGCAATGTATTCCTAGAAGTCAAAAAGTCAACATGGTGTCAAATTGCAAAGCTTAGTGAGAGGATGACATGCCACATGGAATTTTTTGGATGAGGCATTCTCAAAATATTGTTGGACAGAGCCAGTCAACAGGGGTGCACAACTTCCCACAGGCAGAATAGGTGGAGTTTTGCAATATTTTGGACATGCATAACATCTAAAGTTTTCTACTCAATGAGAGGAACAAAACCCATGTTTTAGAATTTTTCGTTCCTCAAGGGCATTGGAGATCCCCAATTTGACCACGATTGAAGGGGTTTGACCAAGCTTATTTGGCAATGGCTTGGACTTTTTGAGATGATAAACGATCTAGTGTGGCACTAAGTGGAAAATAGCATAGGAAATTGTGGAACACTTGGCCAACTAGGCTAAGGCATTGGAGCAAATAAAAAAGGTGGCAAATTCAACTTGTTTATGCATGGAAAAGTCAAGTCAAAGAGAAAACTTGTTATTGGAAAGTCAATCTAGTTACTGGAGTGGTCTATTTCCAAGTAGATAGCTTTGTGGACAAAAAAATAGCCATTGCAAGTCAAGTTGTTAGTCTTCCTCAAGGAGAGAAAACTACAAGCTGATCAAATATACTCACAAAACAAGTTGAATCAAATTCCCAATGACAAGTCGAGTTGGAGGTGCATGTTGGGGTCCTCAAAAGGGGCATTGGAGGAAAGATAGTTGCTAGTCTTCATTACTTTGACTTCTAGACATATTGGTATGAAAAGGTTGGACTATCTTGATGGTGATGAGTCAATTTGACCCACTTAGTGGCAAAACTCATAGTAATATCATATTTTTTGTCATGAGTCAACTTAGTCTCCAAACTCACTATGGATCACAAGTTAAATATTATTATTTTAATGGAGGAAACTAGCCATTAGCAATGAAACTTATAAATTGCTAACTCTTCCTCCCATTGAGCTTGTTGACTGTGAGATCATTTGATGCGATGATACAAAGAAACCAGTTTGCAATAAATATTCTCGTGTTTTGAGTATTGAGTTGATTATTTTATTCTCTTCTTTCTTGATTTTTCACCTCTATCGTTGTGCTTTTATGATATTTCTTTTGCAAATACATTTCTACCATCACAAAATTAACATAGATATCCACGAAGGGACAGGCGGTCACATGGAAGGGAAGATTTATATCTTTCCCTTTGCTATCCACTAAGAATACACTTTTCCAAGTGTTGAAAAGGCCTTCTGCAAATCTCCATCTGGAATTGTGGGTTGTTAGTGTTATTGTTTCTACTTTGGTTGGAGCATCTCAAATGAGCGGGTCCTCCAAGTGAGTTAGAATTTCCTATGGACAAGTTCAAGCTAAAAGAGCGGAATAGTGTTAAATTTGGCAACTAGGGCCAAACTCCACCTTGGACAGCTCATATGATGCAGCTGATATTTTTATTGGATTCCTCTTTCCGAGAGGTGTAGGATTGATCTAAATATCATCTCATTCTGACATGTACAAATGGATTATGAATTTATTTCTATTATGGACAAATTTTCAAGGTTGGCCAGCAAACTAATGTAGGCTCACAAGCCCACAAGACATGTGTTTTCACCCTCAACGTTGCATATAAATAGAATGAGCCTCTTCCTCATTTGCTCACTCATATTCACACACCTCTCTCTCTCCTCATCTGATTGGGTACAGATTCCTGGGCAGCCTCTCTCTCCACACATGCAAAGAAGAACACTGTAATTTTATGTTTGTGTGTTGACCAAATTGCAGTAGGGTTTGGCCAGCGTTGACCGGGTAGCTGTTGACTTGAATTGACTGCATTTTTCTTGAGGATATTTCTGTTTGGGCAAGCTGCATTTCTGGGCACAGAAATTGAGGCAATCCACGTTGTTTGACCAACGTTGACTGCAGGAGGGCTTGACAGCATGTTTGACTTTGCGTTGCCCAAGTTTGACTGAGTTTTTCATGACTGTTTTGGGCTGATTCGGATGACTGTTGGAGGTTGAGTTGACTGGGTTTGACCGAGCTGTTTTGGAGGAGAAATTCTGCCCTATTGACCAGCATTGACTTTCTGGTTAGGGCTTCCTGTGGCTGTTGTTTGACTGGACAGATTTGACTTTGATTGGGCAAGTGAATTTTGCATATTGTACTCTCTCTCTGTGCTGAACTTTTGAAGAATAATAAGAAGAATTGATCAAAGGGTTTCCCCACATTGGGGTTTGTCCCTAGCATGCGCCACATCTTGTGTCCTCTTGTCTTGGCTTGTCTTCTACTGTTTTTATTTATGTTCTATCTGCATTTACTGTCATGTTAATGTGATTGCTAATCTGGAAATTGATATTGGGCTAATAAGAAAATTGAAGTAAATTGCTCTTAAGCATAGAACATACCATTGTTATCTAAAATTAACAAATATTTTATGCCCCAACTCTTTACTCTTTAGCCACGAAAGAGAAAAATTGATAAAGGAAGGGTTGTGATCACAACTCTACGAACTGGTAAAGGAAAAGCCTCACCCTCTAACCTTATATTTATTTAGAAATTCAAAAAAAAATCCTTTTTTTATTTACAGTGTTCCATGGGGATGTGTGCTCCATGGCGAGGGATCACGCTCCCCACATTTCCCTCAGTCTTGAGATGGGGGTACACCTAGGGAAATGTTTCCCCACGTCATCCTTTTGGGGAAGCCCAGGGAAACACAAAGTAAAACGTTTCACCAATGTGGCAAATGTGTTTCCCCAAAAGGGGTGCAGATGTGAAAATTTCTAAACATAAATTCTATTACTGCAACAACTGATCTATTTCACCTCCTTATTATTCCCAATAAGTTATTTATGAAATCCCTTCAGTAAATCTTAAAATAAATTCTACTGCAAATATAACACCATTATACATAAACAAATTTATGCACAAGAATCAATCACATCAACACAATTATTTTTGGACAATTGTCCCCGAAAAAACCCAATGCGAGAAAAGGGTGCAGCAGAGGAGGGTTTTATTATTCTTCAGCAACAATCGCTTTTACAGAAAAATTTACATAAACACTGGGAGAAAACACCTGAGACTTTTCTCCGAGACTTTTTGACACCCTTGAGAGCTTCCTTTCTCTACTGCATCAACCCTACATCATTCTGCGTGGCTCTGCGCAGCTCTGGTCCCTCTCTGCGTCATCCATGCGTCTCCCCCTACGCTATCTCTCAGAGTCCCTGCGTCACTTCTTTTGAGCTCCCTAATTGTTGCTCATCCCCCCTTCCTCCACTCTGCAACTCTCCCTCTGAAATCGATCTCCTCCTCTCTGAGAATCGATTTTCCTTGGGATATTGAGTATCTGTTGGTGTATCTCCAAATGACCCTCAAGTCTTCTCTTATACTTTCCCTGTTGATGAATCAACGGCCGAAATTAAGTCCCTAATCAACGGCTAAGATTAAAACAGACTTGATCCTCATCTCTTAGAAGCTTCTCATCCTTATCTTTATTAATACCCATTAATATTTTTATTTTCCTAAGTTTAGACTTAGGAACCCATTTAAAATATTAATTATTTTAATAACTCCTCATCCGAATGGAATTTCTCAAAACGATTACTGGGTCTTGGACATCTCATGTGCCTTAGCCTCTCCACCAATTTTCATGGCTAGAGCACATCCGATGCTACCCCAAATCAACACTCTCTCTTAGTGAGGAATGTGCTCTAATAATGCTCCACTACTGAACATCACACTGATCCTTCCGCACTGCTACCTGTGTTGATCCTGGGTTTGCTACCTTACATCCACTGCACTATTGCTTCCTATACTGCTGCCCATGGCTCTGCCACTGCCACTGCTACATATGTACTACAACTCCCTCTCAACATGTTGCCCATAGCATTGCCACTGCTAACTGTTGCATTGCAACTTCTGATACTTATCCATTATTGAAATGGATTCTTTACCATCCCTGTGAAATGAACAAACTTTGTTCTTCCTAGAGCCTTGGTGAGAATGTCTACCACCTGTTCTCCTGTAGGAGTGTAGCTCAACTGTGCTGCCTCTCGTTGGACACAGTCTCTGACCGATAATGAAATACTGGATTCTTAGAGAGCTTGATGCAACTTTGATTATCACACATGATCCTGGTCGCTTCCATCCTTCTACTAAATAGGTTCACAAGCAATTTTCTAAGCCATATGGGTTCGCACGAAGTTGTGCTAGCGGCCATATATTCTACTTTTGTTGAGCTCAGAGCGGCGGATTTCTGTTTCCTACTGCAGCAGGAAGTCATCCCCGATCCAATGCTGAAACAGTACCTAGTGGTACTTTTGCGATCTACTGAACTTCCATCCCAATCTGCGTTAGTGAACCCACTTAGCTTGATGTCATTGCCTCTGGTGTACAATAATCCATGCTCGACTGTTCCTTGTATATACTTGAGAACATGTTTGGTTGCTGCCCAATGCGCCCTCTTAGGTTCCACCATGAACTGACTGAGGCTGTTGACAGCATGACAAATGTCTGGCCTGGTATTGACCAGATACATCAGGGATCCTTTGAATTGCCTATACAAGGTGAGATCAACATCTTTGTCTTCATATGCATCAATTTTCTTCCAGTTGGTGATCATTGGAGTAGCCATAGGCCTACAGTCCTGCATCCTGAATCTATTTAGGATTTCTGTAGCATATCTCCCTTGCCCAAGGAAGATCTCACCCTTCTGCTGCCAAACTTCCAACCCCAGGAAATAATGCATGTTTCCCAAATCCTTCATGTCGAATTTTGTGGCTAGATTCTTCTTGCAATCCTCGATGAGCCTGGATGATCCTGTCAAGAGAAGATTATCCACACATAATACTAGGACCAAAGGCTCATTCTCTACAACTAGATAATAGAGATTGGGATCCGCATCTCTTGACGAACCCCGCCTTCTGCAAGTAGCCATCAATTCGACCTTACCATGCTCTAGGTGCTTGTTTAAGCCCATGCAAGGCTTTCTTTAATCTGCATACATGGGATTTCTTCTCATGTGTCTCAAAGCCTTTTGGTTGTTCAATGTATACTTCCTCTTCTAGTACCCCGTTCAAGAATGTCGTCTTAACATCCATCTGATGAATCTTCCACCCCATCTGAGCTAAAAGAGATATCACGGTTCTAATAGATGTATACCTGGCTACTGGGGCGAAGGTCTCTTCATAGTCTATTCCTTCCTTCTAAGCATACCCCTTAGCCACAAACCTGGCTTTGTATTTCTCCACACTGTCGTCTGCAGCATATTTGATCTTGTAAATCCATCTCAAACCTACCATTGATCTGTCCTGAGACCTATGCACCACTTCCCAGACATAATTCACCACTATAGAGTTGTATTCCTCCACCATCGCATCCACCCATACTTGATGTTGAACGGCCTCCTGAAAACCACAGGGTCCCCCAACCTGAGCTACTAAGGCCTGGTATCTGTCTGGTTGTCTTCGCTCCCTTTTACTGTTCCTGGGTGCACCAATGAATTCTTTTGCATCCCGCAGAATCTGTCGGAGTTCCCGGCTCGTTCTTCCTCTGGTAGTAGGCGCATCTGTCAGCTCTTCCTCTTCCTATGATTCCTCCTATTCTGGAGGAGAATTTCTAGTACTGGCTTCCGCTGGTTGAAGGTCTTTGACCAACGACTCATCTTTTGATTGCTCCTCGGAAGGCATTTCTCGAGATTTTTTGAAAGCTCTATCCTCCATGAACTTTACATCTCGCTGAACTACTACCTTCCTGCTCCCTGGAAGATAGACTCTATATGCCTTAACATTCTCGCTATATCCCACAAGATATCCTTTCTCTGCAGTTTGAACTAACTTCTACCTCTTCTCCTCGGGTATACGGTAGTATGCTAAACTCCCAAATATCCTAAAATGACAAACTTCAGGTGTCTTCCCAGTGAAGACCTTTTATGTAGTAATCTTGCCCAATGCCTTATGAGGAGTTCTATTCTAGACATAGACTGTCGTGCTGCATGCTTCTCCCATCGGAATTTTGGCATATCCTGATCATACAACATAACCCTAGCTGCTTCCACAATAGTCCTGTTCTTCCTTTCTACTACTCCATTCTGCTCCGGATTGTAAGGAGTTGTCCACTCTCTATTGATGTCCTCCCTAGCGCAAAAATCGGTGAAGTCCTTGTCAACATACTCTCCATCATTGTCTGAGCACAACACTTTTATCTTCTTTCCTATCAGATTCTCCACTTGAGCCTTAAACTCTTTGAATCAACGGAAAACCTCATCTTTGGTTTTCAGAAACTAGATCCAAGTCTTCTTGGAATGGTCATCGATGAAGGTGACGAAGTATTTGGCACCACTAAGAGCTTTTGTGGACATCGGTTCGCAGATGTCTGAGTGTATCAATCCTAGTACACTCTTGGCCCTATTGTTACTTCTTGGAAACGCTGCTTTGGCATACTTGCCCAAAGCACACCCTCTGCATACATCATCTCATTCAGTACTAAGATCTGGAACTCCTGTTACAGTTTTTCTGAGAATTCTCAGAGCCCCATGGTGCAAGTGTCCCATCCTTTTGTGCCATAGTTCATTCAAATCCTTGTCTCCATTACTGCCTATCAGTGCCATTGGTGATTCTAGCTGCAATTTGTACAACCTGTTACTTTTGATTCCAATCCGGACCTTCTTTTTCCAACTCGGGTGTTTGACATATGCTTTCTCCTTAATAAAGAAAACATCATAGCCCTTGTTTTGAAGTTGAGATACAGAAAAATAAGTTCATCCCCAGTCTTGTCACATGCAGCACATTGGTAGCTCGGAACCGCTCTCTTGTTTCTGTTTGGTAGCACTGGAGTACACTTTGCCTTATTCCCCGTGGTGATCTGAAAATTCATTCTTTCTTCCTGATAATCTGAAAAACATTCTCGGATTCCTGTCATATGCCAGGAAGCTCCACTATCTATATACCAAACCTTTGAGGAGGCAGAGCTTGCTACGCAAGCAACTTCTTCTTCAAATCCGGAAGCCAACATAGAATAATCGTAATTTTTGTCTCTAGCGCATTCTTCTGAAACTCTGCACGAGTCTCCTTGAGTGGATGCCTCTGCATCATGCTCTTGACCCATAATTGATTTTCCCTTCCTGTCGTTGAATCTTTCCTCTGATACCATATGAAAATTTCTAAACAGAAATTCTATTACTACTGATTTATTTCACCTACTTATTATTCTAAATAAGTTATTTATGAAATCCCTTCAGTAAATATTCAGATAAATTCTACTGCAGATATCACACCATCATACAAAAACAAATATATGCACCAGAATCAATCACATCAACAAAGTTATTTTTTGACAATTGTCCCCGGAAAAACCAAATGCGGGAAAATCGGTGCAGCAAAGGAGGGTTTTATTATTCTTCAACAACAATCGCTTTTACAGAAAAATTTACATAAGACACTGAGAGAAAACACCTGAGACTTTTCTCCAAGACTTTCTGACACCCTGGAGAGCTTCCTTTCTTTACTGCGTCAGCCCTGCGTCATTTTGTGTGGCTCTTCGTAGCTCTAGTCCCTCTCCAAGTCATCCTTGAGTCTCCCTCTATGCTGTCTCTCAAAGTCCCTGCGTCACTTCTTCTGAGCTCCCTGACTACTGCTCACCCCCCCTCTTCTTCCACCCTGCAACTGTCCCTCTGAAATAGATCTCCTTCTCTCTGAGAATCGATTTTCCTTGAGATACTGAGTCTCTGTTGGTGTATCTCCAAATGACCCTCAATTCTTCTCTTATACTTTTCCTGTTGATAAATCAACGGTCGAGATTAAGTCCCTAATCAACCCTCGTCTCTTAGAAGCTTCTCATCCTTACCTTTATTAATACCCATTAATATTTTTTTCTTAAGTTTAGACTTAGGAACCCATTAAAAATATGAATTATTTTAATAACTCCTCATCTAGATGGAATTTCTCAAAACGATCTCTAGGTCTTGGACATCTCATGTGCCTTAGCCTCTCCACCAACTTTCATGGCTAGAGCACATCCAATGCTACCCCAAATCAACAACGGGCATCCCCCCTCGAAAAGGGCTAGGTGCCCCCCCAAAATTTTACCTAAAAACAATAATTTATGAGTGGGGAAGCCCAATATTCAACCCTAGGGCCCTACTAATGCTATGTAATTCAATGTCCCCTGTTGATTAACTGCCCATGGGAGGACGAAATAGTCTATCCGACCCAATACGCTATAGTCTTGATAAAGGGGTAAAAACCCAATTTTTCCAATGTTGGGGCAACATTGTGCAAAAGTTAGGTCGATTGGGGCAAGAAACCCAAAATTGGGGGTTGCACGCACAACCCCTCATATTTTGGATACCATGGAGAAATCTATAACTACAGAAGAATTGAAATCAAATCATCATCATGAATTTGAATCAAATACATCTGATTTTTTGAGTTGTGGCTTTGAAGGTTTTAAGACCCCTTTTCCTCTACTAATTTCTGTGGTGAAAGATTCCACCCTAGTTAGTAAACCTCTCTTTTATCTTCTGTTCTGTTTTGGAAACACAGAATCTATCTATATGGAGACATTGAAGTTGGGTGGCAAGATCAAGTACAGGACTCTAATTCACTAGATTGTTCAGGACTGTTCTGAGATGTTTTTGGTACTTCTCCTCTATGACAAGACCAGTTTTTGTGACAAAATCGCAGAAGGGAATATGAGGAACTTTTGTGAGTAGCCCTGAGGCACTTCGGCCTCCTTGAGGCATAGCTCGGCATTTCTAAAGAAGAACTCGTCCACCCATGAAGCAACTCAGGGCACCTCTGAGGCACTACAGCACATTCCTGAGGCACTGCAGCCCATTCTTGAAGCACTGCAACCCATTTTTGAGGCACTGTGGCACATTTCAAAGGCCCTGCAGCGTAGTCTCTGAGGCAGAATTTCAGTGGTATCTATGGCATCCTTAATCAGAATTCGGTGGTTCCTAAGGACAGCAAATTCTTTTGTGGGAAATATGAGGCAAAGATAAACAAAATCATCTTGAGGCTAGACGAATTTTCTGAGGCTGGTCAAAACCCTTTTGAGGCAAAAGGACAAACTTTCTTAGGCAACCTAAAACCCTTTTGAGGCAAATGGGACGAATTCCCTGAGTAGACCAAAACTCTTCTGAGGCAAACAGGCCAAAAACCTTCAGAAGAAGATAGGACGAATTTCCTGAGGCAGTCTGAGGTTTTGGTGGGAAATCTGAGGCAATGACAATCGAAATCATCCTCAGGCTAGACGAATTTCCTGAGGCAGGTTGAAGCCCTTCTAAGGCAAAAGGAAGAACTTTCTAAGGCAGATCGAAACCCTTTGGTGGCAAACAGGACGAATTTCCTGAGTATACCAAAACTCTTCTGAGGCAAACAGGTTGAAATTCCTGAGGCTGGTCAAAATCCTTCTGAGGCAAATAGGATGAATTTCCTAAGCCAAGCCAAGGTTTTCTGAGACCAAGGTGACAAACTTTGAGGTAGACTAAGACATTTTTGAGGTGAAACAATGACATATTTCCTGAGGCAGGTCAAGACTTACCTAGGGCAAACAGTAACGAATTTCTGAGGCAAATTGATAATTTTCTCTGAGGTTGCTTGAACCCTCCTGAAGCATTTTTGTGGCAATCACACTCTGAGGCAAATAGAACTCGGGGAGGCATTCTATAAATTTTCCATTTGAACAATTTGCGGACCTGCCACAACTACAGATAGTCGGGCCTACTGTAGGCAACCCTTCAGTCAATAGACTAAGCAAGCAGTCTAAGTTTTGTATATTGTTAGCAGACTCAGTCAAGTTGGTGAAGCTAATTTGTTTGCAGACAGTAATGGATTTGTACTAGTTGAGTATATTACTGGTTCATTGGACAATTAATCCTTTTCATTGTGGAGTTGAGTAATTACTGTTGAATAAGTTGTCCCTACCCATTATTGAATAATTTGTGTATTTACGAAGAAATGCTTGTTGTTGTGTAAAAAGCATTGTTTTACAAACCGGCCGTTTCGAAACCGAAACGGCCGAGTCGAACCGAGTTGAAGCCTTGAGGAGTGACCGGTAGAAAAACCAGTCCGGGAGGCCGAGTCATGACTGACTCGGCCGAGTTATTGCATGACTCGGCCGAGTCAGTCATGACTCGGTCAACCCGGCCGTTTTGCACATCTACTCGGCCGAGTCATTAAATTCAGCCAGTCACCCAAAGAAACAACGATTTTTCTATTTTTTTTTTAACTTTTTAACATTTGGCTGATTGTTGGGGACTCCAAGGTGTTTTCTAAATTGGTTAAGTGCTATTTGGGGTCCATTCCCCTCTCCTAGTATTGATATGATGTTCAAATTTCATGGTAATGTTAAATTCTTAAAGTAAAAGTGACATTCTCCTTAATCTTCATTTTCATCCTTTTACTTAAATTTTTAACATTACCATGAAATGACTCAGGATGTTTAAGAGTGGTTCCAGCCTCATTGGATTTCATATGGAGAAAGTAGAATTTTAGATTTCATTCAAAATCCAGCAGACTTATCATTTTTTCAGGGTTTTAGGATTGGAGGATTGCAATGTTTCCATTGAATTTTGTCATGTATTAGGGTATGGAACTCGTATTTAATCAAGAGCACCAATCCCTCTGTGTACCTTGATGTTAGTGACATTGGTTGTTGAACTCCTCTGGGATTCGCTCTCAAACCTGGAGCTTCTGAAAATGTCGCTTCTGCTCCCGTTTTCGCTCTCGCTCCCCACTTCCGCTCCTGCTCCCAAGTAACACTGAGCTAGATGATGTTGGCAACTCTAGCAGTAGCCAGTACTGGTCATTGATGGGGCCCCTTGTCTGACTCTGATGATGATGATCCAGAGATTGGTCGAGATGATCTTGGCTCCTCTGGCAGTAGCTATTAGCCTCCTTGGGTATTTGTATTTTGTTTTGACTCTTGAGTCTTTGATCATGTATGACAGACTACAGTTGACTATGTATTTACTATTGCCATTGGGTACCACCGTACCATTTTGATATAATGGATTGGTTCATGAGCCTACTTTGATCATATGTTGTCTTCCATGTATATTATAATGTTGTGTGTTTGGAAACTTGAATGAAAATCTTTAAAATTATGTTTAAAATATTTAAAATTATGTTTTTTTATAAAAAAAATAAATATTTAATGTATTTTTTACAACGACCGAGTCATTGAAATCGAGCCGGCCGAGTCATTACCGAGTCGGAGTCCGAGTCGGAGTCGATCCTCAGCCGAGTCCGAGTCCGAGTCCGAGTTGTAAAACATTGGTAAAAAGCATAACCCTAGATGGAATAAAAGGCCCTAGGAGAAAAAATTGCCCCAGGACATTACATGTAATTAATAGTAATGTTAGATTCTTAAAGTTACTTAAATTTTTAACATTACTATTAATTATTTCAAGATGTTTATTAAAAGTGGTTCCAACCTCATTGGATTTCATATGGAGAAAGTAAAATAATTGATCCCACTCAAAATCCAGCAGACTTAACAGTTTTCAGGATTTCAATATTTGGGGGATTGTAACGTTTCCATTGGATTCTATCATGTATGAAGGTATGGAACTAGCATTTAATCAAGAGCATCGAGCCTTAAATATAGCATTAAAATTAGCATTAAATATAGCATTTAATCAAGAGCATCGAGCTATATTTAATGTATTTTTGTATTCCCGGTTTTTGGGTCAATGATCAGTCCAGTTCTGATAATATTAGTTCGTTGTCCATAGTTCATTTTCAGTTCTAACTTTTGAGTCTTGACTCTAGATACTATTGACCTCAGACTAAGTTTTTGACTCGTCACATTTTACTATTTTTGAGTTTGAATAATTTCAATTTACCATTCCAGTTTTCAAACTTTAGTATCTACTATTTTGTTTAATACTAATCTTATTCTAGAATAATGAATGATGAATTCAAATCAACGGATACAATGTTTTACTACTTCTATTTCATTGAATCATTTATGATGCACGAATCAATGTATGTCATTATTCAATTTGAATTTTGAATATATATACCCCGACGTCCCCCAAAAAATTTCCCTAAAATTTGGAGGTACTCACAGACGTCCCCCCTGTGCGTTTCCCTGTTCCCACGTCCTCCAATCCCGGAAACTTGGTGGAACATTGTTAATTTACTAACTTGTTGAAAATTGTACATCTTTCTAGCTAGTAAAATCCTTGAATATTAGAACTTAAATTCATATTTCAACCAAGGGAAAGATATATCTGTTTCTTGAGTTTTATCTGCCACATTTTGCACGGCTATATCTAGTTTTTGTGTGCATATCTGGAAAAATACATTGTTGTAGCAAATTTTCAACAATAGATTGCACCAAAAAATCACTCAACAAAGCTTATTTCCTCAAGTAAGTATCATATTTTAGCGTTGTTTTAGCTTAGATCTCATTAAATAGCTTGTATCTTACATTTATAGCTTAAAAAAAATATTTCAACCCCTTTTAATTTTAAATTGTGACTGAAATAATTTTCTAGGTGAATACCCAGGGGGTTTTTACCACACGACCTCCAAACTTTAATTTCCAACTTCCTGGAAATTCAATTTTGCAACAGGTCAAAGGCTTAGAGTTGGACTAAATTGACCAATCTTTAGTCTTTTAATATTCCCATCCCTGAATCAAAGATGTAGAAGTGTTCTGGCACTTTTGGGTAGCTTTTCAAGGGGTTGGCTTGTTGGTTTCTGCATTTTCTGCGTAAATTACAAACCTACTAAAAATAGGGCAGCGATCAAATTTACAACCAAAAAAACTAACCGTGTGTTTAATAGTAGACACACCTACATATTCAGTTAGAATATTTTTAATACACCAAAATTGACAATTTTAATGCTATATTTAATGCAATTTTGAGTGTTTTGGCTTTGTTGCTAGTATTTTACTTGCAGATTTGTAGACCTATCAAACAAGGAAACAAGTAAAATTACACAGTAACTCATCTAACCAGGTATCAAATTGTAGAATAAATAATATTTCTGGTTAGAATATTTTCAGTACACTAAATTGGACTATTCATTTGCTATATTTCATCAATATTTAGCATTCTTGTGTGTTGGTTTAGTTAACTTTATATTGCAAATTTTTATATTAACAAAGCAAGTCGACAAATATAAAACTCCTCCGTTCAGCAATTGCCAATCAGACCCCAATATAAGGCATTCGTCTTGAAGTGGTTGATTGAAACTAACTCATGGGAATCCTCCCATGGCCTTGGGGTAAGAGTTTAGGCTTAAACAGTGGGGACTTAGGCCGAGGTGATAGTGGGCCCCTGTCCTGTCTGTGTCAGGCATAGCAGGTTGTACAGAATCTTCAACAGCTTACTAAATGGAACGGTAAGAGGCCCCAACAATGTAGCAGTCCAAATATTCACCACATATCCAAGCAAGGAACATGTCAACACACCATAATCCAAATATGAGGAGTCAGTGACATTTGGGAATCCATGAAAAACTTCTACAAGCATCATAGAGATCCAAAAGGGTTTCAAAACCTTAAATTGAAACCCTAACTCTGGAAATTGAAAAACCGAGCAAAAGGGAGGGAAAGGATTCGCCTTTTAACTAGTTGCCAATTATTCTAGGAAAGGATTCGCCTTTTAACTAGTTGCCAATTATTCTATAGTATCAGCAGGAGTGCGAAGATACTAACAGAGGAGAGAGAGACAGAAGCATATTGCAAAGGATTGTAGAAGACCATAGTGTTTCGTAGCTTAATTGTAAGCTTGGACGTCTTTGTAATATGCATTGTAATCTCCATAACATAAGAAAACAAAAGGCACATTCCTTCATTAAACGTTGGCTTGCCCATACAGGTTTCAAGGTTAAATATTTGTGTTCCATTATGTGGCCTTGCCATCGTAGCCTATTCCATATGTCCCACCAGTTAAAGAATTGATATGATGTATTTTATTTGTCTTAAAGCAGTAAACATCTTTGTAATATGCATTGTAATCTCCATAACATAAGAAGACAAAATGCACATTCCTTCATTAAACGTTGGCTTGCCCATACAGGTTTCAAGGTTAAATATTTGTGTTCCATTATGTGGCCTTGCCATCGTAGCCTATTCCATATGTCCCACTAGTTAAAGAATTGATATGATGTATTTTATTTGTCTTAAAGCAGTAAAAATACAAGAAGTTAGTTGCAGAGTCAAGCATAGGCTCAATAGAGTCCTTTTTAGAGCAGAGCAGAGCATAGCAGAGCGGAGCTCAACAGAGCACTGATGGCAGAGATAGTACAGTCAGACATATGGATCAGCAGATGGAGTTCTCCCTAGTTGAGAGGGAGTGTTAATATTGGCAACTAGGGGCAAACTCCATGTGGGTCATCTTATTTATGGCAGCTGATATTTTTCTTGGATCCCTCTCATTGAGAGGTGTAGGATTGATCTAAAGATCATCCGATTCCGATAAGTATTCATGGAGTTATGAATTTATTTGTGTTATAAGACAATTCGTCAAGGTTGACCAGCAACCAAATAAACCCCACATGTGCTCAACGTTTTAGTATAAAAGGAGATGACTTGAGAGTCATTTTTCACACACACTTCTATCTTGATTTCTCTCTCTACTTGTCTTGGGCTTTAGTGGAAGAGAAATCTAGGAGTGGAAGCCCTAGACGTCGGAGGAAAAGAGGTTGCCCTAGACGCAAACGGAAGGCATCCCTAGACGCAGATGGAAGGCAGCCCTAGACGCAAACTAAAGGGTGCCCTAATGCAGACCTAAAGGCTGCCCTAAATGCTGGTCTAATCCAGCCCTAAATGTTGATCTAATTCAGCCCTAACGCAGTCAAGTTTATGGGCCACAGTGAGGGTTTGTTGTAGGTGACAACGTGGTAAGTAAGGGTTGTTCCAAGTGCATAATGTTGGGCAGATTAGGCCGAGGAACAACTATGTGGATAGCGGAGTCATAGCCACAATATAAGGGGTCAAAGGAACAGCGTGGAGGCTGCCCTAGACAATGTAAAGGGGCTGAAGGGACAGCTTGACCTTAGCCGCAACATGAAGGAGCTGAAGGGATAGCGTGGCCTTAACTGCAGTCAAACAAGGCCTAAAGAAATAGCGTAGTTATGGAGGGTTATCCCCTTGGAGAACTGCAGTCTTTAGAAGGTTACCTTGCTGATTTGTATGGAAGATAAGGGTTGTAGGGTGATGCCCTATCCAGTGATGCAGTGTAGTAGTGTAGTGTGTTGAAACAACACATGGCAGCAAGGTTACATGTTGCTGCAAACTAGTGCAGCAAAGTAAATATACAGCGGGGCTACATGGTGCTGGCAAGATGCATGGACAGCAGGCCACATAGTGTTGCAAAGTCACATAGGACAGCAGCAAGGTATAGCAAGTTGCAACTATGTTGGGACAGCGGTACTAATTGGACAGCAAAGGACATAGTGTTGCTGACATGCATGGGACAGCAAGGTGACATAGTGCTGCTAACATGCATGGGACAGCAAGGTGAAATAGTGTTGCTAACATGCATGGGACAGCAAGGTGACATGGTGCTACTAAGACACATGGACAACAGCCAGGTATGCCAAGACATATGGGACAACTGCAAGGTATGGCAAGGCAAAGTGAGACAGCAGCTGTGACATGGCAGAAGGCACATGGTACAGCAGCAAGCATGGTGCAACAGCAAGCATGGACAGCATGGATAGCAGTGGCAAGCATGGTGCTGCAAACACATGAGACATGCAGTACGACAACATGGTTCAACCATGGCAAATGGGACAGCAGTGCAGCATAAGGCGCAGCAGTCATGAGGTCCAGCATTGTGATGATGGCTGCAGCATGGTGCAACACCGTGAGGCGCAGCGTGATGATGAGATGCAGCGCAATGAGAGGTGAAGGAGTCACCTTGGAGAATCAGTTGAAGCAGCATGTCTTCAACTGATCTCATGTATCATCTTCCTAGAGATGATCTCTGCTCTGATCTAGAAAAGTCAAAGTGTTGACTTCTGTTGTAAATGTACTATCTCTCTCTCTCTCCGCTGAACTATTGAAGAACATAAAAGAAGAATTGATCAAGGGTTTCCCCACATTGGGATTTGTCCCTGGCTAGCGCCACGTCTTGTGTCCTCTTGTCTTGGCTTGTCTTTTGCTATTTATGTTTATGTTCTATCTGCAGTTTACTTTAATGCTGATGTGATTGCTAATTTGGAAAAGATATTGAGCTAACTATGAAAATTGAAATAAATTGCGCTATGCATAGAAGATACCTAAAATTAACAAAATCCTACAAAGTGGTCAAGCCTAACTTAAAATGATCAATTTAAACCAATAATATCTTTCAATGATCACTCAATTTGATGGTCATTGATTCTCACTGAAAATGATAAGATTCTAGCTAACATTCCTCAATTCTCAACCACTAGCCTATTTAATACGACCATCAAGGCAATCAGGAAATTATTATCCTAGCACCAAGAAGGTTGGATGTCATAGAATGAGCTCAAAACAAAAATCATCCTATGCAATGGACAAGATCACCCTTGAAAGGATCAAAAAATTAATCCTTAATTCATTGTCTTTTAAGTTTGGTATCAAGACAACAATCAATTGATGGAAGGATAGGTATTGGGAACACTCCAAAGCTTTCCAAAAGTATAAGCCAGTCAACGTTTAAGAATGGATGAGAGCCTCTTGGAAAACTAAAACCAAAATTGATAAAGTCTATGGGTAAGTCTAATTGCTCAACTTGGCATTACAAACAAAAGGTTATTTGAAAGGCCCCCATCGAATCCAATAAAGAAAGTACTTCATGGCCTTGGATTTACAATGGGTTGGCCTTAGAAAATAGATGTTCCCATCTATGTCTTCCCACTCCTCCATGTGCTCTCTATTTTGCTCCAAAATCAGCTTTCCCACTCCTCCATGTGCTCTCTATTTTGCTCCAAAATCAGTCAAATATATTTTCAATACTACAGAAAAGCTTGATCCATCAAGTTGTGTTCCAAATCTTTGCGTGGACATTCCATCCATTTTCCAATTTCTTCGAGACCTTATCTTGTAGAGAATAACCACTCTTGGACTATCTTTATTTTTTATTTCTTTTTTTTTGGGAGAGGATGTAACTTACAAGAACGGATGAGGGAACATAATACAATGATAGGGTGCAAGGAAGAAAGGAATCAATTCTACCAGGTCAGTAAGAATACCTTTAGGTTGGATCAAGCCCTAGGATCACAATCTCTCACATATCTCCTAATGAGAGTACCTTTGACTCTGAATTATACAACTAACTCATCAAAAAGATAATCATAAAATAAAGCAATGGAGAAATACCACCCACTAGAAACTACATCACATCTAATCTTCCAAATTACATACAAGCTAATGCTTCTAATACAATGCCACACTACTCAAAAGTAAGTAGGAGTAGGCAAATTAAAATCTCTTAGAAGGGTAACTTTCCAAAAAAGTCCGCACGGGCTATATTTACAAGCAGCCCATAAGAAATCCCAACACTCTTTGGAACACTTGTAATTCCAAAAAAAGTGGCGAATAGTTCCTACCAGCCCCTAGTGTGGACATGAAGCATCAATAAATCCAGTCCTCGACAATCTTTCTTTTGAGCACAATCCCCAATAGATTAAAGCCATGAGATCAACCTCAATTAATACGAAACTCTCAAAGGCCACACTGTACATAGATGATTGACCCGTTCAGCTTCTTCACTTGGAAGACCCTATCTAATATCAAAAATTTCTATGAATGCATGTCTTGCATGGAAAACTTGGAACAAACCGTGGGGCTTAAGAATCCAAATGGGTTATCATAGCACCACATCCAATCCAATGTTTTAAAACTTGGTCCATCTTGACTCAGACTCAGTCAATTTGGCCAAGTTGATTGCTGAGCAGTGCAAGTTGGCCAATGACTCGGCTCAACCTACTTCCCACCACTCCATTTGTCTCACTCCTTTCTCATTTGGCATTTGTGAGCATTTGGAGTGTTGGAGCACAGCTGAAATCTTGAAGAGTAGTGTGAGGATTAAGCTTGGAGCTGGTTGGCATTTGTTTGGAGCAGTTTGCAGTGGATTTCAGCATCTTAGTCAGGAGGCTACAGTCCATCTTGAAGCTTGGAGGAGTTGTGGACCAAATTCTTGCGCCCACTACCCATTCTTCCCTTTCCCATGTATGGTTTCCCTCTCTTTAAATTACAAATGCAGATCCTCTGAAATCTGCCCCTGTTTAATTTTTTTTCTGTTCAAAGTTTAAAAATGTGCCTCTTTAAATTCCAAATGCCAATCATCTGAAATCTGTCCCCGTTTTACATCTGACTCAAACTTTATAATTTGCACAAGTCTAGAAATATGCAACTTGGATTCCAGAAACCTGATGTACTTTTTCTAACTGCGCATTGGAATTTTACCATGCCTACCACCCCAAGAGTCAAAGATCCTGCATGGATCCATGCTGATCTGGTTGATGAGGAGATTTTTTGGAAATATTGAAAAAAAATCATAAAGGTTATGGGGTGAATTCATAGGTTGAAAGAACACATGGCTGGCATAAGAAGCCAAGTTGCCCCATGCATGGGCCCATTAGAGGATATTGGACAGATTAGACTGAAATTGCAAAATCAGATTTCAAAATTTGAACAAGACAAGGCTAAGCAAAGGGAGATGGTTGCAGCATGTTTTTCAAACTCTAAAGGCTAGATACCACTTAGAGCCTCGTTTATTATGTATTTCGTTGTTGGTGCAAATTGGAAACTTTTTGATATATTCACCTTTAAATGGTATATGTATGTGCCATGAGCAGAATTTGTATATTTTGTTTCTAATGGTTTGGAATCTTTTAAAAAAAATATTATTATTATTAAATTTAAACATTTTATGTATTTTTTAGTAAACGAGTAACTGAAATCAGATCGGTCCAAGTCAATCCAAGTCCGATTTCAAGTTGACTGTTGACTGATTCTGAGTCCAAGTCCGAGTTTTAAAACATTGACTCAAACTTGCTAAAACTGCCACTTTTGCTAAAGCATATGATATGATTCAGATCGAAATTCTTTCTACCTTTCGGATGTCAGGATGACATTATTTTTTGTACTCACAAACCTACTTTCAATCTTTCTTAGACCTGCATGATTATGGGCATGAAATATTCGACCAATTTCTCACGTGGATACAGAAAGGCCCATACTCCGGCGACTGGTTCCCATCAGAAGCTTCCTCTGGGCAATCAAGAAGCAAGTGCTAGGATGCTTTCCTACAATGCAAGATCCAAACATACAGTAAAGACCAACAACAAAAACAACATAGCTGCAGAAGGCAAAGCAGAATCACAGGTGCTTCCCTCACTCAATTTCTGAGAATGAATGACTCCTGTCGAACATGAAACTGGGCTAGACCATTAATGTGTCAACTAACGAGCGTCCCATAATGGATGGTGACCTGTGTCCACTGGTTTGGTAGCCTAGGGGACCTAGTTCACGCAGAGGGGCTTTGCCTTATTACTAAGTAATGATGCTTGTTAAGGTAGCATCATTGATGGAGACTGTAACTATTTCCATAATCTTTTGGACTTCCTCACACAACCAGTCCTGATATTATTATAATTATCATCTTGGTCTGTGTTTCTCTGGTGTTCATGTGTTTTGATGTTTCGAAGGTCTTCTGGTTACTGGTGGTGAGCCCTATGCTGCCCTCCTTTTTTTCAGTAATAAACTTTGTACTATGTATTGTCTATATAATAGAAAATCGAAGCATATTTGAAACCGTAAAATACATAGATCATCATTCTTCAATTTTCCTTCTTCGAAAATTCTGCCATGTGATTAGCTATATTTGGTTTTTATAAGTAGGTAGGAAACCATTTTCTGCAAAAAAATAGCCACAGGAGACGATGAAGCAAACGACTGTATCAGCAATAAACTAATCCTGACGGCCAATATTTACTTTCTGATGAGTGAATGGGCGGTTAAATGCTCACTAGAGCGCAATGCCTTAGCTCTAAAGTTTGCCAACATAAGATTAAATTAAAAGCTAAATCAAATGTTGCTTCAAATTTATGACGTTTAATGGATACTGCGAAGAGATTTACTTAATGCCGACCTTTTCCATCGGCAAAGTGAGGCAAGCCGTAGCGAAGGCACCGAGAAGAAGAAGTATGAGAAGCAATCGAAACATTGATCCTCGCGTGATTGTCATGCTTAGCCTCCTCTGCCAGGGCCTACAGTCTTCTTCGTCCTCTGCGGGGGCTTGTCTGGAGGACGACCTGGCCCTCAATTCCCCGAAGGTTGCCAGATTTACTCACTTACTTCTTCCCGAATTCCAAAGTCTATGTTTGTGTTCACTCCGATGCTGGTTATGGCAGGCAGTCGAGCCTGCGCGCAGGGGGTGGGCTTATTGATTGCGTTAAGTGGTTCTGGTCACATGCTTGGTGTATTGCGCAGGAGATTCTGAGGGGGAACGCTTGGGGTTTCAAACTGAGAAGCGTGGAAGATGTACACTAAATAGACTGGTTTAATGATGACTTGGATAGGATCCTGCTGGACTTTTCAGCGATAAACCGGAAAAAACTCCAATGCCCACCTCCGATCATTGCTTGAAATGTTGTGTTGTTGGTTGGGTTGATATTTGGGTCCTGAACCGAGGAGGAGATAGTTCTGAGATTTTATGGTCATAAAATATTTTTTTACCTCATAATACAATGGGTATTCAATTATTAATTGGTATGTTGGTGTAACCGTGTAGTTTGGGAAGTTGGCGTTGGTGTTTTGAGTATTTTGATAGTTTTATGGGATAGGTGTTTGGTTTAAATTTTTGTGTGGAATATTTATGCTAGTATAAACATCGCAGTAGTCTTTAATGCGATTTTTTGAAAGTTTTTTTGGCGATTTTTTCCGGTGAAAATCCGGCAGTAATTTGATAGCTAATTTCTGCACAATGAAACCGTCCCAGGGGTTTTTCAGGGTGCTGAATCCGAATATGCAGTTAAAAAACCATTTTAACTGCAACAAATCATGATTTCATCTCAATTTCTTCCGTCGGATTCCGTCACCGGAATCTCAAAAAGTCGCATTATAGACAACTCCATAAACATCTATACACATAGAGTATAAACATCTATACACATAGAGGAGCTGTATGAGGGAGATTTTATTATATAATATTATATGTTAATTAAAGTTTTTTAGTGAAATTATCTAAGAGAAATTTATGGTCCATGCGTTTCCAACTAATAAATATGGTTTTTCATCAAGCCCAATGGAAGGCACACCATGGCAAAGGGCTATATTTGAACAATAATATTTAAATTATGATATCAATTTATTAATATATTAAAAATAAATATTATTAAGTAATGGCTATATTAAATGGCTAGTTTTTGAAAAATAATATTTTTATAATGATATTAGTTTATTAATTTATTAAAAATATTAATAGGTAATAGTTATATTAAATTGCTGAAAAATAATAATTAAATAATGATATTAGCGTATTAATTTATTAAAAATATTAATAAGTAATGGTTATATTAAACAGTTAGTTTTTTAAAAATAATATTTAAATTAATTTATTAAAACCAAATATTACTAGTTTTTGAAGAATAATATTTAAATTATGATATTAGTTTATTAATTTATTAAAAATAAATATTAATAAGTAACCACTATATTAAATAGCTAGTTTTTGAAAAATAATATTTAAATTAATTTATTTTAAAAAAATTATAAAAAGGAGTGAAAACCATAATCAAGACAAGATCATTAATAAATAAAATAATTAATGAAAATAAAATAAACTAAATTAAAAATAATTAATAAAAAATAAATAAAATAAAACAAAAATATACACAAGTCATATATATATATATAATCAATAAATAAAACGGGGTTAACAATAAAATATGGGGTTGAGGCTCATTGAATAAATAACAAAAATACTAAAAGGAGTTAAAAACAAATAGGATGATAAAATACATTAAAAAACACGAAGGATCAAAAAAATAAACTATAATGAAGAATAAATCAACAACAAATATTATAAAAAGGACGCCAATACCTATATAGATAAACAAACAAACAAAATAAATCCCAAAAAGAAATCTAAAAAACTAGGAGGACAGGACAGGGACCCAACTTCTAATAATATTCCAACCATCATCTCTATTCAAATTATTGGGTCTTTTTCCAATTTCTAGGGCCTCCCTCAATTTACGATGATGGAAATGATTAACCCTAGCAACGACTTGGGCCTCCTCTATGCAGAAGTGATGCTTAGCTTTATCTACATGCTCTGTCAAAGCAGAGGAGCGGGTCTTGCCATGCTTGATGTCAGCGACATGCTCACAAATCCATTAATTAAATGATCTTGTCTCGATTAGGGCCTTGACTGATTTTTATAATTTTTTACTTCCCTCCTTATTTAGAGTTTGACTTTTTCTTTTTAATAAATTAATTTAAATATTATTTTTCAAATACCAGTTGTTTAATATAGCGGTTACTTATTAATATTTGTTTTTAATAAATTAATAAACTAATATCATAATTTAAATATTATTTTTCAAAAACTAGTAATATTTGATTTTAATAAATTAATTTAAATATTATTTTTCAAAAACTAGTCATTTAATATAGTCGTTACTTAATTAAAGGTACTTTCAACCTGCGCGCACACTGTGCAGCCGACCGAATCTGCTCGATCTTGGCCTCCCTGCGCCTTGCATGCAGTGGTTGGCTATCATCGGCTTGACTGCGCGTCCTGCATATCTTGGAGCGTCCCTACGCATGCACTGTGCAGCCAATCGGACCTGCTCGACCTGAACCTTGCGCCTCTGCCTGCAGTGGTTGGCCGATCCATGGATTCTGCCGGGTTCTAACCCTCCAGCTCCTGGGATTCGATTCAATGGAGGGGTTGGGCTTGCCTCAGACGCTTCCCCCGCCTCCCCCTTCGAGATCGCCAGCTGAGGCCTTCTCCCAGCTCCTGGCCGGCCTCCCAAAGAAGAGAACATCAGATGCAGCGAAGTTTGTCAAAAAATTAGATGAAATCCCGGTGATCTCTCTTCCTCCAGAAACCCCGATCCAAGTCGCACTGTCATTAGCTGAGCGGGCTCTCATCGGCCAGTTTACAGGACTATGGCCATCTCCAAAATCCACCGAGAGCTGGGTCAATAGAAATTGGGCGCCGCTAATCAAAGAAAATGTCACCTCATATTTTCTGGGGAGAGGATTTTTCCTTTTCGAATTCACATCAAAAGAAGACAAGGAGCTGATCTTCCAAAACGGCCCCTACTTCATGGGTCCTCAGGGATTGTACCTAAACAACTGGACCCCGGACTTTGATCCGACAGTTGACGTGCCCAAAGCAGTCCCGGTATGGGTCAGGCTCCCAAATCTCCCGGTACACTGTTGGAACTGGGACTCACTGAGACATATTGGAAACGCCCTGGGGAAATTCATAGACCGAGCTAACAACAAAGATCAATATGACTGTGCCAGGATCTGCGTAGAGGTAGATCTGGAGGAGGGATTACCAGAGGCCATTACTTTAAAGGTCAGAAGTTGGACGCACCTTCAGAAACTGGATTATGAACAGCTGCCCTTCAAATGTCGGAAATGTCATGTCTATGGACACTTCGCCAGAGACTGCCCTTCCAACAATGAGACGGTGCAAGGGAAGGAGGACGGATGGAACCAAGTCAAGAGATCCAAAGTTCACCCTAAGAATCAGAAACCGGGAGGCCCTTCCGATAAAGGGACTCACCAGGCTACTGCTCACCAGATACCAACCAAGACTGCGTCTGAAAACAAATTTGACCCTCTGAGTTCGCAAACAGAGGGCACCCAGGAGATCGAGCTTCAAAAAGAGACAGAAATGGCTCAGGAGACCGAAGTCCACAAATCAGCTCCTCCAGAAAAAGGTACCCCCTCAGCCTCCCCCAAAGGAGCCAACACTGTAGATCCCAACGACAAGAACCTAGCAAAGGAGGAAGAAGAACATGAATCTGAAGAGGAAGGGGAAATAGGTGAGTCCCAAACCTCAGTAAGAAGATCTACAAGAGGACGGAAAACAGACAAAGAAAAAAGGGAGTAGGAGACCTACAGAGAAAAACTCCAGGGCAGCCAACCAACCTTGGAAAAACTGTTGGCACCAAAGTCAAAGATGTTGAAAAGTCAGATCCAAGGCTTCAAGGGAGCCCATCAGAAACATAAATAATGAAGTTCATCTCCTGGAGCAAAGCTAAGGAAGAAGCTATCAGAAATTTAATCAGAACAAAAACCCCAAACATTTTTCTTATCCGGGAGACAAAGCTGGAAGACATTGTCTTCATCCATTCAAGTAAGAAAATCTGGTATAAAAGTGAAGCAAGAGCAATCTCTACCCGGGAGCCTCGGGAGGAATTGGCACTGTATGGAACATGAGTAAATTTGCAGTCCTATTTGAGGCTAGAAACACCCATTGGTTACTACTGAAAATGCAGAACTTAGCCACCAAGGAAATTTTTTGTCTTTTTAATGTTTACTCCCCAATTATTGCGGGGGAAAAAAAGAACTGTTGGGATTCCATAAGACAACAAGCAGATTTGGCAAACATGGAGAATATCATAATAGCCGGATATCTCAATCTCACTCTCCATCCTTCCGAAAAAAGGGGAGGCAACATAGTACGAGATCCAGCAAGGGAATGGGCAGAGGACATCTTGCAGGATTGGGACATGCTGGATATCAAACCCTCTTCCGGTAAGTACTCTTGGTACAATAAAAGATTAGGCCCCGGCCATATCGCTGCCATGCTAGATAGATTCTTTATTCAAAGCTCCTTCTTGCTGCTAGGCCTAGAACCAAGAGTGCACATTCTTCCTAACAGCATTTCGGACCATAAGCCCATTAAACTTGAGCTTCTAGCTCATCTTGATCTGGGCCCTATCCCTTTTCGCTTTAGCCCACTTTGGATTAAGGAGCCAGGCTTCATGTAAATTGTCAAGGACAGTTGGAACCAGGCGGTCAAAGGCTCGCCTTTCTATATATGGGAAGAAAAACTCAGAAGGGTAAAAGGAGCTCTCAAAAGATGGGCAAAAACTCTATCTAATCCGGCTACAGACAGAAAATCCTTGAAAATCTTGCTGGATTCCCATCAAAAGAGCATGGAGAAGGACACTATTACTAAGGAGGTGATTGAACAGGAATCTCATTCGCAGCAGCGTTACCACCAGGCTTGCCTAGCTGAAGAAGAATACTGGAGACTGAAATCCCGCAATCTCTGGCTCAAAGCTGGGGATAGGAACATTGCCTTTTTCACAAACAAACCCAGGTAAGGAAATGCTTTAACTCTATTTCAGAGATCAAAGTAGAGAACGTCATTCATAAAGATTTTGAATATATAAAGAAAACAACCTTTTTACACTTCCATAGCTTGTATAGTGAGGACAAGGAACCGAATCAAAATTCAGATCTGCTAGATGTTGTACCCTCTGTAATCACTCAACAAACAAAGGAGTCTCTTGAGGCCAAAATCACCAAAGAGGAAGTGGAAAAAGCCCTATTTGATATGGATCCGGATAAGGCCCCGGGGCCAGATGGCTTCTCAGCTAGATTTCTCCAAGTCTGCTGGCCGATTATAGAAAAGGACTTGCTCAGAATGGTGCAAAAATCTCAGAATACCCAGAAGATAGGAGGCAGCACAAATTCTTCCTTCTTAGCCCTTATCCCCAAGGAAAAAGGCGCCAACACCTTCAGTAGATTTTGCCCGATTTCCCTATGTAACATTGGATACAAATTAATTACCAGAATAATTTCAAACAGATTGAAGCCCATTCTTCCCAAAATAATCCCTGAGAACCAAGGAGGCTTCATCCAAGGAAGGCAGATCGTGGATAACTACTTTCTCATCCAAGAGGCAATTCACTCAAGTCTTCTCCGAAAAGAGCAAGGTATGGCAATCAAACTCGATTTAGCCAATGCATTTGATAGAGTAAATCATAATTTTATGTTAAATGTTATGAGAAAATTTGGGTTTGGAGAAAAGTTCATTAAATGGATCCGGGCATGCATCTCGGAGCCATGGATCGCCCCATTAGTGAATGGAAGAGCCACTGACTTCTTCAAAGCTTCGAGAGGACTTAGACAGGGGTGTCCTCTATCCCCTCTGCTATTTGTCATTCAAGCTTCCGTCCTCAGTTTCCTGTTAAACAAAAGAATGCAAGATCAAGACATTAACGGATTGTGCATCGCAAGAGGGGCAAAAAAAATAAATCATGCACTGTTTGCGGACGACACGCTACTACTGGGACCTGCCACTCTCTCCTCTGCATCAAAATTCAAAGTGGTTTTGGATGACCTCAGTAAGGCTACAGGCAGTGCTGTAAATAAGAGCAAATGCCATATATACAGCTGGAACATTACCCCAAGGGCGTTGTCTGATATTTCAAGATGCTTGGGCTTCGCAGCCTCTTCCTCTTGGTCTTCGTTTAAATACTTGGGATTACCTGTTCATCACAAAAAACTAACAAGCAAAGACTGGCTACCACAGTTGGAAAAATTCAAATCAAAAATTCAAGCCTGGGGCTACACTTGGTTAAACACTGCTGGAAAATCAGTTTTGATTAAATCAGTGCTACACAGTCTCCCATTATTCCAATTCACTGGCCTCCTTGCTCCGGCAATCATCATCAAAAAAATGGAAGAACACATCAGGAGATTCTTCTGGAAGGGAGGAAAAAATAATGAGAAAAAAATTCCTCTTATTAGCTGGGAAATCATAACCAAGCCGTTGTGGGAGGGGGGTTTAAAGTTCAAAAAAATCTGCCAACAAAACGTGGCAATGGCAGCAAAGATCCTTTGGAAAATCACTTCACCCAACCCGGGATGGGCTCAAGTTGCACTCTGGAAGAAATACTTCAGGGGTCCCCGCACCAGGTGTTTGGAAAACGTCATCCATATGCCCAATTCGACTTTCCTGAAGCTCCGCGCTAAAGCGGCCCAATTAATAATAGCGCACTCATTCTGGATTCCAGGTAACGGTAAAAAGGTTAAAATCTGGAGCGATCGAATCATGGATAAAGAGCCGGTTGAATGCAGAGTCACCCTCAACTCACTGCGCAGATGGATGGACCTCAACTCGCTGCGCACGTTGTGGGACATCTCACACAGGCACAACGGTTCCTGGGCAAGTTGGAAACAGTTCGGCGTGCCGGAGCATCTGGTAAAAGACTGGGACACGCTTCTGGACAGTCTGCATGGTATGGCGCCCATCAACAGGAGAATAAGAGACCAGAAAGGATGGGGCACGAGTGTCAAAGGTTATATAGTGGCCCGGGGGTATAGCAAACTTAACGAGCTTCCATATGCCCCTCCCGATCCAGCTCCATGGCGAGGCGTATGGTGCATTCCCTCTCTGCCTAAGATTGACTTCTTTGCCTGGCAGCTCTGCCACACTAAAATTCTCACCTACGACATTCTTCAGAAAAAAGGATTTTATGGGCCCTCCATCTGCCCACTGTACAGAGAAAACGCTAAGTCAGTTGTTCATTTGTTCCTTGAGTGTATCTTCTCCAAGCATGTTTGGTCCTCTCTCATTCCAAATCCAAATCTCAAGCTCCCTGGCACCATGGCAGGCCTCTTTTCTACCTGGGCACTCAATTACCCCAGCCCAGCCCCTAAAAATCAGGTCATCAGAACAGCGTGGGCAATTCTCCCTAAGATCATAAGTTGGCAGATATGGCTTGAGCGCAACAGAAGAATCTTCAGGGATACAAAGCACAACCACAGGATTTTAGAAAATAAAATCAAATGTCAAATTAAGGAGTGCTTGGCGGATACTAAAGATGACTCTAATTTGAGTCAGCAGGACATCGCTTGGGCATTGACTCTTGGCCTTCAATTCCGGCCAGCAGTAAAAAACACCCCAATTATTAAAGACTGGCAGATAAGGAAGTCTGAAAATGATATGCAAGGCTGGATCAAAATGCAAGAAAGACATTCCCTCTTTTTCGACGGGGCAGCAAAGAGTAATCCGGGCAAAGCGGGAGCAGGAGGAATCATTCTAAATCCATTAGGAGAAAAAGTCCATTCCTTTGCCTGGGGTCTCGGATATGCTTCCAACATTCAAGCGGAGGCCTTAGCCCTCCTTCAAGGTCTCCAAAACCTCAAAGAATTAAACATAAAAGAATCCAACGTTATAGGAGATTCCCAGATCATCATCAACGCAATGGCTACCAATTCCCCAACTTTGGATCTCAAGCTAGCAAGAATGATAACCAGAATCAAAGGCTTGGAAAGTTATTTTCAGAACTTGAGATATTATCATGTGCTAAGAATCCATAATAAAGAGGCGGATAGTGAAGCCAATAAAGTTGTCCTCCTCCCTACCGGAACTAAGATGAAGGACGAAAAAGAAACTTGGGAACCCATTCCATAATCTGATCCCTGCCATGTTCTATTGTCGGTTATTAAATAAATTTGTCTGCATCTTCAAGTGGGGGAAAATTAATGATATGGATTTCATGGACTCTTTAGTAATTAGGAACTCTGCAAGTTTCAGTTGCATTCTTAGTCACTGCAGAGAGCAGCAACAGGGCAATGAGTTTCCCAATGTAACAATCCTATCGGCATTCAGGCCAAGATGAATACAAACAACCCATAACCATTACTGTTAAAAAAAAATATAGTCGTTACTTATTAATATTTTTAATAAATTAATAAACTAATATCATTATTTAAATATTATTTTTCCAAAACTAGCCATTTTTTTTGTAGGTAAGCACCCACAAGGGATTTGAACCAATGACCTATCACAAGGAGTGCCTTAACAGTGCACCCATTCACCATCAATCCAAAGCCCCATGGACTAAAAACTAGCCATTTAATATAGTCATTACCTATTAATATTTTTAATAAATTAATAAACTAATATCATTATTTAAATATTATTTTTCAAAAACTAGCTGTTTAATATAGTTGTTACTTAATAATATTTGTCTATAATATATTAATAAATTGATATCATAATTTAAATATTATTACTCAAATATAGTCGTTACTTGAAATTATGTCTCTATATTGCTCTCTATTTAAGCTTGTGTCGTGGTCTGCCTCTTCATCTAGTCTTGATGATGAACCACACTTATTGGTTCAAAATGTGTCGGCCATAAATTCCTCTTATTTGATTTCTACCGAAAGACTTTGCTTAATATTATGTGTATGAGAGATATTTTATTATATAATATTATAAGTGTATGAGGGAGATTCTATTATATAATATTAGATCAATTTTATGTTTAAAAATATAAATTAAAATGAGAAATTAAAATAAAAATAAATTTAAGTTTATTGAGTTTTGATATATATATATATATATATATATATATATATATATATATATATATATATATAATCTTAAAGTTTTATTTTCAAAAATATAAATGAAAATTAAATGAATCTAGATCCATTTTAATCTTGGATTTTTCAAGTGCCAAGAGCGATCAAATCTTTTAAGGTATAAATCTTTGTTTTTGAGTGTAAAACTTGAAGAAAGGTTTGAGCCTTGAGAGATTTGATCCCTCACGGCACTTGATAGATCCAAAATTAAGATGGATCTATGCTAGTTTCAGTCGTCTACGACCATGGAAAATTTGTTGAACATCTAGTTTTTTTTATCATTTCAAATATGCTAAATATGTCTAAGAATAATTTGGTCATTTGAATTTTAAATTTGCTCAATACCCTCAATTTGTTGAGATAATAGAGACTCTTACTAACTTAAATGTTGAAATGAAATTTTTAAATGCAAAGTGGCATTGTAACGCTATTGAATGATAAAAAAATGTGAATAATAAGAATGTAGTCAATTACAAATAGTCTTCATTGTGATCAATCTCAAACTATTTCATTCTATTGTTCTTATTGTCACACCTATTAGTTATGTCATCTTTTCATATGGATCATATGAAAAAGTCACATGAAATCGTAGACCATTTAAATCTTTAACTCAAGCTATTGTAGTAAACACCATACCTTGTCTCTCTTGCTCTCCAATATTAATAGTAGTTTTCTCCAAAGTCAATCATTGTGAATTATGGAGTGTTAAATGTGATAGCCCCTTTGACATTTACCCTTGTAGATATGGTAAATATTTAAAAGAAAAACATAGGCACATGAGCTGGACAAAGGGGCAATTAATTCCAAGACTTGAGAGAAGATTTTCCTACATGAACAAGCCTTGGACGCTAACAAATAGCAATCAAAGGGGCAAAAGGCCAAATGGTATGAGGTTGATTAGCCTGCAAGACTGACCAGTGATAACTAGGCCAACCACCACAAAGTTTTGGACAAGTGGAACACTTTTGGTTGGTCTACATCAAGTTCTAACCAACCATAGCCTGAATTCGGACAATAGAAAAAGGGGGGAATCAAGCTGGGAAGACACAGACATATAATGAAGAAAATAAAGAAATTCAGACAGAGCGTGAAAGAAGATAAAGGAAAGGGTAAAGGTGCTCACAAAGTAGAACAGGGAGTCGTTTACAGCAGGGAGAGAGAGGCACAGGGAACCTAATTATGTGTCTTGTACGTTGAAGAAGGTGGGGTAAACCTGTGTAACATCAAGGAAGGATCGTTGTATAAAGAAGAGGATGCTTAAATAACTAGAGACTCCCTTCATGGAAAAAAGAATGAATGTAGAGTAAATCGAGGAGCTAACATGCCAACGCAAAAATATGTTCTCTAAGGTACTCACCTAGCTCGTGAGTACTAGTGAAAACTCATCCTAGAGAATCGAGTAGACCCTGGACTCCCTCCATTGGGTGGGGTTACTATGACAACACAAATGGGGTGAAGGTTAAACCTATGGAGACCATGGTACTAATTAAGGGTATATGGCCTCTGGAATCCCTAGACTATTGGTAAATTGATTGGCCCTAAAGAAGTCTTCTCAAGTCTTGGAAGTTAGCTCGGGGGTAACCGTTGCACAAGAAACATGTTTGCAGCCATCTATGGCTGGGAGGAGAGTTATTATCCCTAATTCAGCTACCTAACTTCAATTGAGATAAGTGTCTCTCATGTCAATTGGTATAGTGAATCGTTTTGCTTACTCCAATTGAATCAAATGAGGATGTAGTATGCTAGACAAATTGTGTGTCATCGATGTTCATGCATATCTGAAATATAATTGCTAGTATTTTGATTATAATATGGAAGAGGCAGTGATCGAGTGGCACTGATTCTAGGAACCAAGCAACGGAATGCATGTGTTAAAATGTGACCGTATGTGTTATAGTTCCGCACTTGATTGTAGCTACCACATATTTGATGTTGATACTTATGATTCCATATATTCTAACCAAATATGATGAATCATATACCAAATCAATTGTTGTGTTGCAACGCCACTAGGAATTATGTTGCATCTGTAAATGAGCATTTTGTGACAATTTCACCAATGGCATTTGGGGAAGATGCATTTAGGAGAGTAGCTACACTAGTAGCATGTTTTTAGACTGGCGTACATCCCAGTTTTGTAATACTTAATTATCAGTATCCTTCAAACATTTGAGTGTTGGAATATGGCAAGCACAAGATCATGGTTGTGGAGAGAGATTTCAAGCATAATTTATTTGGGAGATTATTATGGCATGTCCAAGTATCATACCCCATATTTGAGTGAATGAGGCTCTATAGTCATTTAAATGTCTTAAAATGTCAAGATTGGTCAAATGAATATCTCTAAGAACTACAAAAAGAACTGAAGAGATCAACCCCTAGCAAAATATGTATATATATATAGCAAAATCTCAAGAGCTCAATCTCATGATTGTGCATTAAGAATCAACTCTTCATCGTAACCTCCCCTCCTTATTGAGGTAAATAGGGGGGTGTTACAAAGTGGTATCATAGCTCCCAGGTTCAACACATGGACCTAATGGGCCCTAACACAAGAAGAATGAAGAGTGTCCATGACCTAAATGTTGGCAGTCTTCCCAACTTGGGTTATATATTGGATGTCACCGTAGACTACTAGAAGGTTGGGAAGTTTTTCATTCACTGTTTTGTCTATAGTGTAGGTTTTAACCCCGTACAAAAATTACCTGCATACAGATTCTAAAACACAGAAAATAAACAATGCGAGAGAGCATAACACATAAAACACATATACACAGAGATTTCCCCTGGATCCCAAAACCGGGACTACTAGCTTGATTTTTCATTATGTTCCTTTTAATTTTATAATACATATTTATACATGCCGAAGCATCCAATACCATGGACCAAAAAACCATCGCATCCAATACCATGGACCGAAAAACCATCGCGTCCAAAAACATGTGCAAAAATCATGCACAAAACCATAGGTGGGTTTGCCCATCCTAACATAGGGCCCAAAACCAAAATTTTCTAGGGCGCTTCCCCGGACCCCATAAAGTGGGGTTACGGGTATGCCTCAAACCCCCGGTGACCCCCCCCCCGCTACACAATCGGCACAACGAAGGGGGGCTTCGCCCCCCCTCTAACCCCCCAGTTAACTACGTGGCTAGTCGTGGAAAGAATATAACACAACCCAACATATAATAATACCAAAGGTGAGAAGAGACTTAGAGGGCGATGTGACATCCCATGTGTCATGTGTTCAGGTCTTTGAGAATGGTTGCACTCATAATTTCTTGAACATATAAACTCTAAACCAGTTGTTATCTTTGCAAAGATCTTTGACAGAATGTGTCAAAGGAAACATTGTTCGGGTGGGTGTTGTTCCAGAGTTTAAGTATCCTTTGTCAGCAATAAATCACTATCCTATGATTGATGCCCAACCAATCTTCACAAGAAACATGGGACAATATATTATCAGTTTCAATTTCCATATAATTGCATGATGACTTTACAACAACAAAAAAAACTTTATCACTAGGGTGTCACTTAAGGTTATTTTGATGCTTATGCAGTGGGGATTCCGGATAAGTCTGAGTATAATAATTAGATACACGAGTTTAATTGTAGGATATACAAAATTTACAGGTTATTTTGATGTCTTATGTGGTAAGGATTCCTCATATGTTTGACCATGGCAAGTATAAATGAGGAGGAACTGAGAAGGGCTCAACATACCCAACAAAAGGGTCACACATAATAGCTAGCGTCTTATGAAAATAGAGAGAGAATGAGCTCGAATATCTAGGGAGTTGAGTTAGCCAAAGTACATAAGTGGGGATATGCAAATTGGTTATGAACTTATGCACTTGGAACCAAGTGAGGTAGTTTCCTTGGAACAAGATATCGATCTTTGTAGCATAATGAAGCAAACCACCTATTTTTGTCTCTTTTTAAAAGCAATCTTGAGTGATATGTTGAGGTTAGATGCCTTTTATATTTTGACCTTTGGATGTAGGATCAAAACCATAACAATGAGTTAAGTTGATGATGGTTTTATTATTGTTGGCTACCAAAAGGAATTGAGCATAATTTTGTTGCAATCCCTACAATAGAGTTGCAAGATACAGAAAGGTCTATGATCATTGCAAAAATTGTTGGATTGGTGCTTGCATGGTGATGCAAAAGCACAATTGGCATAAGAATCATAGTCTGAGGTATTTGATAACCAACAAGCTAAATGCCATGGCTAAAGTTTGTTGTAGAGTTGACTCAAAGGTCAAGCTTAACAAGGTTGTTGGTGCCTTGAACACAAGAATGCATGCAATGTTTTGACTACAACCAACAGATGAAATTTAAATTGTGGAGAAGAGTTTTGGCACTCTTGATTATTTGAGTTGATTATTGTATGTAATAAGAAATGTAAATAGAGGTAAGAAAGAACCAACTAACAGAGAGTGACACAACCTCATGTATGGTAGTAAAGTGAATTATCTTAACCCCCTAAGTTAAGGATAGGGAACCACATAATATAGGTTCCTAATCACAATAGAAATCATGATGGCACATGAGGGAATCATTGGAAGCCTTGTATGGTATGTGTTGGAAATATTTAGAGGGGGTTGGATCGGTATTTCCATTATTTTTACACTATTGGTTAGTGCATTCTTTTAAACATTCAAAGCATCAAACAAACATGAAACATCACCATATCATATAGAAAATAATAGAAGATTTGTCTGAACAAAATCTCTTCATTATGTATGGTTACATACAACTTTACCAGTTGAACTAGAAGGAAGTAAAATACTCCCCAAGTCTAAAGATATTTGCAGACTAAGTCTGCAGGATTCCTCAACCTCCCTTACCATCAACCAATGTATTTTACTACTACTACGGCCACTCTTGTTGCCTTTGTCGCTACACTATACCTCATTGTTATCATTCTTGTTGCCTTCATCGCTACACTATACTTCACTACTATCACTTTTGTTTCCACTCCTCCTGCACTTCACTATTGTCACTCATGTTGCCACGGTCCAATACTCCACTTGCTGCCACGATCCACTACTCCACCTGCTGCCACAACTGTTGCTCTTGTGTAACAACCCCTCGTTGATTTTCCATGTAAATAAAATAAAACCAAGGTCATGGGACATGTATTCCAAACTTAGTGGTGGGTAAACATTATAATGGGCATCACTTGTGGTTTATTTATGGCTATGGAAATTGGCAAAGGTAAAGAGGCAATAAATGGCATTCAATTATGAAAATAATGGAAAATAGGACAAAAGGAATGTGAAGAGACACAAATTTGCATGCAATGGAAATTAGAGGAAAAATGAAGAAAAAGAAAGATCAATGATAAAAGGACATAAGAGAATCAGTTCACAATTTTTTCAGTTCAATTTTGTCTCTCTCCTTTCATTCTCTCATACTCTTGCACACTTAGTGCATTCTTGGAGCACTCTAGCATTCACTTGGATTCGGAGAAATCAAGCAAGGAAGCATAAGGAGATAGTTGGGTCAGCGATTATAGCATACTTACTTTGGAGGTAACATGTTGCATGTGTGATCTCCTTGCTAATTTTTGGATGCATGGTATATGCATGTGGTTTCTTGGTATGTGTTTCCATTGGCATGGAGATTTTCCTAGATTGATAGTGGTTTCGACCTTTCCTTGCCATTTTCTAGATAGCCATGGTGTTGTGGGTTTCCCACTTATTTTTCTTATTAGTTATCAGGTTCCTTATGGTTGTGGGTTGGAACAAACGCTCTGGAACCTTGGAACAACTTGGGTTGAGTTACTAGTTCTTGGAGCCTGCAGGTTGGGACAAACACTTTGAAGCCTTGTGGGTTGAGTTACTAGTCCCTGGAGCTCCACGTTGGAACAAACGCTCTGGAGCCTTGATTAAGTTGTGGGTTGAGTTACTAGTTCCTGGAGCCCTTGATAGCTTCGATAGAGACCGATATAGTTTATGTTAGTGATTTATGGACCATATACGTGAGATCATTGTGGTTGAGGGTTGAGGTGGTTTAGCCTCCGAAAACCCTGGTTGGTTATGTGTTGGTTTAATCCTTATGATCCCACATTCATGCTTGGAATATGGCGTGGGGGTGATTGGATGAATGATAGATTTGGTTCAGCCCAATATATGGTCGGGTGGTACGTGGAAGTCCCTAACTTGGTTGGCATTTTCATATGTTAATATGAGATATTTTCCTATTGTGATCTACGAGCATTTGTATTGATTAGTTTATGCTTGATTTTAAATGGTTTTAATTCTAGTTATATGTTTGTTATATGAGGTATTATATCTATGTCTCTTGTCGTGTTTTGATCATTTATTGAATGATTGATGAATACATGTTCTAACTAGTGTTATTGCAACTAGCTAGAGAGGGCATAGAGCTTCTTAGTGATTCTCAGATGAAATTTGGAAGTTTATGTTAAGATATGCATTCATGTTTACAATATGTTTGATGAAATGTTTATTGTGTACTAGGCACGGCCAGGTCAACTCCTTGCTTGAGTTTTGATTGGTTAGCTTTATCATCATCTTGTTTAAGTTTCTGGGAAGTTACAGGCAATTTTGGGCAGTGGCCTGGAGGCTTGCCTGAAAAGTGGCTCAGATCTCGGAACCGTTGGCACAAAACTAGAGTTTTTGGGTCATAACTACATGAAAGCGGGCTAATGAGTGCGGTTATAGCCTTCCAACCGAATGTATGATCTATTATGGGTGTGGTTGGGGTGTCAAGTCAACGAAAAGAGTTCTAGCTCAAATATTTAGCACCTGGGGTGGTTTGCAGACTCCTGAGTGGTCTTTGGTCCCTAAGGGATGTTAGTTTGTTGTCAGATTGCAAGACCCACTTCCATAACTAGAACTTGGAGGTCGGGTCATGTCATAGTAGCACTCATCTCATGTTTACCCTATGGAGCTTTTAAGAATGGGTAAATGTGGGGTGGTGTGTTACAAATTGGTATCAAAGCTTCCATATTCAAACACTTGGACTGGATGGACTAGATGTGTTTGTTGTATATGCATTGTGATTATATGGTTATCGTGCATAGTAGGCCATACATGCATCGTGGTGGTCATTATTGCAGTTTGTGTCATCATGATGATGTTGGTGTGTTATGAGGTTGAGATGTTGATATGTTGGTTTCAATATGTATATATATTGTGTTAATCTAGATTGATTGTGAAGACGAGATAACCTCCCCTGAACTTAACAGAGATATGATTTTCATTATGTTTATATTTGGTTTATCTAACATGACATGTTTACAGGAGATAAAAGATCAGAAATGACGAGCATAATGGTGGATTACAATTCATGTAACTCTCCTTACAAATAATTTAAGTAGCAAGGAGATGAGTGTTCTTCTGGAATAGAAGATACATTGAGAAGTTTGAAGGCAAAGATCAGAAGTTGCAAGAAAAAAAATAACAGGTTGATTGAGTCATGAGAAAGACTTTCCAGAGCTCAGGAAATGCAAGTAGAAGTTAATGCAGTGATCCTTCATAGTCTTTTAGATTTACAAAAGCAGGGACAATTGAATATCGGTCATGGATAGGAGGAAAGGAATAATGGGGCATATGGTAGCAAGTCTCGATCAAGATACAAATTGGATAGAGATGATACAATCAAAGTTGACAGAGGGTTGGATACACCTGACAAGAGAGGTAGTGTTCATGGATTCTATTCTAGTTTGGATTCTGATAGACATCATCATCACTACCACCAACATCTTGATAGGATGAGTGAGAAGCAATACTTTCCAGAGGAGTTCAAGAAAGCCACACCTCCTACTTTTGATGGGGATGTGAAGAAACCAGAAGATGTAGATGAAGTTCTTCGAATTGCATGATTATTCGTAGAATATGAAAGCCAGGATAGTGATCTTCAATCTCAAGGGAAAAGAAAATATATGGTGGGAATATGTGAAGCATGTCAAAGGCATCAAGGTAGAAGAGTTGAGTTGGCATGAGTTTAAAAGACTCTTCAAGAAGAAGCACTTGTCCAAGATATATTATGATAGGAAGGCCAAGGAATTCTATGAGTTGAAGATGGGTTCTATGATAGATGAAGAGTACACGACTAAGTTTCTAGAGTTGTTGAGGTATGCGTCATATCTTAAGGATGAGAAGACAAAGTCCCGAAGGTTCATTAGTGGATTGTATTTAGCATTTAAATATTGGATTGGGTATGATTAGCCTTAGTCATTGGGAAGATGAAGCATTATTATGAGCAGTCAAAGCATAAGTTTGAGCCTAAGCAGGATTGGAAAGGTAATGATAAGACTAAAGGAAAGTGGGATAAGAAGCGAGGAAGACCTCAGGATGCAAGTGATAAGGAGAATGTGACACCTTATAAGAAGTTCAATGTAGTTGATAGAGGACATGGATGTCAGTCTGAGTAGAATAAGCGTGATGGCAAAAAGCCTTACAGTGTTCGACTTATGGTGGAGAGAATCGTAGGAGGGATTGTTGATCGCACCAGTGATTAGGAGGCACATACAGTTGGTGATGTTGGGTAGAGTATTCCTCAGATTTATGCAGTGGTGGATAATGGGCAGGTTGATCATCAAACATTCATTATTAAGATGGAAGGTAAGCTTTGTGATCAAGTTGTTTCTATTTTGATTGATCCTGGATCTAACTATAGCTATAATAGTCCTTACCTGGTGGATAAGTGTTACTTGTATAAAGAAGTGCATGCATAATCTTGGTTAGTGAAATTGGCTATAAGGACCAAGAGAAGAGTTCATCATTGGGTGAGATCTTATGCATTTTAGCTAAATGGTATGCCTACTTCAAGACTTCTAAATGTGCTTCCTTTAGGATCATATAATATGATTTTGGGCATGGATTGGTTGTTCATTCATAGGACTAAGGTAGATTGCTATGACAAGGCTATTAAGTGCCTGGATGATGATGGATAAAGGAGAATATTGCAAGGAAATAAGAAGCCTACATCAGTGAGAATGGTTATAGCTATGCAGGCAAAACGTAGTTGTAGGAAAGGATGTGTATTGTTTGTAGTGAATATTTATAGTGACAAAGGGAAGGATGTTGAGGATGATGAAGCCATGGAGAGGTATCATGTTTTGCGGTAGTTTCAGGATGTGTCTCCTACAGAGATTTCAAAGTTGCTTCCTCATAGAGAGTTGGACTTTTCTATTGAGTTGATGTAGGGAGCAACACTAGCATCTAAGGCATCTTACTGGATGAGTACTCCAGAGCTAGTGGAATTGAAGTTGCAGCTTAAGGAGATACTTGATAAAGGATACATAAGGCCATGTGTATCACCTTGGGTTGCACCATTGTTGTTCGTAAATAAGAAGGATGATACTCTCAAATTGTGCATTGATTACAAGCAGTTGAACAAGGTGACAATCAAGAACAAATGTCCATTGTCGAGGATTGATGACTTGTTTGATTAGTTGAAGGGAGCAACAATGGTCTCAAAGATTTATTTGAGATTGGGATATCATTATGTGCGCATCAAAGAAGAAGATATTTATAAGACTACATTTTGTACAAGGCATGGATATTATGAGTTTTTGGTTGTTCCTTTTGGTCTTAATAATGCTCCAGCCACTTTCCTGTGTTTGATGAATAGTGTGTTGTGTCCTTACCTAGAAAAGTTTGTGATAATGTTTATTGATGATATATTTATATATTCCAAGAATGAGGAAGAGCATACAAAGAACTTCACAGTAGTGTTGAGATTATTGAGAGAGCATTAGTTATATGCCAAGCTTAACAAGTGCAGTTTCTTTGAGTCTAAAATTCACTACTTGGGACATGTTATTTCGAAGGAAGAGATATCAGTGGACCCGAAAAAGATTAAATTTGTCATGGAGTGGCCAAATATTAGGAATGTGGACGAGGTCAGGTCATTCATGGGACTAGCAGGTTATTACAGGTGGTTCATCAAGAACTTCTCACAGATGGGCTATCCTATTACATCCTTGTGAAGGAAAGGAAGGAAGTTTGAATGGACAAAGGAGTGTGCTGCTAGCTTTGAGCAGTTGAAGCATTTGCTCACAAATTCTCCAATATTAAAGATTGCTAATCTAGATAAAGAGTTCATGGTATGTGCAAATTCTTGTAAGGAAGGGCTTGGTGGAGTCTTGATGTAGGAAGGGCAGGTGTTATGCTATGAGTCAAGGAAGTTGAATGAGAATTAGAAGAATTATGTGACTCGTGATCTTGAGTTGGCCGCTATCATTAATGCATTGAAGATGTGGAGACATTATCTTATTGGTAGGAGGTTCATCTTGATGAGTGATCACAATGGGCTGAGGTACTTGTTTGACCAACCAATCTGAATGGTAAGGAAGTTATATGGTTGGTTGCCCTCAGTTAGTTTCACTTTGAGATCATATACATCAAGGGAAAGGAGAACAGAGTTACAGACGCTCTTAGTAGGATAGTGCAAGTGAATCATATTTTAATTGTGAGTTCTTATGCGACAGATTTACAGGAGCGGATCTTGCAGGGAGGGAAACATGATGACAAGTACCATCATCTAAAGCAAAAATTGCAGCAGTAGGTGAAGGTTATAGGGATGAGGAGTATCACCTCATGACAGATGGCTTATTCAGATTTAGGAACATGATTTATGTGTCAGATAACAACGAGCTCAAGAAGTTTATCTTGAGGGAGTTTCATGTCAAGCCATACTCAGGCACTTCTAATATTCCTCTGTTGTTGTAATATTGTTTTGGTTAGATTGAGTTACGTTAAAAAGAATGGCGGAAAACCATGGAGAATGTTGGAATAATTATGTAAATGAATATTTACTAATAAATAAATAAATGGAATGTATGTGCTTGGGAATGAGACACTTATAAATGAGATTCTTGCCAAAGAAAGAAAAAGAAAAAGAAAATCTCATTGGTGAATGAGATTGGATAATTCTTTCATGATAATAATTCTAGATGAAATTCTAGATAAGCTTAATGGATGGGAGAGAAAAATCCATTAAGTTTCTTAGCTGGAGAAAGATGTTAAGCTTGGATAAGCATAAAAGCGTCGCGAGAGAGAAAGGTGGGATTTTATGGAAAAGCCTAGGCAAGTGGATAAAAAGGTCCACAAAAGCAGGACACTGCTAAAGGAAACTTTATCATGAAAGAAATGTATTAAATACCTATTGAAGGGATCAACAGAGGTTGTTGATACCTTGGCAGGGTGAATTGGAGGAGACAGTTCTAGGTTGGGTGGAAATAACTGTGAAATTCCCAAGTACTCCTACTGATGATTCGATGTGAATTAATTATTATCTTGTTCTTTCATTGGAAAGGTTCGCATGTAAATTTTGTATTCAATATATTATCTATAGTTTAAGCTAACTCTTAGAATAATTGAATCTTCTATAGAGATGCAGGTATTTGGCGAATAATGATTTAGTGGTTTGAAAGATTTAATCAGCTAACCTTATTGTTTTAATTGATTTTCTTATTTTGAAGTGTTAATAAAGAAGGATTAGATGGAATTAAGTTTATGTAAGTTTAGATAATTGCATCAGTAATAAATGAAGAAAGATTAATCTAATGAATGACGTGATAAATAATTATGTAGTTATGATTTCCATGTGTAAGTTTGATAACAGGAGAATTAAACTGAAAATACATAACTTGTACTGAGGTTCTATGTATTTCGCTGATTTAATAAAGGGGTCCAGTAAACACGAGGATAGAAAGTGGCATACAGGGGTATTAGATAAAAGGGGTTGGTTATTCATGATACAATTGTTAAAGAGTCCCAAAAATAAGAAATCATGGGTGCGTGGCATGTTTGTTATATGGAGTAGATATGGATTAATAATTAATGAGCAATTTATTCTGTGGTAATAATTTATTTAGTTAAAAGTATGTGTGATTAATGGGTCTCGAGAAGGTAGAAGGAAACCCTTTTTGAGACTACTCGGATCTATAAAAATCGTAGTGTTGTATCGAAATTAGTAAATCCAGACCCTTGAGGGGATCTAAAGTTAAACACGGTAAGTAAGGGAGTTGTTTGGTAGAGACTAATTAGACCTGAGAAGACACGATGCTCCTATTGTTAATGGGATGACGCTAGATCTGTAAGTTAAATTCCAAATGCTAGATCTGAAAGTTAAATTACAATTTCGGAAGCAATTCCCAATTTTCAAAACTCAACTTTTACAGGTACTCGACTCTTATGAGGAAACCACACAACCATGACCAATGAGTAGCATGCACAACCTTTACAAGATTCCTTAAATAGGTTATCCAATTATTCTTGACATTGAAAATTCGTATTACTTGATTAAGTTTTGATTATCGAAGTCCTTTTATTTTCCTAAATCTCGAAAGTAAATGGTAGATATTTTATAAACGATTAAATAAACTTTGACAAAAAAAGAGGTATTAATCAATCCATTATAAAATATAACTTTAAAGATTTCATTTCTACAAAGTAGATACTTAGAACCAGGAAGGGTTAATGTCCACACCCATTAATCTCAAAAAAATCCCAGGGGTCAACGAGATTTCTAGAAGTGTAGCAAATAACTTCCTATACAATGTATAATAGTGGAAGAATGTACCGGATACTCAAGAAAATATTAGATGCTATGAATTGATTTACAAAAGAGATACATAACCAGTAGGAAGCAATATTAAGATATTTTATCTGAGGTAACTGGATCGCCTACATTTAAACTAGCATGAATGTACTTGGCATAGTATTAGTAAGTAAACTTTATCCATACCCACAACAACAACTCTCATTATAATTACTACCATTCTAAGTGCAACAATAGCAGAGAATGTAGATACAATTTAAGGTGGGAATGCTAACAGACAAAGAGTAAAAAGATCCAAAAGTCCCCAGTTTCCATAGAATTTAATAACTAGTAGGAAGCAATATTAAGATATTTTATCTGAGGTAACTGGATCGCCTACATTTATACTAGCATGAATGTACTTGGCATAGTATTAATAAGTAAACTTTATCCATACCCACAACAACAACTCTCATTATAATTACTACCATTCTAAGTGCAACAATAATAGAGAATGTAGATACAATTTAAGGTGGGAATGCTAACAGACAAAGAGTAAAAAGATCCAAAAGTCCCCAGTTTCCATAAAATTTAATATGATAAATAGCTATGTTAAAGAATAACGAAAATGATGCGCATATTAAATGGTGAACAACCCAAAGATAAGATGAAAATCAAGGAATAATAATAATAGTAACAAATTAGAAGGTATCGCCTAGTAGGGCTAAAACAGTTCTTGGAATCCATTGTGACATTCTTGAATTTGATTAACTAAACAAAAATACATGATAGGAGTTACACAAGCGAAAAAACGGTGTTGAAAACAAAGGCCACAAGCCAATCTCCAAGCCGAGAATACTAGTTACTACATCGATAAATAAAAACCATTTATAACATTGTTGTTGCTATTCGGCGAATAATGTCTAAGCTCAGAGGAAAGCCCCAATTTTGGAAACCCTCTATCAAAATACAAATAAATTGTATAGATATTGGCTTGACACATGGTACCAATAGGTATACATTCAGGTAGTGAGCTATAAGAAGACATATTTTCTACTCGCTTGGAGGAGAGGGAAAGCTCGCTAACCATTTTTGTAAAAAGATGAAGCGAAATCCAGTTGGAGCTGCAAAGATGCAATAAAAATACATGCATGATAAAAGATAAGCTAGACAGTAAGTTTAATACAAAGGAATGGAAAGGAGATAGCTCTCTCTCTCTCTCTCTCTCTCTTTCTCTCTCTCTCGCTATATATATATATAGCGACGAAATAGGGTCAAAGTTTACCTGGTCGAGCTATGGACTGGGTCATCTCTATTCCTACCAAACATAAAACAAAAACATTAGTAATTCCAACGTATAGAAAGATAAGAAGGAACTTGTTGGACTAAGCTCACAGAAGAAAGCGTTGTAAAAGTCTGATGTTACTTGAAAACCCTCACGCAAGGTGATGCAGTGGCAGAGTATTCAACATCTAACTTCCTGGTGTGGCTGTGTAAAGGGAAAAGAGTTGTACCCATTCCAGCAACCCACACCACCTATGAATTAAATGAGAAAACTTGGAGATAACATAAACCCTCTACAAACTGGGGAAGTGAAGGAAGGATAACAAAATGTACCTGAGTAGAGGAGACACTAAGGTACTCAAGTGAGAAGATTTCCACCCTTAGCGCCATAGCGAACCTGTAAGATAACAAAGTATTAATCAAACGAGGATTCTGTGGAGTAGACAAGCAAAGAATGAAAATTATTTAAGGATTCTTTTTGTACTTGAGTTTTCATAATGATGTTCGTGAGAAAACCTGAGCGAGCCAACGAGAGTTGAGGGGTTTTGGTGGTGGATGATCCAGAGGCCACCTTTCATCAACTCAATGTAGTGACAATTGTGAGAACATTACAGACCAAGTGAGAGATAGATGGTGAACATAGTAACATAGGGTTTGTGAAGGAATAGATCTCCACCGTAGATTTGAAGTCCAACCATTGTAACCCTTGATCCAACCCAGTACACGAGTTCCCATGCGGACATGTGAAGAGTTCAAATGTTCACATGGGTGAGGACATCATGGACGCAAGGGATTGGGTGAATTTATTTAGAGCTTGGCACTTGGAAGACTACCATAAAATCTTACACTTATAAACAGATGGAAGTACTACATAATATGAAATCCAGTGCAACACTTTGGAAATTAATGTTGAATGAGTGAATTAGCTCTAATATCATATAAGTCTAAAGTTTGATCAAACTCCACCATAAATATTGGTTAATACCTCAAAATTCAAGCTATTTACTTCATAACCTCAGGTGCCAGATTCAATATATATGCATTAATATAGTTGGAAAAGTAAATACTTTGGCTATAAGGGTAAAATAGTCCAACCATGGCAAAAGTTTAAGTTGGATGTGATTAGTAAGGTCAAAAGAAGTGACCAAAACATAATTCATAGAAATGACATTAAGAGTATCCTTGAGCATAATAGGACTCCATAGAACATGGTGAATAACCTAAGTATCATCATGGTAAATAGTCCAAGTATGAGCATGGTGAATACAATGCAAATAAGTAGGTATTAAAATATGTGTATGAGTGGAAAGGAGATCCATAGTTACAGAAAGAACTGTGCAGAACCACAAAGAACACTAAGTATGTCTAAAGTCCACCTAAAGGCACCCACGAAAAATAAGAAATACAGTCTGCTAATGATGTTAATTAAGTATGTAAAAAAATAAAAATAAAAATAATGTGGAATTTGGAGGTTCATTACACATCTATTCAAGTCACCCAGGATATCATAAGACATTGACAATAGTCAAGAAGTTCTATCATTGGCTGAATTTGAAGAAAGAGGTGGTTGAGTTTGTTGCTAGATGTTTGGATTGTCAAAAGGTGAAAGTTGAGTGTAAGCACCCAACTAGTTTTTTACATCCGATTCTGATTCCAGAATGGAAATTGGAGGTCATTTCCATGGACTTCATTATAGGTTTGTCAAGGAAATCAAAGCAGCATGATTCCATCATGGTTTTGGTTGACAAGTTGAGCAGGGTAGCTCACTTCATTGCAGTGAAGTCTACGAATTCAGCTAGTGAGGTAGCTCAGATCTTCATCAAAGAGATAGTGAGATTGCATGGTGTTCCCAAGAATATCATATCAGACAGAGATGCCAAGTTCACTATAGGTTTTGGAAGGATTTGTTCGTAGGCTTGGGGACAGAGTTAGCTTTCAATACAACTTATCATCCGCAAACAGATGGACAGACAGAGAGGGTTAATAGGTTTCTTGAGGACATGTTTGTTGAATTTCGAGGAGCTTGGGTCTAGGTTAGAGTCTTAAAATCATTGATGCTACCAAACCAAGAATATCAACCATAAACTACTTTTCATAGTGGAAATATAAAGCAGTAAATCACATATACTCAAATATACACACTTATTAACAAAATTGTACAATCCCCAATCTTCGTTATATTAAACCAAATCTGAATAATACAACATTATATGGTATACAAGATATAATGACAAACTTCATTGCAACGTCTATGTCATATCCTGTCGTGCCGGTCCTTCGCTTCTGTACTTCTCACTAGTAGTGCCTTAGTCCATCAAGGACACTACACATCGAGACTCCAGGAGGGCTGCCACCTAACAATGTTGCATGTCACTTTTGCTGCAAGTACACAGGCTCATAAATCTGCTCTCTGGGTAGGCCTAATTCCCGAGCTCCAATCTGCCTTCTAGTAGCCTCTTTCGTCCATCAAAGAGCTACTCTTTAGGCTGCAAACTTCACCCAATCACGCACCAACAACGTCCTTCTTGTCTGCTGCTCTAGGGCTACTTTGGATAGCCAACACACTGCCCTCCAATCAGATCAATGGCACCCAATCCAATCACTCTCAATTATGCTCCTATCAAGACTCTTCACCTCCTGAGAAGATCCTCCACATGGAACCAACAGGTTGCTACAATCATGATCCAAACTGGTAAACACCTTTGACCCAACAATCCTCCACAAAAACACGATTGTCATCACTGTTTTCACTGATGCTCCTGTAATTCTGGTTAGGGCATGTACAATAACCCTTAACCTACCACACAGTCAACAATCTAAGTCCTCAAGGGTTGTAGTCCACATTGGAGAGGCTCCTCTTATTCTATGCTACCCTCTTAAGGTATTGTCCACCTTGATGCAACCCTTAAACCAGCTCCAACTACTTGCTATGGCCTGAGGCCTAGCACAACAACTTACTGTAGCTGTGACCTCCTCAAAAATGTGCCCAAACAAGCTCCCTCAGAGCACTGTAATGTCCCTCCTGCTCCTTGGCCTGTCTTCCCAGCACCTCGGCCCTTGAAACATCCTTCATGGATCTGTTTTGACCCTAAAACAATCCCTCAACCAAATATTCACTCCCACACAACTCTTGGCCTCCGATACAAACTTGTCCAACGTTGTTCCTTGACCCTTTCTTGTTGCAACTAGGGAATCCAATTTTAGAGCTATCTCTTGGAGGAATGTCACTCACTTGGATGCTCTAAAACAATTCATCTCACCCTTTATTTATACCAAACAAAGGGTCTCCAACGAATAAATGAAAAGACACATCTATTGGCTAATTTTTACATCAAGCCTACATGACTTGAAAACCAATAATTAATTGTCAACTTCAAAAATTCATTTCTCCACTTCTACAACTCGGAATTCGACGATTCTCGAAGCGTTGGATTCTCCTTTCCGCTCTCTATCATATCATGCCATCACATGTCGAAATGTGCCTTCGGAATTGCGCCAAACACGATTGGGTGCAAACCCCATACTTGGGTTCCAAGCCCACAAGTGACCCTTGTGGCGCTTTTCCCTCCAAACCCTGAACCCTAGGGCTTGGAGTACCTCCCATGCTACACAAATTAGCACTCCCTCTTAGTGAGGGAGGTACTTCCTAGACTAGGAAGTAACTCGTCATCATCATCATTGCTTGCAACACTTGCCCAAATCCTAGCACTCACAATCACAACAATTCTTGTATGGTGAACTACGCCCTTCTCGGAAATGTCGTTGTCACTGTTGGAAGCACCCTACTTCTTCTTCTTATCTTGTAATGCCTTCCACTCTCTCCATGATTCCTTCTTGGTAGTTGTAGGAGCAACCTTTCTCCCCACTGACCCCACACCCTTCTTAGATTGCAGAGTCTCCATCTAAATTTGGAAGCTCCCTCTCAAACTAGACTCCCTCTGAGTCTCTGGAACCTGGACTTTCTTGGGAAGGTGTAACTTCTTTTCAGGAACCTGTACCTACTCCTTCGAAGCCTACACTTGCTCCTACTTCTCTGGAACCTGCACCTGCTCCACTTGCTTCTTTCCATGATCCACAGGCTTTCCCGTAAACATGTAGAGACCATGCTCTCTAACTCCGAGTAGAATCCCATCAAGCTTAGAGCCTCTAGGCCCAAGTCTTGACTTCCCATCATGGAACAAAACCTCAAACCCTTTCCTCTCGATCATCGAGATAGAAATCACACTATACCGAGTCCTGGTACAAACGATACATCCTGGACCTGCATCACACGTCCTATCTCCATTATGAATGGCACAACTCTCAATCCTTGGATCTCCAACTGACTCTTGTCACCCAACACCATGTGCAACTTTAAGTCCCATTCAGCTAGAGTCGCAAAAACCTCCTGTGACCCTATCATATGTTTTGTCACACCACTGTCCACATACCATCCATCCTCATTGATAATACCCTGCGAGAAATGAGAAATCATAGTAAGGTCGTCCTCTTTTAATCTCCTGGAGAGATCATCTCTCTCAGCTGAAGTGGCAATACCAGAGACCTGCTTTCCTTTCCTCTTCCCATAATCTCCCTTCTTTTTCATTTTTCTTTCCATATCTCCATCTAAGGTAGACACATTGATGGAAGCAAGCCCATATTTGACCTGAGACAATCTTGTTATATGCGAGGTCACGCTTTCACCTTTTATCATCTTGGTGGACTTCAACTTATCCTCCAATACCAGTACCCGATCCTCGTTCTTATTTTGGAACAAATTTCGAAGAGCCATCCACATCTCATGTGCATTGTTCTTTCCGGACAAGTGAGGTATTAGGGCATCCTTGACACCATCTAGGATGACCAATCTCGCCCTCATATACAAATATTCATATATTTCCAGCTCCTTAGGGTCAGTTGGCTTCTTGATATCTTTCTCGGCAAATTCCCAAAGCCTGTTGACCTACATGACCAACTTGATCCTTTCCTTCCAAGGACTATAGTTGGACAATCACTCCAACCTGTCCTCATACTAGAGACCTACCTGCAACTTCAATATTGTAGTGATCCCTTCAATTACAATGTGACCAACTCCCTCTCATGTTGTACTTCATTGCGCACAACTTTGATTTACTTACTTCCAACGTAGCTTAAACACGCTCTAATACCATGTTGAATTTCCATGACCTTGGGTCTAGGTCTGAGTCTAAAAATCACTGACGGTACCAAACCAAGAATTTCAACCATAAACTACTTTGCACAACAGAAATATATAAATCACATATGCACAAATATACACACTTTCAAACAAAATTGTACGATATTGTACAATCACCAATCTTTGTTATATTAAACCTAATTTGAATAATACAATAGTCCATGGTATACAAGATACAGTGACAAGATTCGCTGCAGCTTTTATGTCGTATCTTGTCATGTCGGTCCTTCTCTTCCGTATTGCTCACTAGTAGTGCCTTAGTCCATCAAGGCCACTACACATCGAGACTCTAGGAGGGATGCCACCTAACAATGTTGCATGTCACTTCTGCTGTAAGTACACGAGCTCATAAATCTGCTCTCTAGGTAGTCCTAATTCCCGAGTTCCAATATGCCTTATAGTAGCCTCTTTTGTCCATCAAAGAGCTACTTTGTAGGCTACAAACTTCACCCAATCACGTACCAACAATGTCCTTCTTGTTTGCTTCTCTAGGGCTACTTTGGGTAGCCAACACACTGCCCTCCAATTAGATTAATGGCACCCAATCCAATCACTGTCAATTCTGCTCCTAGGAAGACACTTCACCTCCTCAGAAGATCCTCCGCATGGCACCAACAGGCTACTACAATCACGATCCAAACTGGTCAACACCTTTGACCCAACAATCCTCCACAAAACATTGTTGTCACCACTGTTTGCACTGCTACTCCTGCAATTCTGGTTAGAGCATGTACAACATCCCTTAACCTACCACACGATCAACAATCTAAGGCCTCGGGTTGCGGTCCACCTCAGAGAGGCTCCTCCTATGCTACTTTGCCCTCTTAAGGTCCTGCCCACCTTAACACAACGCTTAAACCACCTCCAGTTGCTTGTTATGGCCTGTGGCCTAGCACAACAACTTGTTGTAGTTGCGGCCTCCTCCAAAATGTGCCCAAACAAGCTCCCTCACAACATTATAATGTCCCTCCCACTCCTTGGCCTATCTGCCCAGCACCTCGGCCCTTGAAACAACTTTCAAATATATGTTTTGACCCTAAAGTAGTCCCTCAACCAAATCCACACTCCCACACAACTCTCGGCCTCCAATACAAACTTGTCCCACGTTGTTCTTTGACCATTTCTTGTTGCATTTAGGGCATCCGATTTCAGAGTTATCTCTTGGAGGAATGTCCCTCACTTGGATGATCTAAAACAATTAATCTCACCCTTTATTTATACCAAACAAAGGGGCTTTGACGAATAGATGAAGAGACACATCTATTGGCTAATTTTTACATCAAGCCTAGATGACTTGAAAACCAATAATTAATTGTCAACTTCAAAAATTCATTTCTTCACTTCTACAATTCGGAATTCGACAATTCTCAAACCGTTGGATTCTTCTTTCTTCCCTTTATCATCTCATGCTATCACATGTAGAAATCTACCTCCGGAATTGCCCCAAACACGATTGGGTGCTAAACCCCATACTTGGGTTTCAAGCCCACAAGTGACCCTTGTGGCGCTTTGCCCTCCAAACCCTAAACCCTAGGGCTTGAAGTACCTCCCAAGCTACACAAATAAAAAATGTCGAGGATGTATGCCATGCATCAACATAGGAAGTGGGAGGAGTATCTTCCATTGGTAGAGTTTGCATATAATAATGGGTATAATGAGTCCTCGAAGATGAGTCCATTTAAGGCTCTTTATGGGCTAAGTTGCAATACTCCTATCAGTTGGAGTGATCTAGTGAACATGGTACTGATTGGACCGCATATGTTGGTTGAGATGGAGCAGGAAATTCAGGTTATTAAAAGGAATTTAAAGGTAGCGCAGGACAGACAAAATATTTATGCAGATTAACATAGAACATTCAAGAAGTTTCAGGTTGGGGAGCATTTGTACTTGCACATCGACCCTAAGAGGATCTCCTTGAGGATTGGATCATGTGCCAAGATGACACCTTAGTATTATGGACCTTTTGAGATCCTAGAGAGGATTGGACCGGTGGCCTACAAACTTGCATTGTCACCAACAATGAAATTCCATGATGTTCTGCAGGTGAAACCAGAGGGAGAGTTCTAGCCAGAACCTTCGCTCATTTTGCAGCGAAAACAACTTATGCTCCCGAACCGAGCAATGGAGCAAGTTAAATTGCAATGGAAGCACTTTGAGCCCAATGAAGCTACATGGGAGATGGTTGTTCACATGCAGACTTTATATCCTTCCTTATTTGTTGGTTGAGCAAATTTGTTTGGTTTATATTTATATATGCATATGTGTATTGTATATACTGCAATGAGTTGTGTTATAAAACTCCATTAAGCAGTATGCTGTAAATAATGCATTGAGCTATGTTATTTACCCCTCCCCTTGGGGGAACACCGTAATTTGAATGAAAAGAAAATTAAAAGAAACATGAAGAAAAAGAGAAATATATCAATCTTTTAAGAAATCTGGCACATGATATAACAAACCCAATCTGCCACATATTTGCCACGACCGTCTTATATTTGTTATGGAACATAGGTCATGAATCTGCAAATGAGGGTTTAACACGATGTAAATATCATGTCACTATTTATGGATAAAATACAACCATACCATAGAGGAATACCCACAATAGGGAATTTGAGGCACAAAAATCCGATGTTTTGTTCCACAAATCCACGATGGTGTTGCTATGCAAAGTAGCAGCGATAATGTCTTGGGGTTGCAGAGGGGATACATGGACGTGCAAGTCAACTATTTGGTAAGAGCTAAAAATTTAGTTTTACATTTTAATTTCATATTAATTTTCGATTGCACTTTCTCTTAGTTCAAATTGTTCCTTAGATTTAGTTTTAGTTTTAGTTTTATTTCAATGCAAGTCAACTATTTGCAAAAAGTCTAAAATTTAGTTTTACATTTTAATTTCATATTAGTTTTAAATTGCAGTTTATTTTAATTCAATTTGTTCCTTAGATTTGGTTTTATTTCATATGAACTCAGTTGATAGTGTTAGTTTAATTTACTTACATTAGTAATTTAAGTTTATATTATATATAGTTTGTTTATTTGTTTGTTTGTTTTTGTTTTTGTTTTTGTTTGTTCTTGTTTTGTTTTTTTTTTTTTTTAAGTTTTATTTAATGATTATTTTAATTTAAGTTTTTTTTTTTTAGTTTTGTTTTAATTTAAATACTCGATTTTAAATTAGTTGGGTTTTTAGTTTTCATTAATATTTTACTTTACTTTATCATAGCGTTAGTTTTTGTTTTTTTGTTTTTGTAAGTGTTTTGTTTTGTTTTGTTTTTGTTTTTTTAATTTACATTTAACTTAATATAATTTTATTTTATTGCTTAATTATATTAAATGACATAGGTTTTAATAATAAGTTTTTGGTTGAGATTTTGAATACATTTTTAAGACCCAAGATATAGAACTTAACGAGAGGAAGCAAAACAATTTCTTATGGTCATAAAAGGAGAAATAATACAAACTTAAGGGGGTTCCAGATCTAGACACTATAAGGGGAAATTCTGCAAGAAGAAACTTTCAATTACATTATTGTAAAAGAGAGAAATCTTGTGTAGAATAGGTAGAGTTTTAATCTTTGAGGGGAGAGGATTTTGCACTATTGTAAGCTACTTTTTGAAATAGTTCAGGATTCTCAGGATTGTAAAAAGGCAAAAGCATTTCAAGCTAATAAAAAGTTTGAATTTCATTGCACTATTGTATGAATTTACAGGCTTGTTGTTATCTCCTCTTGTTAATTTCATTTTGATTTATTTTTGTTCATGGTTAGTGTATGAATGCTTGATATTAACACTATTGTTGATTCCATTTATTTTATGCTAATTAAACCTTGTAAAGCTATCTTTGCAAGTTTGTATAGATATAGTTAAGAATTGGATATTGAATTTGATGGGACTTGCTTGTAATGGTTGCTAACTAGTTATCAGTCAATACCATCTTGTGTTGAATTAATTTCTATTGGATTAAAAGAATTATTTCTTTAATACAATAGTAAATCTAATAACAAATTTATTCATGATCAAATTTAAGTATATGTATGTAAGGTGTTTTGATAACTATTTATATTACTACATATTTGTCTGAACTTCTTACTAATCACATGAACTATTTCTATGATTTGTAAGCACATCTTAACCTTAAATTCAATCCTAGCCCTTTCCCCTTTCCTTTTATATCTTGCTCTTGATTAGGAAAAATGACTATTCCTTTTCCTCATTAAGGTAGATTAGGATTTCCTTTTGTGTCTTGCATATAGATTAGATTGCATTTACATTTAGATTAGTTCAATGCATTATTGAAAGTTTCATTTCAAAGGAGTAAATTTCCATGCGACTTACCTAATCCCTCATTTTAGTTAGCACAAATGACTGCCTCTTGCAAACATGTTGAGAGAGAGCACACCTTTTCCCTTTGCTTGTTGATAACAACAACCATTATCTTATTTCAGCAGGCAAAGGGAAATGTTAGAGTTAGATTTGTATATATAGATTAGTTTTATTAGATTAACATTAGCGTAGGTTAGTTTAGGAATGGGGTGATTGGACCCAATTTAAAACCAGTTGGAAGCATCAGCCCAAATGGAAAAGAGTCTCATTTGGGGCACTAACTAGGTGGTTTCCCAAATGTTGATGTGGTCATTTTTACCATCATACCTCCTTGTTTTATTTTACAAGCGTGTCAAAAGTTTAAAAGGGGTTTTTGCATCTTTTCTCTTGGTTGTGTCTTTTGTTACTTCCTTCATCCAAGGTTTTACGTGAAGATCTACATCATGTGTAATTCTACAACGAATTGGAATTATGAGTGTGACATGATATGAATTTATTGATACATATGATTGAAACAAGAAAAATAGAAGGGTTCAACAGTTTTGTGTGACTAATTCACATAAGTCACCTTAACCTCATTCAATATTTAAACTTGATCCTGTCCTCATTTCCCTCCTTATAGAGATTTAAATATAGACAAGTTATTGGGCATATTGGTAAATTTTCCATATTTTTAACCATAACGATAATTTATATTTATTTAAATTCTGTGTCTAGGGTGTGGCCTTACATTAACATGGAACCAAAAGCTAGGTGGTAGACTATTGTAAGCATGTTTTTTCCAATTGCCTAGATGTTCAAAAAGCGAATTTGAGATGATTGCTACCTATCATGTCTAGCGGTAAACAAATTCCAAAAAACGCCTATAAGCTTACAAATTTTGCATACATATTATAATTTATAGAAGTAGTTGGAACATCACCATCTTGAGCTTTTTCCTTCTCCAAAGATGAGGTTGGGGCATTAAGATCAAGTATTTTTGCCTTGGAGGCATTGACTAAATTGCTAGAGGAGGAAGTGCCTAAGTTTTGTTGGTTGAGGGTCAACTATAGATCTTCCAACTGTTAGCACAAACTTGACAACTCATCCTCCATCCTCTAGATAAGAGTTTTATGTTCAAAGAGAAACTCCATTGTAGAGGTGACACTCAAGACCATTTGACTATATTTCGATTGAATTTCAAGGATTTATATTTGCAATTGTTGTAACCATGCCACCATTTTCTACTAAAATGCTCCAATATGGCTTGTGTTGGTACCATTCCTTGACCTCCTTTTTCCTCTTGAAACACATCGTTTGCCTACCTTTTTCCTTCATACATCTCTTAGACCCCTTGAAATTGATTAGTTAACAGTATTATAGTTGTTAAATGCATTAGAATTGATTTATGAGTTTTATGTTAAAGAATTAGGGATTTTTGATAAAAAGACTACAAGAAGTTGCAACATCCTGTAATTGGTTTATTGTTTGACATATGGCATGACAGCTAAGCTAGAGCAAAGGGTAGGGATGAAAAATAGAATGTACAATCATGGACGAACACCTATCCTACAGCAGAACCAACACTCCTGAATGCGCGGTCAATGATGGTCAAAGCATAGCATGTTGGTGACAAAAGTAGCAACAGCATAAGGTTCTAAACCGATTTAGTTTTGTTCCTTTTTGGAATCGGTTCAGAATGGAAACAACTTAAAAACTATGCCATAGCAAAAGCGGCAACAACCGCATAACGAATGTACATTCATTCTGAAATGTAAACGTTGTAAAACATATGTAAACACTGTTATGTGTTGTTAGTTAAGGGTTATCATTGTATCGTTTTGAAAACAGAGCTTTTGAACTTAATACCAAAAACACAGTTGCAGTCATGATTTCATTGTTGCGTTGATTCTATAGTTGCTTGAGCACAGTCCAGTATACCTTTGAAATGCGGACGGGCCCTGCATGGAAAGGGTATACTGTCATTTCATTTCATTTGCAACTTCTGAATATTCAATAGTATGCACAATGATTAGAGTTTGGTTTATGCTTTCATTGATTTAATTAGAAATTTGTATGAGTAATGTTTGTGATGGTAGCTTTAAGGATTCATCGCTGAGATCGTTGAATTGTATCCTGTAAGGGATCTGATCTTTTCGTTATTTTTAAAAGCATCTTCATGAACCCTGTTTCTCATATATTTGAATTTTAAGTGTGCTTATGATTTTAGTATGTTTCAATCTTTCATGAATGATAAACATTGAATGCTGAGTGTTCACTGAACAGGGGTTTTATGCACAACATCCTCGTAAGGGGATTGAAATCTTGGTTTAAGTAATACACAGTGTTTTTAAAACAGGTAGATGAGTTGAGTGACCTGAGTGTCTAGGCGATAGGGAGCATACCTCAACCTTCCGTAAGGAAGTTCTGTAACCTACCATCACGAACACTTAGTTAGGAATCCTTTATGTCTATAGATTGTAGACGCAAGCCTCTAAGTTTACTGACCCTGGTCGATAATAAATATAGCCTAATATAGCACCCTAGATAGGACACTACATTTTGACGTCATTGCCGGGGAGGCGTAGTTAAAGGATTTAAAAAGAAAAAAAAAATTCAATAAACAAAAACGAGCAAAAACATAGATTAGAAATCATGTTCATTTATGCCTAGATTTAGAGATAATCAAGGTAGATTCATAAAAACCCCCCATCCAAAAACTAACCTATCATCAGGAGCAGACTCTTTAGGAAATACAACACCAACTGAGGAAGTCACCATACAAGCATTAGAGGATAAACAAAATTCAGGGCAAAGACTTACTCTCATCGAAAGGCAAACTTTATTAGCACATAAATCGCAGAAGAAACACTTTCCTAGATCCTCTATACAAGGAGAAAGTAGCACAGTGACCAAACAATCTTTCTTTAATTTTCTCTTTAAAACAAGTGACACTAACACAGAGGAACCTATTAAAATGGCTGAGGAGGAGATGGATCAGTACCAAATCAAGAACGAAGAGATGAAGAAGAGTCAACCTTTAAGTTTCCTATACATGAACCACAAGAAGATGATGAGATCAAAATGAAAAACATACCTCCATCCATGCTACCAAACTTTTATGGTATGGCTTTGGAAGACCCAGACTCATTCTTGTTCGAGTTTGACATTGTATGTCGAACATACGGTTACGCAGATGATGCCCATAGGCTTAGATTCTTCCCAGCGACATTAAAGGCATCAGCCTTAAGATGGTTCATGAGGCTTGGTGAGCATGCGATAATTGATTGGGATGGCATGAGAAGGATATTTATAAAGAAATATCAACCTTATTGTAGATCCAAAGATTCCAAAGATGATATCTTTAGAATGAGCCAACAAGAGGATGAAACCTTAGAGGAATACTTAGAATGGTTTGTCTACAACTTACAAATATCCAAACACCGAACTATGCCTCTTGATTTGATTCGCACAATATTCTTGAAAGGCATCCGAGAGGAATACATGGATGATCTTAATTTGATGGGCAAAGGTGACATTTCTACCTTACCTTTTGAAGAAATCGCTGAATTATGCGAAAAGTATTCAAGAAGCAAAGCTAAAATTGGAAAAAGAACCTTGTCATCCAAAGTCACAAAATCTGCTTCAGCAAGTGTCACAAGGGCTGAAATAGGGAATCTGTTAGAAGAATTTAAAACAGATCTGTTAAGCACCTTAGGGATCCGAATTGACACTCTAAAAGCTAAGAAGAAACAAGAAGATGAAGATCAGATAATGGCTATCTTCTGCCCAAAATGCCGGAAGAAACATGCCTTAAAAGACTGCCCATTAGAAAACATCCAAGTTTGTGCCTTCTGTACTGAAAATCTTGATATATTTAATTGTCCTAAAGTTAAGGTTTTGCAGAACTGTAATATGGCAGCTAATGCAGAGATGGAAAATGTGTATTACATGGGTACAAAGAGACCATGGCAGCCAAGGCCAGCACCTCAAGGTATGTTTCCAAATCAAAATTTGCAATTTCCTGTAAATGATCAAATGTATGCTCAGAATTCATGGAATGTACCCATGCCATGGCAGCACCAAAATCACCCACAACAACAATGGAGACCATCTCAACAATACTCTCAATCATATCATACATATCCTCAATCATGCCAACCATATTCGCAGCCATATCACAATATCATCAGCCATACTCATCACATCCTCAACCATATCAGCAGTATCCTCAGCAGCAAGTTGTTTACCAACCTCAACCTACTCAACAAGCACTGCCTGCTCCTCCATCAATAAATCCACCACAACTGCAATTGCCATCTAACTCACAACCTCCCAGACCTACTCAAATTCCTGCTCAAACTGTCCCAAATCCAAATAACAGAGCAGAGAGGCCAGCCTACAATGTAGAAGAGGGAACCTCATATCCCACACTACCCTTGCAAAATATCAACTTGAGGTCTGGTAAGGTACTCCACAAAGATTCTCCAATAACTGATAAACAAGAAGAAAACACAGAAAATGAAAACGAAATGACAAATCAAAGAAAACTAAATGATGATACCAAAGATAAGCAAATGCAACCATTGCATCCACCTTTTCCAGACCGATTGGTCCAAATGAAACTTCCAATGTCTATACCACAGTTTGATGTTTTATATGAGCTCAAGAATGTCTATATAAAAATTCCGCTACTGCAAGCCATAAAAGACATTCCCATATATACTAAAACAATAAGAGAAATGTGCCTTAAGAAGCCCACTAGGAAAAGGATTGATCCACAAACCATTCATGTTATAGGACATTTAGCTGGCCTTATGACAAATACCATCTCAATGGAGAAGTATGTTGATCCTGGTATCTCTAGAGTTACTACAATCATTAACAACATACAGATCCCAAACACTTTAATAGATCTTGGGGCCGCAATAAATGTCATGACTCTTGAAACCATGAGAACACTCCAGCTTATAAATTTGCAACACACAACGATTGTTCTAGAACTAGCTGATAGGTCTAAAGTGATTCCCGAACGGATTTTGGAGGACATAATTGTTTCACTAGACTCTTGGGAGTACCCAGTGGACTTCTTAGTTCTTCAACCCAAATCCAATTTAGGAGGGCACCCTATCATTCTTGGTAGACCATGGTTAGCGACTGCTGATGCATTCATAGGATGTCGATCGGGCAACATGATCATTTCACGAGGAACTGAAAGAAAACAACTCACTCTTTATCCATCGGCACAATCACCAGCAGTAACACACAATTTATGGCTCGATGAAAAATACAATGATAAAGAAGAAGTACAATCTGTTTTTAGCATCGACCAAATCTATGATTTCCAAGAACAAAATAATAATGATTTGGTAGAATTTTTCCTTTCTCAACCTGATATTTCTGAAAATTTGAGAAACGACCAATATCATGCTGCAGATGTGCTTTTAGCCCAAAATTTTCAAGAAACATGCACCATTCAATCTTTGCAAACCACATTTCACGATATTTTTCCAGTTCAATCCATCACAAACACACAGAGTCAGATGATAGAGATTAGTCCAGGGAAAACTCTGAACATTGGCAATCACCTAGACTCATCTCAGCAAGAGAAATTGACTCAACTATTGAGAAAATACCAGAAAGCATTTGCTTGGGACTACACCGATATGCATGGGATTCACCCCGACACATGCACTCACCATATTTATACAGATAGTACTATCAAACCAGTGAGGCAACCACACAGAAGAATGAACCCCATGCTCCAGGATATTGTCAGAGAAGAATTGCAAAAACTGTTGAGAGTTAATTTTATATATCCTATTTCTGATAGTCAGTGGGTATCCCCATTGGTTATAGTGCCCAAGAAAAATGGTAAGTGGCGCATTTGTGTTGATTACAGACAATTGAACAAAGCAACGCTCAAAGATTACTTCCCACTGCCATTTATTGACCAAGTGTTAGACACATTAGCTGGGAAATCATCATTCTCTTTTCTTGATGGTTTCAGTGGCTACAACCAGATCAGGATAGCCTCAGAAGACCAGGACAAAACCACATTCACCTGTCCTTGGGGCACTTATGCTTATAATGTTTTGCCATTTGGACTTTGCAATGCTCCAGCTACATTTCAGAGAGCTGTATTAGCTATTTTCGCTGATTTAGTTCATGATTGTGTTGAAGTTTACATGGATGATTTTTCAGTGTACGACAATTCATTTGAACATGCATTAGAGAACCTTGAAAGAGTTTTGAAAAGATGTATTGAAGCTAATCTGTCCCTGAGCAATGAAAAGTGCTTTATGATGTTAAATGAAGGGATAGTATTAGGCCACTATATTTCTTTTCAAGGCATCAAAGTTGATCCAGCAAAAATCCAGATCATTGTTGATTTGCCAATTCCAAAGAATCAAAGAGAGGTAAGAAGTTTCCTTGGGTATGCAAGCTATTACAGAAGGTTTATTGAACATTCTAGTAAAATAGCTTTACCTTTTTTTAAGCATCTAACAAAAGATGTACTTTTCAACTGGAATGAGAACTGCCAGCAAGCATTTGAAGCACTCAAAAAGAAGTTATCAACCGCACCAGTCTTAAGGGGGCCTAACTGGAGCCTACCATTTCATATCTTTACAGATGCATCTGACACTGCAGTAGGAGCCTCATTAGGCCAAAAAGAGGAATCTTGTAATTATGCCATTTATTTCATTAGCAAAAATCTAACACCTGCAGAATCAAACTACACAGTCACAGAAAAGGAAACACTTGCCATCATATATGCTGTGAATAAATTCCGACATTATATAACTGGTTATGAAGTCTTTGTACATATTGATCATTCTGCCATTAGACATTTAATGAATAAACCAATAACTAGTGGCAGAGTTACCAGATGGTTATTATTGTTACAGGAATTTAACATCACAGTGTTAGATAGACCAGGTAAAGAGAATCAGGTGGCAGATTTTCTTTCTAGACTGCAAAATCCAGGTGAGGTTGTTCCGGTTGAAGATTCTTTCCCAGATGAAAATTTATTTGCAATTTCCATAGTGGATCCTTGGTATGCTGACTTGGCCAATTATTTGTCTACAGGAAGGACACCTCCATACTTTACTCCAAAGGAAAAGAAGAGACTAGTCAAACAAAGTGCTCGATACTCATGGATTAATGGCGATTTATTTTACACTGGTTATGATATGATTATTAGACGATATGTAAGAAATGATGAGATAATTGATATTTTAAAATCTTGCCATGATGAACCGTGTGGTGGGCATTTTGCAGCTAAGCGAACAACATTCAAAATTCTTAGTCTTGGATACTACTGGCCATCCATTTTTAAGGATTCCAAGAGGTACGTGAAGCGTTGTGATAGCTGCCAAAGAATGGGTAGGCCAACAGCTACAGATGAGATGCCACTTCAGCCCCAAGTTCACCTAGAGCCATTTGAAAAATGGGCTCTAGACTTTATAGGACCCATTAACCCAACCTACAATGGTAAGAAGTACATCTTAGTATGTACTGATTACGTCACAAAGTGGGCTGAAGCAAAAGCACTAGTTAGAGCCACCGAACAAACAGTGGTAAATTTCCTTTTTGAAGAGATTTTTGTAAGGTATGGAGTACCAAGGGAAATAGTGACTAATCAAGGTACTCAATTTACTTCAAATTTAGTGAAGGACATCACAGACAAATACCAAATCAAGCACAAAAGAAGTACACCTTACCATCCACAGACCAATGGGCAGGTGGAATCCACAAACAAAACTTTGGAAGGGATCATCACTAAAACTGTGGCAATGAACAGAAAGAATTGGGAAGAGAAGCTCAAAGATGCACTTTGGGCTTACATAATTATGTGGAAGAATACTACAGGATTTACACCATATCAGTTGGTGTATGGCAAAGAGGTAATGCTTCCTATTGAGTTTCAAATACATACTTTTAAATTGGCTGCAGATTTGCAAATTGACCTGGACCAAGCACAACAAGAAAGAATTCAGCAGTTGAACCAGCTGGATGAAATGAGGCAGCAAGCAGAGGAAACCACAATCCTCATGCAAAAACAAAGGAAGCAGTGGCATGATGCACATATCAAGAAGAAGCAGTTCAAGGAAGGAGACTGGGCTTTACTTTTTGACTCTAAATTCAGAGATCATAAAGCCAAGTTTACCACACATTGGATGGGCCCATACCAAATTATTCAGGCTTACAACAATGGTTCAGTCAAGCTCAAAACTATTGATGGAGAAGGTCATTCCTTTACTGTCAACGGTCATCGCCTGAAACTTTACACTAAGCCCATCAACAAGCAAAATTTTCTCCAAACAGTATCTCAACAAAGAGAGGTTGAGATAATGCAGCCTCCAGCTGCAGTATCCCTGCCTTAGTTCATTTCATTTCAATTTAGAAATTCAAAAGAAATTAAAAAAAAAAAAAAAAAAAAAACAAAACAAAATCTAAAAAAAAAACACAACAAAAAATAATAAAAATGGGTTAGATGTGAAAACCAGACTCTGGCACACTCTAACCCCGAATTCTTACTTGAAAACCAATTCGTTGGCGGGTAAGAATTCCTTTTCTTTTGTTTCCTGCTTGATTTATCAACTGAATAATGACTTGAGGACAAGTCAAAACTTTAGTGGGGGAGAGAAGCATCATCATTTTGTTTTCTTATCTCTCCATTGTAAATTATTAAAGATTTCTTATCTCATCTCCTCACTGTGAATTTCCAAAGAAGTTTGTTTCAACTCCAGATTTCAATAAAGAAGTTGTTTTGTCATTGTTTTATCTCAGAGGGACCTGGTTAAAAACATTATGCAGGGGGACCTGTTCTGTCCAGAAGACCATGTTACCAACACCAACAGTAATGGGACCTGTTTAAGATACATAAAAGGGACCTGTTAAGAGACTGTTACTTCAAGATTACTTCAACAAAGCTTCATCAAGTTTCAACAAGGATCCACAGGTTGTTGGGCACCAAGACTTCATCAAATACCAAAGATCAAGGAACCTGTATACATATAATTCTTTTTCCGGATTTCAAAGAAGCTGCATGAACATTTTCTAGATCTCAGAGGGACCTGTTGCATTCGAATCTATCTCAGGGGACCTGGTATGAACAACAAAGAATAGTCAAAAGAGACTAGTCCTACCTAGCATGCCAATGCAACGCTTGAACAACCAACAAAAGTGTAATGTATTCCTTATTCTTAACATTTAAATTCTTAGATTAATTTTTAATGTAAATTTAATAACTGTGACTGCTATGATCAATTTCAGAGACACCTCCATATCTATCACTCATTATCTTATTGTTAATCCCTATCATCTTCCAATACTCCAACCCACCTCATACTTATATGATTTTGTTAATCCCCTCCCATATCACCTTTTCAATCTCTGTTACCAACCAATTAGACCCTACAGCCATCCCAACATTTCTATTTCGCCGGGTACAAATAGAAGCAGGACACATGGTGAATTGTTTGGAAACCAAATGTTATGCGGGCTTGTTCATTATGTTTGAAACGGCCGAATTATGATTTAACCACCCGACGAAGCCAAATGATGCAAACGAATACCTGAAATCATATCCCAGTACTTCATATATGCTTCTATGCTTCTATGATGGCATCCATACGACCAGTACAACCATTCCTCTGTTTCAAAAGATGAATATGTTATGAATTGAGTTAAGCCGGTTATTTCATTATCATTTTTAGTTGTTTTATGATAGCATTCGACTCCTGTGACTTCAACAATAAAGACTGAAAGTAGCAAGTGCCACGAAAGGAAAATGTAGTTAATTGGGTTCAATCTCCATTACAAGACAGTCAATCGAGCATCGCTTAGGTTACTAAAGGAGCTAGTGTTAAAGAGCCGAGGACGCCACCAGGTCAGCAGTATTGGGGCGGAAGACAAAAGGTAACAAATCAAAACTTCTTTGTTGAATTTGCAAAACATAAACAAAGAAGAGTTAGAGCACAACTCTCTGCCAAAATGACCAATAGGGTCGAACCAAGCATATTCGACAGTTCCCAGTATCACGAAGATTGCATTTCAATTCTTAAAGAAATACAGTGGCTGCCCTTTTTAGAGAAATTTCGTGGAAGTAATGAAGAGGTCACCAAACAGTTCGCTTTTACATTCAACGGAGGGAAAGCTCTGATAGGTAATTTTTCATTCAGAGTTTCGGAAGACACCATAGCTCAGTCCCTAGGGATCAACCCAGAAGGGGAGAAGTACTTCAAGACAAAGCAATTTAAAGAGAAATCATGGACTCAATTTATGTCCAGATCCAGGGTTTCATCCGTTAATTGGAAGAAAGGCATCCCAAGGATTTGGCTGGTGCATCCCTGGGACGAGATGGTCTATATTATCCAAAAGTTTGTAACTTGTGAAGGCCGCTACAGTATTGTTTGCTTGTACCATATCAAGTTACTGTTACATTTGAAAGGGCAGTGTGCTATCAGTCTGCTATACTTCCTCTTGCAAAGCCTAACCAAAATGTCGAAGACCATCCAAAAGTAGAAAGGTAACAAAGACAAGAGCTTATATCACTTTGGGCTAATTAAAATTCTTATTGAGTATGAATTACAGAGAAGAGGGAAAACGTGGAAGGAGTTCTTGGCTGCTAACCAAATTAAATACGAAGAGGACAAGGAAGAACCACAGGAAAACTCAGGATTTATGAATGATATCGATGAAGAAATTCCTATACACAAAGCAAGCAAGGTGCCTCCACCTGTTAGCAGTATAAGGACGAGGAAAATGAGAAAAGAGGATGCTCGGAAAGCAGAGCAAGATAAAATTTTTACCACCTATTCAAGAAGAACCAGGAGAACATCAAAGGCCCAGCTACAAGAAGACCAGCCTGAATCAAATGCACCTATGCCGATGGATATTGAAAGTAGTGCCCACTCACAACCTGGACCAGGAGCTGAGATGGAGGTTGAAAGCAATAACAGGCAAGAAAAAGATTCACCACCTGCCATAAAGAAACAGAAGAAACTGGAGAAGCAAATTGAGAAGTTAAAGGAAGAACTAATGGAGGCCAATATGCTGGAAAAAGTTATCAAGAAAGAAAATGAAATGCTCAGAGCACAGAGTAAAGAGACTCAACAGAAAAATGAAAAGTTAAGGGAACAAATTAAGGAACTTGAAGCTGAACAAACAGATATTTGTAAGTGGGCCACTAAATGGTACAACCAAAAGAAGGTCCTCAAGGAAAAGTACAAGAGTTTAAAGCATGAGCTCCATGGTCAGAAAGATGCCCAGGTGAAGAAGAATGTGGATACATTGTTGAAGGCAGCAGAGGTACAGGCAGGGACAGAGTTCAGAGGAAGCACATCGGGGTTAGCATGAGGTCATGCTAATTCATTAAGTCGGGGAGAGATGTTGGTACCATTCCTTGACCTCCTTTTTCCTCTTGAAACACATCGTTTGCCTACCTTTTTCCTTCATACATCTCTTAGACCCCTTGAAATTGATTAGTTAACAATATTATAGTTGTTAAATGCATTAGAATTGATTTATGAGTTTTATGTTAAAAAATTAGGGATTTTTGATAAAAAGACTACAGGAAGTTGCAACATCCTATAATTGGTTTATTGTTTGACATATGGCATGACAGCTAAGCTAGAGCAAAGGGTAGGGATGAAAAATAGAATGTACAAGCATGGACGAACACCTATCCTACAGCAGAACCAACACTCCTGAATGCGCGGTCAATGATGGTCAAAGCACATCATGTTGGCGACAAAAGCAGCAACAACATAGGGTTCTAAACCGATTTAGTTTTGTTCCTTTTTGGAACGGGTTCAGAATGGAAACAACTTAAAAACTATGCCACAGCAAAAGCGGCAACAGCCGCATAACGAATGTACATTCATTCCGAAATGTAAACGTTGTAAAACATATGTAAACACAGTTATGTGTTGTTAGTTAAGGGTTATCATTGTATCGTTTTGAAAACAGAGCTTTTGAACTTAATACCAAAAACACAGTTGCAGTCACGATTTCATTGTTGCGTTGATTCTATAGTTGCTTGAGCACAGTCCAGTATACCTTTGAAACGCGGACGGGCCCTGCGTGGAACGGGTATACTGTCATTTCATTTCATTTGCAACTTCTGAATATTCAATAGTATGCACAGTGATTAGAGTTTGGTTTATGCTTTCATTGATTTAATTAGAAATTTGTATGAGTAATGTTTATGATGGTAGCTTGAAGGATTCATCGCTGAGATCGTTGAATTGTATCCTGTAAGGGATCTGATCTTTTCGTTATTTTTAAAAGCATCTTCATGAACCCTGTTTCTCATATATTTGAATTTTAAGTGTGCTTATGATTTTAGTATGTTTCAATCTTTCATGAATGATAAACATTGAATGCTGAGTGTTCACTGAACAGGGGTTTTATGCACAGCATCCTCGTAAGGGGATTGAAATCTTGGTTTAAGTAATACACAGTGTTTTTAAAATAGGTAGATGAGTTGAGTGACCTGAGTGTCTAGGCGATAGGGAGCATACCTCAACCTTCCGTAAGGAAGTTCTGTAACCTACCATCACGAACACTTAGTTAGGAATCCTTTATGTCTATAGATTGTAGACGCATGCCTCGAAGCTTACTGACCCTGGTCGATAATAAATATAGCCTAATCTAGCACCCTAGATAGGACACTACAGCTTGGCACTTTAATAGTTACTCTAAACCTTGTTCTTCTCCCCTGCTCATATATAAAGGTCCATAGGGAGTGGAAATTTCCATTTATTCCTTCTCCTGAGCCTCGTGTTTTAACTGGGCCAAGCCAAAGGGTGAAAAAAGGAAAAGGGATCAATTCACACCATACCCAAATTGACCGTAAACTAACCCTGTTGAATCTCATTGATAAATTAAACAATAGCTGACCATTGTCTTTTTTTTTTTTTGCTAAGGCAAGAGTGGATCCTTCTTTTTATTAATTAAAAAAAAAGAAACATAATATACAAAGGAAACCAAGGAGGTGAGGTCCACCACCACCTGTGGTCCCGAGACATCATTTCACTCCACGGGCCGAGGGCCCACAAAACCAAACGCACAGTCCATCACTTACCGTTCGATCCTCTGCCACATATCCAACAGACAATAATCATTTCGGGTGGCTAACAAGCATATCCTTTAACTTTCGAATCGGACCCGAAGAGCCAATAGACCATGTTTAATAAGCCTATCAGGTTCGATTTGGGCATTAACATTCGATCATTTTACCCGCCTGAAATCAACCATATGCGCGCGATCCCGATGCGGTCGTGCAACTAACGCGGTACTTAACCTCCCGCATGAACAATTTCGGCTCTGGTTCCTCGTTATATTTCTTGTTGTTGTCCATGCGAAATTCATGGGATTGCTACCATTTCGCCAACCTACTTCCTTATTAATGATAGCCATGTTCCAATGACTCAGGGTCCCTGTCCTAATTTTGCTGGAATTATGATCCATAAACGAATGGCCCATCAAAACCTATTTGTATTCTTCGGCCTGAGACCCATGAATGGGTACAGTACCAGAAGCAATTCCTGCCCGAAGGTGAAATGTAGACTTTAGATGGAAACCTAACATCTTGCTCTCGCTTTGCCATCTACTGCCTTCCCCTGTGAACCAAAATTTCTTTGTCTCCCACATTCTTCATCTTACTTGTTCCCCTTGCTCTGATAGAGCTCTCTATCTTAGGTTGCCTATCTAGCACACCTTTCCTTCAAATTTTCTTGGGGAATCCCTATCCAGTCATATCTAATATTGGTTGTTGAACAGAGCACACCTTCATTTGCCAAAATATCCATTAATCTGTTGGCTGATCTATGCACATGGATAAAACTAAGGGTTTTCATGTATTACAGGTGTGGCTGAAGGCGTTGATATATTTGTAGTAACCTCTGGTGTCTAGATACTCTATCTGGTGCTGACCCATTACCAATTTTCTTGACCGAACTAATTATCAATTCGGAATCCGCTTCGATTATGATGTTATGTAGATTATAGTCCCTCAGGATCTCTAGACAATGTTCCATGGCCATGAGCTCTGCCATATTATTGGTTGCCTTCCCCAAATGACAGTGAAAGATGGTTTTTATGAAACCTTTTTCATCTCTTATGACCCCTCCATACCCGGCCATACCAGGGTTTCCTTTTGAGGCTCCATCTATATTGCATTTCATAAAACCCTGAGGTGGAGGTTGCAAAAATTCCTTATTAGCTGATAGATAACTTACTGTCTTGATTGTGCCCTTGGGGGAGAGCCCCTGCAGTCCCAAATTTAGAAGAATCTGCTCATCCTGAACCTGAGGTTGGTTATCTGGGAGGTTTTTTAAAAGGGTTCCTATAGTCTCGCTGAGCTGTCTTATAATTTGTTTCATGATGCTTTGAGGTGATCCAATCTTGTTCTTGAAGATTCTATTGTTGTGTTCTTTCCGGACATCCTAGATTATAAAGCCTGGAGCCAAAGCCCACTCCTTGTTGATTACTTCATTTGCTGAGAAATTTTTCCTCCATTTCCTCAAAGTGTTAGTAATGCTACCAATGTCCCTGTCTGTTTGTTTAAAGATTGAAGCCACCCAATTCCATAAGGTGGAGGTGAATGGACATATGTTAAGAAGGGTTCTATAGTTTCCTCCTGTAATTCACATTGCTGGCATCTGGATGGTCCAACTACCCCTCTTTTTCTGAGATTTTCCCAAGTCAGAATTTTTTTATGCTGCACTAACCATATGAATAGTTTATTTTTTATCCAGTTTTGAATTTCCCATAGGTCCTTCCATACCTTATCAGGGTTTTGGAAGTCTAGCCCCAGGGCTATTCGCTTGGCCTCTTTGAGGTTAAAGTTGTCTTCATTGTTTTTACCCATCTTAGTTGATCTGAAGATGTTGATATTAGAATCTTTCTCTGTTCCAAGATGACTGAAAGAGCTTCTGCGTGGGCTTTGAATGGGGAGTCATCACTGTAACCTAGGTTCTTCCATTTCCTCCATTTTCCATAACTTCTTTCCTGATCCCAAAAGTCATTTACTTTGCGTAACCCTTTATCATCAGTTTCATTCTTGAGATTGACAAATTCTTCTTTTAACAGTTTAGGTTCCTGTTGCCAATTATCCTCCCAAAACCAAGTGAGGTTTCCATCTCTGATCTCCCAGAAACTGTGTTTCTGAACTATGGCTCTGTTTTCCCAGGCTTTTTTCCAAATGTGGGAGCCATTGATGAGTCCCGTCATCCTAATGTAATCCCTTTCATGCCAATTGCCTGCATATTTCTGTTTCCATATTTTGGCCCAAGGGGAAATCGATTCTTTTAGCCATCTCCACCATAGTTTTGCCCCCAAGACTTTGTTTATGGTTTCAGGGTCATCCAGTCACAAACCTCCATGTATCTTTGGCTTACATAATTTATCCCAGGCTACCAAAGCCCATTTCTTCTTATCTTCCCCCTTGCCCCAAAGAAAATCTCTTTGGATATTTCTGATGTGTTGCATTACTCCTTTTGGAGTTGGAAGGGCTGAGAGCATGAAGATGGGGACAATTTGAAGGACAGCTTTTGTAAGTACTATCCGCCCTGCTATATTCAAAGACATGATAGTCCATTTCCTGATTTTGTCCTGAAGCTTATTAGTGACCGGCTCCCAAACTACCTTGCTTCAGAGGTTTGTTTATTAGAGGTACTCCCAAATATCTGGAGGGAATTATATCTCTTTGGAAGCCTAGAATTCTAGTGAGGTTTCTCTGAATAGCAATTTCAGTATTAAAAAAGAAAATCTTAGATTTTCTTAGGCTTATCTCTGTCCCAGCAGCCATAGCAAAGTCGTTCAGGATTTGTTTGAAGGCTTCAGCTTCCTTGACTGTAGGTATGCCCTGCAGCATGGTGTCACCCACAAATTGTTGATGGGTCAGGGCATTCCCATTAAAGTGAGTTTAAGACCCTAGATTTTGCCCTCTCCTTTGGCATGTTTAATCGCATTGTCTAACCCTTCCATCATGAGAATAAATAGGAAAGGTAAGAGCGGATCTCCTTGCCTGAGTCTTATCAAGGGCTTAAAGGTCTTTGATGGTGATCCATTTAGCAGGATTGAAAAACTTGGTGTGGTTACAAGGGCCATTACCCATCTTATCTAGTTATGGTCAAAGCCATATGCTATCAGTACTTCCTTGATGTAAGCCCAACTCAGTTTATCATAAGCCTTTTCAAGGTCAAGCTGAATGATCATACCTGCCTGCTTATTACTCTTAAGTGAGTGTACCACTTCATGCACCTGAATGATATTATTAAGAATTTGCCTACCTTCCACTTATCCTATTTGCTCCTCAGACACTAGCGTTGGGAGCAGGGGTTTAATTCTGTTCACAATTACTTTTGAAATAATTTTATACACCACGTTGCATAATGCTATGGGTATAAATATGTTTGGAGTGATAGCATTCTCTTGCTTTGGAATCAGGGCTATGAAAGAGGTATTGAGAGCTTTCAGACCAATTTTTTCTTCCTTGAGTCCTCCACCACATCGAGGATATCATGCTTGACTGTTTCCCAACATGCTTTTAAAAAATCAACGTTGAAACCATCAGAACCTGGAGCTTTCCCATTTTGCATCTCTTTGATGACTTCGCTGATTTCCTCTTCATTCACTAGCTTGTTAAGATTAAAATTGTCTTCTCTTGTCACTAGCTTACGAATGTGCTTTGAAAAGTCCTTGATAAATTGAGATCTGTCTATGAGAGGCTCCTTGGCCATGTCTTGGAAATGTTGAACCAGAACTGTTTCTATTTCTTGGTGTGTGGTGAGCTGTTTTTTGTGAGTATCTTTGATTTTTAAAATCTTGTTTTGCAACCTATGATCCATGGTATATTTGTGAAAAAACCTTGTATTTCTTTCTCCTTCTTTTAACCATTGTACCCTCGATTTCTGTTTCCAGAAAATCTCCTCTTGCTTGCATAAGCTTTCCCATTCTTGTGGAACATGATCAACCTGTTCCTTGCTCTCCTCTGTGAATCCCTCTGTAATAATGGTTTGGTTAATTTCCTGTAGTTTCCGTTCTACTACTTTTCTGGCTTCGAATATATTGCCAAATACATTCTTATTCCAATCTTTAAGCCTTTGTTAACGTGTTTCAATCTTTGCTACAGAAGGAACATTTTAGTACCCTAAGCTTGTGTATCCTTTGTCCACCATATTTTAATATTGTTGATGAAGTCTGGATGACTAAGCCAAATGTTTTCAAATCCGAATGGTTTGTTTCTTGGAGTTCCTATAAAGTACACTTCAAGTTGAATAGGCCAGTGGTCTGAGCCACTAAAAGGAAGAATCATAGATACCGGGTTATGGCTTGCGAGGACGAGTTACTCCGAGATAATGAATCTATCAAGCTTAGAGGCCACTTGAGCTGTTCCTTCCCTCTTATTATTCCATGTGAAAATGCCATTACTTGTCTTTGTATCAACCAGTTTCATGTTGTGTATGAAATTCTGAAATGCTATAGAATCTCTGCCTAGTGATCTGGTTCCCCCCCCCCCCCCCCCCTTTTTTTTTTTTTTTTTTCTGATAGAGACCTGATCATATTGAAGTCCCCTCCCAGAATCCAGGGGATATCGGGATGTCTTGCTTTTAAATCCTCCAATGAAGTTAGTAATCTAAGTTTATCATCCAACTTTTGTGGACCGTAAACATTTGTGAGTAAATAAACTTGCTTGTCCCCCAAAGGTTGGATAACCACTGATAAATAGTTCCTGGATGCTTCAGCGTCTACTGGATGCTTCAGCATCTAGGATGCCAAATTTCTGAGGGTTTCAGAGAGTGAGAATCCCTCCTGTTTCTTTGTTTGCTTTAACTTCTAGATATTCATATTTGATAAGACATTTGCTATGTATCTCTCTTATTTTTTCTACTGAACATTTTGTTTCCTGAATGAAAATCATATCTGGTTTTTCTTCTTTCATTCTATGGCTAAGATTTATTTGCTTCCTTTTACTTCTTAGACCTCTAATATTCCATGTTGTGAGCTTCATTAGGAAAGATTTGTAAATGAGTAACTAGTTAGGTCTTTCATCTTACCTAAATCTATCATGAGCTTTCCACATTATATTAGCAACTCATTCTGTTTTTTCCTACCTCTTTTCTACCTGGGTTCCTAGTAGCTAGTGCTGATGTTGCCTTCATTGTTTCACCCCTTTGTTGTCCTGACTATCATGGTTTCTTTTAAAACCCGAACCTTTTTCCTGGGTTCTCCATAGGAATAACTGTTGCACTCTATTAAACTCTTGAGGTAGTGAATCCATTCCTTTGGTAGTTCCTTGCTCCAGGAACTTTTCCAGATCTAGATGCTCCCTATCAAGAATGTCCTACAATTCATGATCCTCTGTTCCCACCTCGCTCGAGGTCATATCTTGGTCCCTATCGAGTTCCATCGTGTTCAGAAAATCCTCCTTTTGTTGGTTGTTTTCATGCATTTCCTCCATGCTCTCTTCCTTTTCCTTCTCTACAGGGCTTTCCTCCAGTATCTCATTCTCTTTATCATGTTCCTCTTCTTCTTCTAATATCTTGAACCTATTCTGACTTAACTACTTTACCTCGTTGATTTTTTTTGGGTATTTTCTCCCTCCTCTTCCTCTGCTTCCCACATTGTTGTAGCTTTCAGTTTCTTTCCTTGATGTTGCTTTAGTTTTTCTTTCCACTTTTTTTAGGGGGCAGTCTCTGAATAGATGCCCGTGTTCATGACATTTATGGCATCTGAAAGGAATGTGCTCATAGTCTACTGCTTGCACCCATTCTTCATAAAAAACTTCTAGAATTATTTCATCCGGTAGAGCTCCAGAGAGGTCCATCTCTACACATATACAGGCGAAGGAGGTATACTTTCCCCGCATTGTGGCCTTTGATATTTTAACAAAATGCCCTAGCTTATTTCCTATTGCCTTCAATGGTTCTGGCTGCCAATAATCTAGAGGTAGGGAATAGAGCCTTACCCAAACCAGGACCAAAGTGAACGTTTCATGCTTCGGAACAAAATTCATCACCCAAGGCTGCATATAGAGGCCTGCAGCAGCATAGAAGTAAGGCCCTCCTTCAAACACCCTGTCTTTATCCTTTATGTTTGTAAAAATTACAGTCAAGAAACCCTTGGATCCAAGGTGCAGATCTATATCCCACTTAGGTTTCTAATGATTCTTTATCCAAACATGTAAAACTTTCTCCATAGGCCATAACCCCATGAATTTACAGATGATTTCATAAGTCGCCATGTGTTCCCTATGTGCCTGTAGCGCTGGATCGCTTAACACCACTCGGGGTGTGATGGTTGCCCTTGGCTTACATGGTCCAGTCCGATTTCTTGTGTCAGCATTCTAATTTCCTTCTTCTGTTTGCTTCTCCCTTCTGACTTCTTCCTGCGTATCTTCCTTCCCCTTTGAGCTTCTGTTTTCCAGTTTCCCTCCTCCTAGAACCCCGGTTTCAGTCCCCAGTGGTTTCTTGAATCTATTAGAGATTTCCTGACTATAGGAGGGAGTGGAACTCCCCCCTCTTGCGTCTCCATGGTACCCACACTGAACTTCTACCGTAAACCCTAGCTCTGAGATTTTTCTTCATTGCTCATTTTCTCCTTCAACAAGTTATATCAAATAGTTGACCATTGTCATCACATGTTCTATGAACCAAAAAATGATTGAACTCTAGATCCCATAGAGAATAATAACATAATTTTAGCATAAATTACATAATTAACACAAATAAAAAAGAGAATTGATATATCTTGAATTATGGCCTTGATCCATAGTCCTTGTTATTGTGGGTCAGAGTAAACCAAGAACTAGGGAAAATACGAAGTTGCATATGGCACAAAAAACCTCTCGGACTTAGGCCATTACCATAAATGATCAATATCTGCTTTCTAGATCAAATATATCTTCTAATAGAGTACCAAGGACTTCAAAATCTTAGATGACCTAGAGGCAAATCTTTAATTCATCAGACCAAGGATTGGGGCTCACAACTACCATTTAAAATTTATAAGGGAGACGTAGGAAAGGGCCACCATTTTAGGCCTAACTTTCCAAATATTATCCAAATATATCCAATTAATAATTTTGGATAGCCACCGTGCTCAAGGAATTCATGATAAATTTTGAAATTGGAACACTCATTACACCTAGAATGAATATGTTGTAAACATATGTGACTAATAGATTACTATATTACAATTGCCATAGATGACCAAAGAGCATATGCCGATCGTAGGAGTCCACATTGCAAACACATGTTCATAGTGATGATATCACAAAGGGGAAAATACTTGCCGCATATGAAGACTAACCACCTCCCACTTTCCTAGCTTAACAAGACGTTAGGAAACGTAGTCATCATTCCTTCCCATTTATTTGAATGATGCCCACAAACCAAAATCCTAACACACTATAACATCTTAAAATCCCTAAATTATAGCCAGTTTGGATTGCCAAAGGACTTTTTCCCCTGGAAAAATCGTAATCTTTCATTATATGTTGAAAAATTACATATAGTATATGCTGATCAGCGTATGCGAATTGTATCAGTATGTTCGTAATATCTACAAACCCATTCCTGTGAATGGCTATGTCAAAAAACGAAAAATCATAACACAAAATGATGCTGTATAGTGTTCATATAAACATATTTACACCTCACAGGGTGTTGATCATATATAAAAACTAAGTTATCTACATCATCATGTATGGCCGGTAGTTCTGCAAAAATTTAGAAACCATCCACCTGATGGTAGATCTGATCTATATAAGGCCTGTGTGGTACCCCTCTGTTCGTGGATTATCCACTGTCCTCTTGGCAGGTGCGTGGCTTCCTTGGATAGTCCGTTAGCACAGTGGTTATGTTCCCTGTAGATATGACGAACAAGGATGGCATTAAAAAGAGTTTTTAAATGCATCACTTCGTCTAGAATATTTAATAGTGTGTAAGCGTGACATCTAGTATTCTTGTTGATCCAATTGATAATAATATTAGAGTCACCAAAGATCTGTATATTTCTGCAGTCATGATTTAAAGCAAAATGTATAAGATGATGAAGAGTTATAAGTTCTGCGAAATTATTTGTTCCATCGCCAAGACCCATCTTGACTTCGTAGTAATGTTGGTATGAGAGGTAGAGGATGAAACCCCCCCCCACAGCCATGTTGCTGTGCAGCTCCATCAAAAAAAGCCCATGGGGAGGAGTAGTCTATAGGATCAGGAGCAAAGGGTCTGCGCGGGCGAGGAGGGGAATATTCAGGAAGTTCATGGTAGGATGCAATCATTTTTGCAATAATGGACTGCCATCTGATCGTGCCATTGTCAAAAGTCAATTTATTTCTAGCCAACCATATTGCCCATCATATGATCAGAGGTAGGCATGGCAGGTTTGATGTTGAATGAGCTCTGTTCCAGGCTTCCCAAGCTGCTGTTATGTTGTCTCCTTCCCATGTTCCCGTGAACCTGATCTTAGTAGCCAGGTCTTTCCAAATTTGTTTTGTAGTGTTATAAGTGAGGAACAGATGCTTGGTCGTTTCGGTGCTCTGTTTGCAAAGTATGCACCAATGAGGACCATACCTGGATCTGTGCATAAGCGAATCCCTTGTTGGTACCTTGTTTCGAAGTATGCACCAAAAAATAGTCTAGTCCGGGGAGGAGATTTTAAATGCCAAATGTGCTTCCACCATTTCATAATGATTTCAGGTTGTTTGTCTCGAATCAGACATATGTAGCCTTCCTTAGGGGAATAGTAACCAGATTCAGCCTTACTCCACATGAGCTCGTCTGGTCCTTCCTTGATGCGTATATGGGATTCACTCAATGCATTTGTAAATTCATTCCAAATGTGGTGCCATTGAGGAGGCAAGTTAAGCTAAGTGGCCGATTTCCAAGCTTGAGTATAAACAGAGGAATTCTCATGATCCGCTATATGGGCAATAACTTTAATGTTCTGTTGGTTAAGAAATAGGGTGAGCTCTCTTGGGAGGAAACATCTACCCCCTCCACCAGTCGATGAGTCTAGCCCAATGCGAGCACTAGCTCCTGCGTTAATTCTCCAAGTAAGGTGACTGCGAATGAGAGGGAGTGAGCACAATAGAGCTTTCCAAACCGAGGATATGTCTGTTCTATTCCAACCAGGCAATTTTATCCAATCCATTACTTGGAGGGGCTAGATGTATTTGTGATAGGAAATGGATGTCCAGAGATTATGCTTGGTAAGCAGTGACCAACCCATTTTTGCAGCCAGAGCTTGTGCAAAGGAGGGTAAATCTTTAAGGCCCCACCCTCCCCACTTTTTTGGAAAAGTAATTTTGTTCTAGCTTGTCCATGCAAAGACTCGTTTGTCCTATCCTCCATTCCATAGGTATCTGCAACAGATTTGCTTGAGACGAGCCAGTATGCTTCCAGGAATCCAGGCTAATGCCATCCAAAATATCAGAGTGGCCTCCAGGACAGGTTTGATAAGCACCATCCCGCCTGCTCTTCATAAAAAACGATGGCTCTAGTGTGATATTCTTTTCTCAAATTTGGTGATCAACCAAGTCCAGTCAGCTATCTTATGTCCCAAGGGCTTGATCCAAAAACCTAAGTATTTGAAGCCCTGGTCAAGTGGTCGGGGATTATAAGGGAAACGATGCAGGGCGAAAATGGACTCCTGTGTAGAAGTGTAAGCCTGTGTAATGGTAGATTTTTCATGGTTTGCCATCATACCAGAGGCACTATAAAAAGTGGCAAGGATCTTTTCAAGAGCAGCCGAGTCACATATACTTCCATCCATGAATATGAAGACATCATCCACAAATAGGAGATATGTCAGGAAGCACTCTTCAGTAATCTTTAACCCTCATAATCTGCCAATCTACTTTTCATGGTAGATGAGTCTGCTCAGGCATTCCATGACAATCAGGAAGAGGAGGGGAGAGAGTGGGCAGCCTTGCCTGAGTCCTCTTTCAGCATGGAAGAATGGAGAGGCGGATCCATTGATGAGGAGGCTATAGGTGGGTGTTGATATGCAGGCCATGATCCATGTGGTAAAATGATGGGGGAAGCCCAGGTGTATAAGAAGCATTTTTATGTAAAGCCAAATCACGCGGTCAAAAGCTTTGGCCAGATCGATTTTGAGGATAATTCCTTTTAATCTTCGGGCTTGGATGGAATGAATGGCTTCTTGAGCAGTACCAATGGCTTCATGTATCTGGAAATCTTTGAGAAAAGCGAACTGTTCAGGGGGTATATGTTGAGAAAGGATAGGCCTGATACGATTTGTGATGATTTTGGTAATGATCTTGTAAAGGCAGTTGCAGAGAGAGATGAGCTGGAAGTCATTGAAGGAAGCAGGGGAGTCAGTTTTAGGAATGAGAGCGATAAAGGTAGTGTTGATAGCATTGTACAATCTGCCTGTTGCATGACATTCCTCCACGACCTAAAGCAGGTCCTGGGCCAGTATGTCATTGAAAGCTAGGTAAAATTCGATTGTCCACCCATCTGGACCCGGGATTTTGCCTTTTTTAAACCACTTTAAGACCCCTTCAAGTTCGTCCAAGGTAACTAGTGAATTAAGTTCAATCGCAGCTTCCTCCTCCACATATCTAGGGAATAGACCCGCCACTTGAATGATATCTACCAGATTGGCTTCTTGGGGGGATCTAAACAGATTCTGGAAGTGGGAGGTGCCCAATCTGGAAAGCTTTTGGAAATTGTCAGCTTGCTCTCCATTAGGTAGAGGCATTTTCCAAATAGTATTTGCAGTTTTCCTCCCCTTTGCAAAGTTTTGGTAAAACTTGGTATTTTCATCTCCTACCTGTAACCATATAGCCCTACTCTTCAGTCTCCATGATTCTTCTCTCTCCTTTAGAATCTTGTCTTTCTACATTTCAAGCTCAATCAACTTTGCTTTTTCATCTGCTGAGGTAAAGCCAAGATTTTTGTCATCCATTAAATTGTTCAATTCAGCTTCTATAGCTGTAACCGACTGTTCATCCTTGGCTTTTTTCTCCTTTGCCCATGCCATGGTTAAGTGTTTAAGCTGAGATAATTTGTGGCATAACCCTTCAGCTGCTGTTCTGTGATTTGTAATAGGGTGGGAGGTCCAAAAGTCCTTGACTAAACTTGTATATCCCGCATCTTGTAACCAAACATGACTGAATTTGAAGGGGACCTTTGGCTTGGCATTAGGTCCAAGAATCTCTAGAAAAATAGGAGAGTGATTTGATATACCCCCAGACCCCACCCACTGTCTGTATCTAGATAGTCTTTGAAGCAGAGGAATTTTGACCAGGAATCGGTCAAGCCTTCTAGCCAGGGCTGCTTCCCCTACTCTTCGGTTTCTCCATGTGGGCATAGGCTTGATCATGGGGACATCAATAAGATTGTGCTGGTCCAGAATATCCTTAAAGAAATCAGACATGGGGTCAACTTGGGCTTGTGATCCCCAGGATTCCCCATAACCTATGGAGAAATTTAGATCGCCCCCGATGATTACCTGATCCACAGATGTAATATTTGTTTGTAGAAAGAACTGCCAGAAATCTTCTCTCCGCTGGCAGGGGCCATAAACATTGATGAGTCTGATGGTTAATCCAAGCTCAGCCGAGAAAAGATCCAGTCCAATAAATCCCACTCCTCCCCAAGTGGCAGATACATTGATGGATCGTGGATTATATCCTATGGCTAAACCCCCAGATCTACCTATGGCATCTAGGGCATGGAATTGCCAACCAGGTTTGATGGTGGATAGGGTTTTCTCAATAGAATCAACATTGCCCAAGGTTTCCTGCAGCATTATAATATCTGTCGGCTCAATATCAATCAGCCTCCTCATGGCTAGTTTTTTGGAGGTACTAGCCAGACCTCTGCAATTATAGGAGAGGCATTTCATGGTGGAACCCCTCCCGGGGTGTTCAGTGCTCTAAGAACCCCTTCCATAGTGGATTGCTTGCCAAAGGCTACTTCAGCTCCGACTTTCTGAATGGCTTTAGATAGGTATGATTTACGCCCTCAGGAAGATTGTGAAGATGGTCCAGGGTAGGATAGACCTAGACCAGATTGAATGCCAGGATCAGGTATATGCCAAGAGTGAAGATTGTAAGAATAAGGTATCACCAATTGAGAGATAGCCGAAACCCCAGGCAAGGATGGGGGTGGAGGCAAGGTAGGGGAGGTAGCGACGATGATGGGCGGAGGAATAGAGATCTCGCATGTGATGGTTGGTGCTAGAGGTGAAGGTAAATCCAAAGATGAACATACGATGTGTGACAATGAAGTAAAATGTGAGGAAAGGGGAGAGAGAGGAGCAGTACCCGATTTTCTTGCCATCTCCGCAGCAGCAACAGCTCTTGCCCGAGTCAGAGGCGGTGAGGGTGGATTGTGGATCTCCTCCATTGTCTTTGAGGATTCTAATTAAGTTGTTTAGGGGCCGGGATGCTGATCCGAGAAGCCGATGTAGAAGATTTTCCCTTTTGTGGTGCAGGTGAGTCATGAGGTTCAGCTGGTTTCGTGAGCAAAGGGCATTCCTTGAATACGTGCCCTACCTTGTGGCACCTTCTACAGCAGAAAGGAACTCCCTCATAATCCAAAATCTAAACTCTAGTGTAGTGCCTCCACTTAAGGGTAATCTTCTCTTCCAGGCCCTCCCTTGTGTCCAAGTGTACCAGTATTCTTGCCAGCGCATAGTTCTTTGTCTGAACATAGGTTTTATCATATTTTAGATAAGTACCTAGGGCATTCCCAATCCTAATGAACACTGCTTCAGACCAGAATTGTAGTGGTAGGCCTGGTAACCGCACCCATATAGGTCCTGCTCCAATCTGCTCCCATTACGGATCGAATAGTGGAGACCAGCGCTTGAGGAGGACTGGTGCCATCTCAATATGCCAATATTTCGCGAGAATCAGATCAGTATAGTCTACCTTGGAAAAATGTAACGCGAACCAACCTCTAGCTAGGCTCTGAACCTTTGGTAGTTCCTGAAGCATGCCCCCCCAGATTTATTTTACCCAATTGGTGAGCCTGGTCGCTGAGTATGCTCTTCCTCTAACATGCCCAACAAGAACCCTGTTGGCCTTGTCCACCACCTTGCCCATTGGGATATCTTCGCCAAAAGTAATGGTAAGGTCCTTTGTTGAAGTTTTCATGCACTTGACCTTTCTCTTCCCTGTTCTTGGTGCCGATGGGTGTTCTGTCAGCGGATCCGTGTCCACATCCTTCTGAGGAGTCGAGGCTTTTGTCTTGATGACTCGTGAGTTGAAGCAGCCCGAGGGTAGGGTATTAGGGTTAGGTGAGGATAGGGGAGTAGTAACTGGAGGGGGTAAAGGTGTTGCGTGCATGAAGCGGATCGAAAGCGGGTGATGGAGGCAATATGGAGGTAAGAATATTGAGAGTGCTGGGGGATATAGGGGGCAATCAAGGCCCAATGATTCCAATGAGAGAGATCCAAAGCACAATGGCGATGAGGAGGTTCTAGGTAGCGAGACAAATGGCGAGGAATCCGGGTAGGATAGAGCAGGGCATTTGATGTTAGGGTTAGGGCTGCAGCTGCCGAAAATGGTCTATCCCTCAAACGGATCCAGGGAATAATCTAGGGCTTCCTCCTCGATGTCCATTCTGTCCATTGACAGAAACTGTCGGAGGGTCAGTTGACCGTGCGCACAGCGACCGGATGCCGACAGGTCGAAAGGAGATGGTAAGAGCTATCGCAGGAGCCCAAAAATTATTGAGTTAAATATTGTTCTATCTCTGTGTAGGTGCAGGGATGCGCGCACGCCACCTACCCGCCTGCGGCCACGTCAGAGCCCAGAACATTGTTGCCCCTTTGAACTGCCAAAGGACTATAGTAAATAAGGATGATATTAACGAAGTGAAGTGAGCATCCATATAAACCCAAAACTATAATGTTCAAATGGATTACCAATTGATAGCATAGGAAACTCACACAACATTCCCATGCAAATCCACAATGCACATTTGAAAAAACATAGAGGAGCTACATGTGGCCAAGCAAGCTTGCATGAGTTTATACCCATCAATTGCAGGAAAAATAGTAGAATGGTTCCACTTGATACCTTTGAATTTGAACCTCCTTAATTATTACTATCCAACACATATTCATTGAGGGATAGGATATTGGTTCCCTTTCCCATCAATACATAGCATATCCAAGGCTAGGTTAGCTCCCTTATTAGCCATTTGGTCTACTGCATAATTGTTCTATATTAATACATGATAAAATTTGGAAGAGTGGAATTTGGATAGTAGGTCTCTAAATTTTTTGTTTGTTTGCTTTGTTTTGTTTTGTTTTTTTGTTATTTTGATTTTTGTTTTTGTTTTTGTTTTTTGTTTTTTGTTTTTTCTTTTGTTTTGTGTTTTGTTTTGTTTTGTTTTGTTTTTGTTTTTGTTTTTTGTTTTTTTTGTTTTTTGTTTTTTTTGTTTTTTTTTTTTTTTTTTTTTTTTTTTTTTTTTTTGTTTTTTTGTTTGTTTTTGTTTTGTTTTTTGTTTTTGTTTTTTTGTTTTGTTTTTTGTTTTTTACAGCTTAATGTCTCTCGGAATAGTGCCAACAATAAGATCACAAATTATAATCCCAGAATCTCTAATAATCACCACATTGGATAAATTGCAAGGACATGCCATAGATTACCCTTGAAGAAGTGTATAGGCCTCTATGTGATTGTTTGATCTAGAGCCCAAACCCCATGCATATGATAGTTCTAATTTTCTTACAGTGAAAAAAAATACCCCCATGCAGCACTTGCCACCCCTAGGATGATAAATTTTCCATACTAATAAAAGAAAAATTTGATATTAAACAAAACAATGTGAAGAAAAATGAGACTCTCTTCTTTATATTCTCCTTTTTGGAGACTCAAAAGATTGTAACAAAGGAGTTGCAAGAGGGAAAATAGAAAATTAAACTTAAAAAGTATTTGAATTTTGCTTCTAATTTCTCTTAATTCTTGTGTAGATCATTTAAACTCATTGCCTAATGATGCTTCTTATTGATTTTCTTCTAAAACAGATGGCCTAATTAAGGGAGCCATAAAGGTGTTTTTTTTCCAAGGAAAAATATCCGCAATTTAAAGTAAGTATAAATAAAATCACATTTTACATATTTCTATTGACATTCTTATGGCTATTACCTCAAAATAGATTTCCTGGGAGAATGTTGATCTCCATACTGTAATTGTACTGTCCTTATGTATATGTCCAAGTATCATTTATACAATTCACTTATATAAGTCAATATCAATATTGTCAAAGTACAACACTGATCTCAAAAGCTAATAGTTTCATTGAAGATGAAAACTATATATCAAGCATCCCTAAGGATCAAGAATATATTCTTGTTGTTGTCTCCTTCAATCTATCTGATTTTACATGTGCCTTTGTCCACTTCTAGTCCAACTTTTAAGAGTGAGTCAACTTCTAAGTTCCTGTGCATGTAGACATGATCAAAAGTAATATGTGTAAAAAGAGTTATTTAATGACATATTTTTTGACAAAGTGACAACAATGTGTAGTTCCAAATGCAAGTAGTTCCTTTCATCAATTTTATTACAACCTATGAGTCCTCATATATACAATGATGTTATTTGTTGATTTAAAGGCAACTGTGAAAAATGCACATGGGGAATCCATTTGAATTTCTATTTCATGTTTAGGCGAGATAGTTTTAGAGAGAAATTTGCCGAGTTGTGGTATGAAATCTTAATGGATGATGGTCGTTTATCTTGAAAAATGGCTTGGTTAATTTCAAGAGATTTTCCCCATGCCACTATTAGGGGAAAAGATTTATATTGGAGTTTATGGAATGTTGTTAGCCAATTTTTAAGGCTATTATCTATGGAGGGAGCTTTCCAAACCTAATTCTATAAAAGAAAATGAGAGAAGATAATTTTTTTCCTAATAGAATCATGTGTCGATGGAATTTTTCCTACAATAGATATTAATATCTCCCCATTAGTTGATTACAAGGTTAATGATAGACAATGTGTTTTACTTCACTATGATAAATATGTAATAAATCTAACTAGGGCTTCAATAATAAGGAAATGGAGGAAATTGTGAACTTGTAGTATATATTGATCTTCCAATCTCTAATGTATGAAAAAGAAGATAAGCTTTGGTTCCCATAACCCTACGCACAAGACAAACTAAACACATTTCCCACTATTCAAGAAACAAATTGCTAGATAACTTGTTAAGCAAACTACTTTTTTTTTGCATTTACTCACAAGATTTCAACAAGATTGAAGCATGTGCATTCAAGTAATACCATCTAACTAAATCAAGTGAAGAGGTGAATGAGATTCTATTAACAATAAGAAGAGACTATGTTAATGAATACCATGCCCTTGCTATGGAAAGATATCTCCAAGTCCCTTCTCATTCTATTTTTTTACTATTCAAGGTTCACAACAAGAGGTGACTATGTTAAAGAATACCATAGCTTTGTTATAGAAGGATGGCTCCAAGTCCTTTCTCATTGTAGTTTATTCCTCTTCAAGGTTCACTTGTGCCCAATAGTCTTCAATATTTTGAAAAATACTCCTCTTCAATCTCACATACATAAATTGGACTAATGGTAGAAGGGTGAAAATTGTGCAACCTTCTAAATGGAAATAAGAGAATCACACTAAAAACTATCCAAATGTCACAATACCATAAGCTTGATACATACATGATCTAAATATACCCATCCCATGTCTAGCATGTATTTTTGATCATCATAGGGTTTTAACATGAGAAAGTGGTCCACCATGTAGAAAATTCCCAAAATGATCATTGTTTGGATGCACTAAAGATGATCAATATTAAGAAAATCAACCTTGTTATGAACAATTATAAAATTCAACTCCATTTGATGAGATTGTATGGATTTAACATATTATGAGCATAGTTGCACACTTCTTGAAGGATTAAGCACATGGGCCATTTTCTATATAAAACTCCATTTGTGATTGGATTATGGAGTTAGAATTACTTGGTACATGCAAGGGAAAATCTTGTGATAACATGTGCCCACTAATGTATGAAGGCAATAGAATATTATATAGACACTAAATTGGACCATTAAAATCCTATATAGGAAATCCTTGGTCAAATAAAGGAGAAAGAAACTTCTTTGGAAAGTACTAAGAAAGACTTAATGATTAGATTTCTCATCAACATCTTGAAGATGAGCCACACTTGTTGGGTCAAAAGGTTGACCTAAATAACACATTCTGATGGATCTAGAAGAATTAAATTAGATTTTTGAGAGTGTCCAATCCTAATTTATGTATTCTTTCTCTCTTGACATTGTAGAAAAATATTTCTACATAATATTTAAGATTTTCATCGTCTATTTGACTCATTTTGAAAACCTCTTATTTAAGATAATGTTCAATACAATAATCTCATATTTTTCTAGGAAAATTCGTGTCATCTCATCCCAAGATTTTACAGAGTTTGTTCCTAATCCCATGAACCATCTTAAAGCCGCATATTTTAATGTAGCTAGAAATAACTTTAATTTTTGACATCTTTCAAATAATCATAACTTCTACATAACACTTCAAACCCAAAAAGAAAAGTTTATGGGTCTTCAATTCGCATGCCATGGAAATTTGGAAGTATTGGTGGAGAAATGTTTTATTGAAATAAGGAATTACTAAGAGGGGGTGTGAATCAGTAATGGTGAGATTCTTATATCTTTAAGTACAAACCTTTAATTCTTTTCACTCTCGTTATTTACTTGAGAGAGTATTCATACTACAATAAACATGATAAGCGAGATAAGACATTCACATGTGCACACAATCCATCAAATGAGCAACACACACATATATTGACACAAGCATTTTTTCCATGGAAACCCAAAGGGAGAAAACCACAAATCTGTTTGTTGTTATGATGTAAATTAAGCACCTAATTAATTACATTAGTTTGTTTGTGAGTACCCACTCATAGGAGACCTCAACCCCCTTCAAATAGTAAGCCATTACTTTCCAAGAGGCACCAACCTCTTATGAATACAGGCCACTACCTGCTCTAGCCACTGTTCTACTTTTCATACAATTTTCAAACTGAAAACAAAGGCAAATACATATGCACAGAAATATAAATCTGATTTACTACAATACCAACATCTTCCCTTTAGTTCTACAGATTTCCTCTGAACTATGCTCCTTGCTGCTCCTCAAGCTCTGATAAAAAACCTTTGCAACATTGTATCTCAGTTAAACTCTTGGCCCACTCCATATTTTTTCACACTCACAGTGCTGCTCTCTTAAGCTCTCACAACGATTCTACATTCACCCACATTCTGTATAGCTCTCCACTCTTTTATTCCTTTGCAGTATGAGGAACGATGTAGTCTTTGTTGTACTTTACACACTGGCCAAGAGTATACTCCTCATGGATCTCCATGTTGTTATTACTTCAAGTTCTTGGCCACTATAGCTGCATTAAACCACAAAATGGGCATCTGTGTGTTCTTCACTTCAACAGTTGCAGCTGCATTATAATTCATGTATAGAATGGCCACCTAAGTGTTTCCCATACTGAGAATAAATTCTCAGTCAACCTACACACTCCAACATGGCTCCCCATGCTTATTAAATTTACCACGATGCTCCAAGTATGCTAGTATGGCTCTGTTATGTGTTTAATTTAATGAAGAGTGTTAACTTGTTTAGGGATGTCTCGCTTCATCTGATTACATGCCCATTAATCCTCTCTGCAAATTGTGGTTCTTGCTACCTTGACTCAACGATCTATGCAGTCTCCATTACTCTAATGACACCAACTCTTATGTACACATTTCTTTTAGATGCGACTAAATCATCCTTCATACACCTATGTGTTGCAATATTGGATCCCTGCATCCCATAACATTTATTAATAGCAATTCTCAAGTTATTATAAGCTCACCGGGTTCTAGGCTTGGCCTCAAGCCCCTTTTTTTGGATCCTATTGATTTTCCACCATAGGACCGGGTCCTGTGACCGACGAATGAGTACTTAGGTGTTAAAACCTTCAATGTCATGTTAGGGGCCTATCTCCTTGTTTACATGCTCTACGCCCTCGATTTTACATAACCAAATGCCAACACATCGCTCGAAGCTCCATGTCCTGACGCATCCACAAAGTTCTTTTAACAAGAGATTACAGGATTTCCAACCTCGAGGGTATACTGTTAGGGTGAGATCATGCTTATGTCATTGACCCCATGTGGTGTCTCTTGAGTGGTGACATGTGTCACTTGGATTTGGCCCATTAGGCCACCAAAAAATGTCAAATATGACTGCCACATGTCCATCGTACAACCATGTCATGCTGACATCATCTGCCACCATCAACTCTTGAGAGACAATCAAATGCTGCCATGTGTCATATCACAAGAGAGATAAAGGGTCCCTCGATCCTTAGTTTTGCAAGTGATTTCCTTTGTAAATCACTGCTCCTCGCAACCCCGGTGCTTTTAAGGAATTTGATTAATAAGAGTTTACAACGTTCCAACCTTACGGGGTTTCGGGTTTTCGGGCCTTCTGGGGTTCTGGGCTTCCCGCTTCCCCAACTCACTATTATCCCATAGCCCTTTTGATAAAACCTACGGGCTTTGACCTTCCGATATTTTGACCTGCTGGGTTTTCGGGCCTTCCATGGTTCCAAACTTCTTACTTCCCTGACTCATTGTTATCCCATAGCCTTTTTAATAAAACCTCTAGGCTCTGACCTTCTTGAGTTTCAAGGTTTTGAGCCTTCCAAGATTTTGAATTTTTGTGGGCCCAACTTTGACTGCATCTAACTTGTGATCTAGGAGTCCATTTTCAGACTTCTTTACATTATTTGAAATCTCTTTCAAAGCACTTTCTGGTTGAGTAGGTTGATACATAATCCTCTCTAAGGTTTGGGCTTCCCAACCATTTCAACCATCTTTTTATGGCTTCTCCACTTAGCCTACTGCTACGATGATTCTCTACAACACACTGTAACAACCATGGGACTCCCCCTGAACAACATTCTCATCAATGCCAACAACTTATATTAGTCTGGTTGTTGTCAATGCCAACATACTTGTTGCATGCCAATTGTCCAACAATATACCCCTTTGGCATTGATGGCAACAAACCAAGTTCCCCCTGAGACCATACATGTTTTCCTTCATCATTGTTTTTTTCTTTGACATTAGTAATATTCTCCCCCTTTGTCATCAATGGCAAAGGATTCTCCTGAAAATTACCCTTGAGACATTGCAACCTACCTTTCAATTGATCCCACAAGGTGAGTAGTTGCCAACACTTATTGTAATTGAGTTATTTGGGAGGAGGAGTTACAACTCCTATCTGCTACTAGAGATGCACAAAGGGCTCTCTTGCAAGGGGCTTAATAAATATGTTTTTAAGTTATTCTTTAGTGGCCACATATTCAAGACGAACAACTCTAGTTGCAGCCTATTCTCTTAAGAAATTGAATTTGATAGGAATGTGCTTAGTCTTTGAATGCATGACATGATTTTTAGAGATGCTGATAACACTAGTGTTATCACAAATGATTGGAATTGGATTAGTCAACTCTACCTTGATCTCCTTAAAGGTCTACTTCATACAGAGAATTTGTGAGAACAAGTGGCAGCTGCAATATACTCTACTTCAATAGTTGATAAGGAAATACAGTCTTGTTTCATGCTAACCAGGACACTAAATAATTTCCCAAGAATAATACTGCACTAGAGGTGCTCTTCCTATCGTCAATATTTCCTGCCCAATCAACATTAGTATAGGCCCTCAATTTGAACTCTTTTCTTCTATCATACCACAACCCATAATCAATTGTTCCTTGAAGATAATTTAAAATCCTTTTGACAACAAGGACATGGCTTTCACGGGGGCCGACTTGAAATATGGCTACCAGGCCGACTACTTGCATGATATCTAGTATATATGTTGTGAGATATAGCAAGATTCGTATCATTGATCTATAGAGAGTCTAATTAACCAACAATGTCTCATCTTCCTTTCTTAACTTACAACCTATAACCATGGAAGTGCTGACCGACTTGCAATCTTCTAGTCCAAATTTCTTCAGAGTTTCTCGCAGGTATTTGGATTGGGAGATAAATACTTCATATTTTGATTGAGAAATTTGTAATACTAAGAAAAAGGAAAATTCTTCTATCATGGAAATCTCAAACTTTGTCTCCATATAGTTTTCAAATTAATGTCCCAACCGCTCCAGATCGCTGTCAAATACTATGTTGTACACATACACTACCACAATCAGTAGATGATCATCTTCAGATTTTATATACAAATTGTTGTCTACAATTCCCTTCTTAAAGCCTCATTGTTGAAGGTATCGATCAAGTCTTGCATACCAAGCTCTGGGGGCCTGTTTGAGTCCATATAAGGATTTTTTTAGTTTACACACAAACCCCTCATCTTCAGTGAGCATGAACCCCTCTGGATGCCCAATATAAACTTCTTCTTCTAGATCTCCATTGAGAAACACTGACTTCACATCCATATGATATACTTTGATGTTTTTATGTCTAGTAAAGGAAAGAAACATTATGATAGCTTCTAGTCTAGCTATTGGTGCAAAATTTTCTTCAGAATCTATTCCCTCTATTTGGGCATACACTTTGTAGAGTAATCGAGACTTGTTGCTGATTACTTGACCCTGCTCATTTAGCTTATTTTTGAAGACCCATTTTGCACATATGAAATTTTCTCTTTAGGTCTTGGAACAAGCTCCCAAGTGTCATTCTTCCCAATTTGGTCAAGTTTTTCATTCATAGCTCTCACCCAGAACTTGTCCTCACTTTCCTGACTGAGATTCTTAGGCTCAACCCAAGATAGTAGAGCAAGATTTGCATAGCTTGGACTGCCAACAAATTTCCTCCCAGTCTGAACACCAAGTCTTTGATCTCCAAGAATTTAACTCTCAATATGTTCTTTCTGTACATACCTAGATAGTGTTTTGGGCCTTGGAGTTGTGCTTGTTTTTACGTCTTCATTATTTAACTCTGTTTCTTCATGTTATGAGGGCCTGATGGTTGAAATCTCTTCTCCATATGAGTTCATGTTTCCTTTGGAGGACTTAGATTGTGGTGCTATTTCATTTACTACTACATCAATTCAATCTTCCAAATTTCCAAATTGTTCATATCAGTTTGATTGTAAAGGTTAGGTGCCAGTCCAGGTTTAATTTTTTGTTTGCTTTAGTGTCTAAGTCCTAGGAGTCTTGGTAGTATGGTTAAACAAAGGTCAACTATCCATTCTCATTCATCACTGGTCTCATAACTCACATAGTTTCCATGTATCAAATTTGTTTGAAGGTTCTTATGTGTTATGAAACTGTTTAGGAGTTTTCGTAGCGCATAAACACTGTTTAGGAGTTTTCGTAGCACATAGACTTTGTTTAGGTGTTTTCGTAGTGCAAAACCCAGATTTTGCACTGGCTGCGCTACGAAATCGGGGATTCGTGCGGATTCGTACCAAATCTTGCTCAGCTGTCATATCTATCAAAATCCGTTATGTTTACATCATCATTTGTCAGCTTATACACTTCGCCTATCATGTCCAACCGCTTATCCTCATCATTAGAGTCGTTAGGTACCTTGGTACGCTCAGATTTCAAGTTTCAAGAAGAGCCAAGTATTCACAGTCATGATTTGTGTTTGGGTTCATGCATGAGAAATAAATTGTTAAGCCTTCAATTTGAATTCCCTGAAGATCAAGCGAGGCCGTTTTCAAGTGAGGCAGCTTTCAAGAGAGGCAGTGATCGAAGATTAAGGCAGTGCCAGTATTTCAAATTTCTATTCCGCTGGAATTTCATGGAGGGGTCTGCAGAAAGAAAGGAGCACAGGTCAGGCAGATGTTTGAGGAATGAACCTGAGGGGTTAGACAGCATCCTAAAGAATGACGAAGTTGAACGAGCCTTCAAACAGGTTGGCTGTTGGAGGTTTTGTGAAAAACTTCAAGGAGGCCATATGCAAGTCACCAAGGAATTTGCCTTGAATTTCACAGGATTGAATTCGAAAGTTGGGGTGCTTGAATTACCCATCTCTCCAGAGGTCATATCTGCAGTTACTGAAATCCCAAGGGGAGAGGAAAGATGGTTTAAAAATTTCAAATTTGATATGACCCCCTGCAAAGAATTTCTGAAGCCGGAGTTCATTGATTCAGATTTAAATAAGTCTGTGCCCAGGAATTTTGTCAAGGACTCATATGCCAATTTACTTACCTGCATACAGAGGTACTTTACCTGCGAGGGGAGGTATCATAAGGTGTATTCATATCACTTCAAGCTTCTGCTGCATTTCACAGGAAATATATCTCTTGATTTACCTTTCTACTTGTTTCGTAGCCTAGGCAAAATGTGTGACAAGGTTCAACTAAAGAAGGAAGCCTGTGAGACCTCATTGTTTCACCACGGCTTAGTCAAGTTGATCATTTTGCATGAGCTCCAGAGAGTAGACAGGGACTGGTCCACGTTCATGTTTATGTCTGGCTTCAAAAATGAAACTGGCCTCAGTCCTCAGGCTGTAAAAAATTCTCCACCAGCAGCCAATGATCGTGCAGAAACAAGATCCAGGAGATTTGTAAAGGTGAAGGCTAGGAAGCAGGTAAAGGAACCCACCAGACCACTGATAATCCAAGACACACCCCAACAGTCCCAGAAAGAGAAAACTCAGATCAAAGAAGGTGTACATGAATCATCTACAGGTGAAGTAGTCCAGAGAAGAATAACCAGGAGCCAGTTAGCTAAAGAAAAAGGCAAGACCGTGGTTACTGAGGAAAGCCCAATTTCAAAGGGAAGTCTAAATGATTTACTGCAGGCTATTGATATTGAAGAATCTCCCCTGGTTCGAGCAGATTTGATAAAATTATAGAAAGACAAGACCAAAAAGATCAAAGCCTCGAAAAAACTCAAGTTTGATGATCCGGTTGATAAATTTGTCTTTAAGCCAAGAAGACCTGTGACGAGGCATTCAAGACAAGTACAAGAGACACTGCTAGAAGCAAGTGAAACAGAGGAGATAGCACAGTCTCATGAAGGACTCGTGACTTCATCAAAAATATCATCTCAGCTGCATGAAAAAGATAAAGGTAAGGCAGTTAACCCTCAAGAGGAATAAAGTGTTGAAGAGTTAAAAAAGAAGTTGAAATTAGCAAACCTGGAAATTGCTAAACTGAAGAAATCCTCAAGGAAACATGCAATCAAGGAAGCTCATTTTAACAAAATGGAGGCTCTATGGGAAGACAAAACAATTCAAATACCCGAGGTGGTCGACTGTCATGCTCAATACTATACCTGGTCAGTTCCCGCAATAAAGGAAGCAAAATTCATCAGAAGAGTTAATACGAGACTGAGAGCTGGGATCAGAGTTATGAAGAGGCAAATTGAGGATTTGAAGATACAACTAAGCCAATGGGAAAGATTTCCTTAAGGAAATCACACAGCAAGTAAGATTATATCCCAAATTTTGATGATTTACCTTGTTGCAGTTTTTCTTGAAGAATGATGCATCTCCATTCAGTTTTGAATAGCTTCAGGGCAGTTGAAAAGGACATTTCAATATAAAGAGGCTCAAGACAGTCAAATTTTGGTATTAAAACTGTGTTTTGTGATTACACAGCAGTTTCGTAGCGCGCTACGAAACTGCTGTAGGTGATGCATAATGCACAACAGTTTCGTAGCGCGCTACGAAACTGCTGTAGCTACATAATTAAACTCAGTCGACCAATTTTGAGTAATCAAGGGGAAACTTTTTTGAAAGGGGATTTCAGAAAAGGATCATTTAAAATGTGCAAGCATCCAGCCAGGGCAAAACAAGCGGAAGAACTCTAATCTTTTTGTTATAAAAATGATCACAACTAGTATTGTCCATGACATCTCAAACAACTTTGAAGAGGTTTTGTCTTCATATGAGTATATGGGAAGGGTCTACAACACATGAAGAACATGGTACTCCCATACATTTTTGTGTAATCAAAAAAGAACAACATGGTTAATTGGTTTCGAATATCCTTGAGGAAACCAAAAGTAGAAAAACAGGGGCAGTTTCCTACTTTCCAGTAGCAGTAAAGAGATAAGACATTAAGGGCCAACAAGGAGTTTTAAACATCCACCAAAGCTAAACTGAAAGAAACCACTTGTCAGAGAACGAGTTTTGATTGTAATAAATTCTATTATCAGCATGATGTGGAGTTAGACTCCTAATTGTCTTAGGTTTCCAAAACTTCCAGTTAGCAGTTGTTGCATTTAATAGTTAGTTAAAGTTTGAGTAGGTGTCATAGCAAGCAGAATTCGAGTTCCCCTCATGCTGGAGGAGGAATCTCAGCTATGTAAAAGAATTCTATATATAGGAGAGAGAGCAATGTACTTAGGTTTGGAAAATTATTGAGAAAATCTCTCATATTGTGCTTTGTGTAAAGACTTTGTTTTTTAGTAATACATCACTTTGGCTTTGCTTCTTAGGAATTAGAAGGAATTCGATGCTTTGAATGTCTTGTATTATTCTCTTCCTATTATCTACAGTGGTATGAATGTGTGATTACTTAGAAATCACTAACAATGCTCTAATTTCCTTCATGCATTTGTAAACTGTATTGGCCTTATGTGTTTTTGGTATATTCTACATGCATTGAGTTCTAAATGCCCTGACTTCTATGTAAAGCTAACCTTACTGTCAATACTGAAGCATATCTGACTCCAGAAGCCCAATGGATACTTTCTAATTGTGTTTCCACCACTTACTTTTTTACATTGGTTTCATAAGAGTTAGCCATCTTACTCATAAGCAAAAATCATTAATCCTTTGAGAGAGCCCTCTCAGGTTGAGGAGGCTAAGCCTCAGCCAAAAGTAGGTTTGAAATAGTTACTTAAGATCTACCTGATCAGCAGCCTATCAGGGTCTGATTTTGAGATAATAGAACTCTCTTCTCCATATGAGTTCATGTTTCCTTTGGAGGACTCAGATTGTGGTGCTATTTCATTTACTACTACATCAATGCAGTCTTCCACCTTGTTTGTCCTTTTATTGTAGCACTTGTATCCTTTACTTCTAGCAGAGTACCTAAGAAATAGATCCTCATCAATTCATGAATCAAACTTTCCATTATTTTTACCATTCTTTTGGATAAAACATTTTCTCCCAAATATCTTGTAGTGTTTTATTGATGCAAGTCTTCCCTTCCACAACTCATAGGGAGTTTTATCACTATTAGGCCTGAGTTGTGCTCTGTTTGTTAGGTATATTGTTGCTTATGCTGCTTCTTCCCAAAAGGTGTGAGTTACTTCTGCTTCATCCAACATAGCTCTTTCCATCTCCTAGATTTCTATGTTCTTTCTCTCAGCTACTCCATTTTTCTGTGGAGTTCTTGCTACAAAATATTGTCTCCTTATGCCATGCTCTTCATAGAATTCTTCAAATTCTCTTGAGGTGTATTCTTCTCCTTTGTCCAATCTTAAGCATATGATCTTAAGATCTTTCTCATTTTCTACCTAATATTTAAACTTCTTAAAATGTTTAAGCACTTTTGATTTCTCCTTTAAGAGCATGATCCATGTGGACCTAGTAAAATCATCAATAAGCAACATAAAATACCTCTCTCCTCTTGGGATTTTTTTTCTAGTTGAGCCACAGATATTTGTGTGAATCAGATCCAATGGTCTTGATGAAGAGAACTCCTTTTACTTGAAGTGAATCATGGTCTGCTTACCAAATTGACAAGATTTGCAGATTGAATTATCAAGCGTTGACAATCTTGGCAATCCTCTAACATCTCCTATCTTTCTAATTTTTATTAGACTGTCAAAATTCACATGACCAAGTCTCTTATGTGATAACCGAGTTTCATTTGTCTTGCTCAAATAGCAGCTTACTCTGGAGTCATCAAACACATATACATTATTGTGAGTTATGACTGCCTTTCCCACCAACTTTCCATTTTCTTCATTTCAGATCTCACAACCCTTGGATCAAAAGGTCACATTATAGTCGTTATCAAACATTTGGCTTACACTAAGCAAGTTGCGCTTGAGACCTTATACATAAAACACATTTTGGGTTTTAGTCCTTTTATCAAGACTGATTATTCCCTTACCCTTAATTATTGTTGGGGCATTGTTAGCAAAAGTGACATTGTTCCCTCTGTCCTTTTCTTTTAGAAACAAGAATTTGCTCTTATCCCCAGTTATATGCTTGGAACAACCACTATCCACATACCATCTGTTCTCTTTATTATGTGCTAACAGAGCAAGCCTACATTCCATGCTCTTTCTAGATTTTCATTTCCAATCCTCCTTATCCTTTTGAAAAGATAATTTCCAAGTGTATTGGGTCTTAGATGGGTACTCAAATATGCTTCTGCATTCACTTGACTTGTGCGCAAAATTGTTACATTTGAAGCATTCAACATCATTCATTAGAGGAGATAAGGGATTTTAATCTCTGAGAGGAGAGTTTCGAGATCTAAAATTATGATACTTATTGTACCTAGAATTTTCATCCCTTTCAACTTTGGTCCTTCTACAATCAACAACTATAGAAATTCCTTGTAGATTCAAACTGCAGATTGTAATATGCTAAAACAATTGACTTGAATCTACTCTACTCATCAGTGAAAACAATAAACGATCGATGAAATCACAAATCATAAAAGAGAAAGAATTCAATCACACATAACACAATAATTTTCTGGGGAAAGCCACAACTAAAAACCTACTCTATTTGTATATTTCATTAATAAAAAGAGAAGAATACAATGCTTTTCCCAAGCCCGAGCAACCTCTGCACTATCTCTATCTATCTCACTGCTTCCTAGATAAGCTCAAGCCAATACTTAGCCAATTCTGCTGCCTGCCAATCTCCTATTTCCTTGCGCAGTTTCCTTGGGAATTAGCCCATATTTAATTGGGAAATTTCACAAATATGAATTATGCAATCCTCATAAGCCTTCCTATGATTTCATGCACCACCTGTACAATTCAGATGATTATACAACTGATAGTACATTGTCCATGAACTCCAATCTCAACTGGGTCTTTCTCTGATCTGACATGCATGAGTTAATTATGAGTGAATCTTCAGTTTACTGGTTGATCACTGCAGGTTACACCCCACTACTAGATCTCCCACTAATTCCTCCATCAGTTGGAACTAATTTAATTGAATTTAACTTAGTTAAACTGAATTAAATAATTACAACTCAAAATAAACTCAACCAGAGCTCCTAAAAAGTAGGAGACACTCTACATGACTCAATTTAGACCCTCAACTCGAATTAACTGAGCCAACTAAGTCAAATTAACTTAGTTAACTATTACAAGTTGTCATGAGATGTGGAATTACAATTTAATTCAAGGACAAAATTAAATTAGGATTTTCCTTGATGTTATTTTCTAACATTTCTTGTTGCTATTTTCAATACTCCCTCTCAACAAGAAAGGAATTCAACTCTATCCTAATTTGGTACCTTTGGAATGTTCTACATGCAACTCTGATCGATGTTTCTATTGCTACTACAACATCTGCAACCAAAAATCATCCCAAAAAAATTAACTGAATCAACTGTGTCTGCAATTGTCTACTGGGAGACTGTGTTGCTATTGACTCTGCTAATGAGCCTCCTCTTCTGCTGTCAAAACTGCTCTACACTCCTCAGTATCTAGATGACACTGATCTACTTACTACTGAATACTGTGGGCCCCCATGGCAAGGTAATGATCCATGAGACAAAAAACCTCAATGGATCCTGCCCAATTTTTGAAACTCTTGGACTAAGGTTTCATATTGCCCCACCTCACACCTGGAGGTATGGATTCATGCGCTCCTTCTTCACACTTCGATCAAAATTCCCCCCTAAGGGAGGTATATGCTTGAGTGGATGTCTCCATTCGTTCTCCTCTCTGCTTTTCCAATTGTGGTTGCTCCACAACTTGCTGAGGTTGCTTCTGAGGTTGTTTGTGCTCCACGATGAGAGGTAATTTATGCTCCCTCTCAACCACCAAGTCTCTAACCTTTTCCTTGCTCCTCAAGGCTTTGCATGCATCTTGTACCTCAAGTGAATACAAGTTCTTCACTCACATACTGATCTGTTTCACCTGTCCCATGGCGATGTGTCTAAGGAAAACCTTTCCTTTGCTAAAAATCACATCATAACCATGGTCTTCCAATACCGCGACGGAAACAATATTCTTCTTTAGTCCTCGAACATACATCACATATGTGAGTCTGAGAGGGGAGCCATAATCCCTCTAAAAAGTAGCAGTACCAATGTCGGTCACGTTATACCTCCCATCATCTCCAAACTCTATGTTCTGCTTGAGGTATTTCTCATCCAAGTCACTTAAGAGATCTCTATTTCCCATCATATGGAACTAGGCATTGTTGTCAAGATACCACATGCTTCCCATTATAGTGCTTGTCATGCATGCAATGAGAGTGAAATCAAGTTCGAATTGTGAAGCTAGAGCTTCACTTGCTGCTGCTACTACAGGCTCCTTCTTTCTTGCTTTCTTCTGTGGGAATTTCGTGGCATAGTGCCCGAACTCGTGACAGTGAAAACACTTGATGTTTGAAAATTCATTCTTCTTGACACACTCCTCACATTGAGGCTTATTTCCCTTCGCTTTATTTTCTTTTCTGACTAATTCAAAGTCCTCTTCCACTTCTTTGCATGAAGTCCCATCTCTGGTGTGCCGCCGAATCTCTTCTTGCACCAAGTCAAACCACAACCGCTCCCACTCTAGTAGCTTCTCCCTCCCATTAATTGAGTCTTGGTAGCTATGCCAACTCTTGGGAAGGCATAGAAGTGCTAGGCTAACCAGATCATCTTCAACAACTGTAACATTGACACTTCCAAGCTCATCTCGTCATTGGGCGAACTTAGTCAAGTACTTCGGTATTAAGCCGCCCTTCTCCATCTTGATCTTTTTGAGCTTATAATTCAGTGCCAGCTTCTTGTGGTCACTGCTATTTTGAAATAGGTTTATCAAGGTCTTCCACATTGCAAATGGAGTTTCCTTACCGTGGAGGTTCGAGACAATATGATCTCGAACTCCTTCTAGGATAATCCTTCTCGCCTTTGCCACACATTTTCTCCACTCTGCCAGATCTTGAGCATCAGTTGGCTTAGGAATATCTTTATCTATGAATTCCTTAAGCCTGTTGTCTTCCAACACTGCCTCCATCTTGTCCTTCCAAGAAATATAGTTCGAACTACCCTCAAGGGCATATTCGAGTCTCAATCCGTAGAATGACATCCTACTGGCTTTGAAGTATGATACTGCAAATTCGATTTCTCTTGCAAAAGACAAACTCATATTCTCCTTTTCTATAATTATTTCATCTCTGATACCATGTAGAAATTCCTTGTAAGTTCAAACTGAAGATTGTAACATGCTATAACAATTGACTTGAATCTACTCTACTCATCAACAGAAACAATAAACAATTGATGAAATCATGAAGCATAAAAGAGAAAGAATTCAATCACACATAACACAATAATTTTTTGGGGAAAGCCACAACTAAAAACCCCTTCTATATGTATATTTCACTAATAAAAAAATATGAGAAGATTACAATTCTTTTCTCAAGGCCGACAACCTCTGCACTATCTCTATCTATCTCACTGCTTCTCATACAAGCTCAAGCCAATACTTATCCAATTCTGTTTCCTTCCAAGCTCTTATTTCCTTGCGTGCTTGCCTTGGGAATTAGCCCATATTTAATTGGGAAATTCCACAAATATGAATTGCGTAGTCCTCATAGGCCTTCCTCTCATTGCATGCACCACCTATACAATTAGGATGATTATACAACTAATAGTGCACTGTCACTAAACTCCAATATCAACTGGGTATTTCTATGATCTGACATGCATGGGTTAATTATGAGTGAATCTTCAGTCTATTGGTTGATCACTGCATGTTAGACCCAAATGATAGACCTCCCACTAATTCCTCCATTAGTTGGAACTAGTTTAACTGACTTTAACTCAGTTAAACTGAATTAAATAATTACAACTCAAAATAAACTCAACCAGGGCTCCTAAAAAGTAGGAGACACTCTACATGAATCAAGTTAGCCCCTCAACTCGAATTAATTGAGCCAACTAAGTCAAATTAACTTAGTTAACCATTACAAGTTTTTATGATATGTGGAATTATGATTTAATTCCTAATTTAATTCAAGGAAAATGACCATAACAAAAAATGAGAGTACCTGAAGTTGGAAAGTTCATGGGTTTGTGCATTAAGGTACCTTTGTTGCCTAGATGATTGATTCATTCTCTGTTGGTATGGATCATTGGGGTGGTTAGAGTTTTTATTCCAGTGATGGGCTCCTCTTTGGCTTGCTACCTTTTTGTCTTCATTGATTCTTTCTTGATGCACCTTTTCATAGCTCTGAGGTTCCTCAAATCCCGCGAACGCGAAGTTCATATTTCCCATAGAATATTCCTATGGTCTAGAGTATCCCTGGCTTGTTTTATTTCCTAAAGACCTCTGATTGTTCAGAATATGTTCTAGCTTTCTTTTTCCTTCTACAAAATTTTCATTTATACCCTTCTTAGTCTCCAATATTTGATCTGTTCTTAGAGAGACGACTTCTGCCTCGAGATTCTGAGAGTTTACTTCCCATTCATGAATAAAATCATTAAGAAATTTTTCTTTTAGTTTAGCTTCTTCTAATCTTACTTTTAAGGACATAATTTCATCTTCGCATGTTCTTGAGATCATTTCCCTCTTTACCTTGAACAACTCCTGCTTTAGATGTGCGTCCTCTTGTTCTAGTTTCTCATACGTCCCTTGTTTTTCTTCTAGTAGAAGAGCTAAACTATATTTGATTTTAATGGATTCTTCAACTTTTTATTTTTGATAAACAAATTCCTCATCGTCTGAGTTGTACATACCTTCTTCAACATGCTGCAATTATTCTTTTAGCTGCCTATTCTTTCTCTTGGCCTTCCTTAACTCATCAAGAGCACTGATGAGATCCCCTTCAAAATCCACTACTCCTACGTCTTCTTCTTTGTCTTCAGAGTCTGTAATATTTTGTTTCTTGGTGTTTGCTCCAAATGCCATCAGTAAATACTCATTTGAATCATTCTCTGAGGAGTTTCCATAGCCAAACTTTGGTGTTGAACAATCCTCTTTGGAGTATAGCCCCTTTTTATTAGAGAGCTTCTTCTTCTGATCTTTTTGAGATTTGATTCTAAATTTTTGATCATATTACTTTTCTTTGTAAGGGAACTTAGACATAAAATGTCCAACTTTTCCACAATAAAATCATTTAAAGGGTAGCTTCCCTTTATACTTTCCTGGGCCACGCTTTAGTTTCCTTGAAAATTGAGCCAACTCTTCAATAGATTCACAACTGGAGGAATCTTGATGATATCTATGCTCCTTGGCCTTCTTGGACACTTCAAATGATGCCTCCTTGGTTTCAAACTTTTTTTTTCTTACTCTCATTTCATAAGTTGTGAGAGTACGAAGAAGCTGATCCATTGTGAGATTATTTATATTCTCTTCAATGACAAATACTTTGGCATTAAATATCATGGGTAGAGGTGTTAAGACCTTTTGAAAAATTATGTCTTCTTTGACAACTTCACTGAGTCCTCTAATCATATTGGTTACTTCATTAACTATGAGAAAGTATTTTGATATACTTTATTCTTCACTCATTTTTAAGCTTTCAAAACTCATTTTGAAGGTTTGAAGTTTGGCCTTCTTAACTTTATCATATCCTTCATAAATCTAATTGAGCTTGACCCATATTTCCCTAACAGACTTACAATGCATAACTTTTACGAGTTCAGATTTACTAAGGCTAAAGCGAATGATATTCTTGGATTTAGAATTATTTCCATACAATTTTTTACCATTTGCATCAGTGGGAGGGACATCAGAGACATCATAATGTACTAGTATATAGCTCCAAACATCTACTGCTAGGGACATAGGATATGCTTCCATATTAACTTTCCAAAAGGCATAGTTTGTACCATCAAAGATTGGTATCTTGCTTGAATAATCATCCTAAATCCCTTTCCTAGACATAATTTCTTATGGATCTACCCTCCAGTGGTTAGACTATTCTTGAAGGAACCTGGCTCTAATACTAAATATTGATATAAGGAATTACTAAGAGGGAGGGTGAATCGGTAATGGTGAGATTATTATATCTTTAAGTACACACCTTTAATTCTTTTCACTCATGTTAGTTACTTGAGAGAGTATTCATACTCCAACAAACATGAGCAATAAGACAAGACATTCACATGTGCACACAATCCATCAAATGAGTAACACACACATATTGGCATAGGTATTTTTTACATGGAAATCTAAAGGGAGAAAACCACCAATCTGTTTGTTGTTATGATGTAAATTAAGAACCTACTTAATAACATCAGTTTGTTTTTGAGTACCCACTCACAAGAGGCCCAAACCCCCTTCAAATATCAAGCCACTAATTTCCAAGAGGCACCAACCTATTATGAATGCAAGCCACTACCTTCTCTAGCCACTATTATACTTTTGATACAATTTTCAAACTGAAAATAGAGGAAAATACATATACACAAAAATATAAATATGATTTACTACAATACCAACCTCTTCCCTTTAGTTCCGCAGATTTACTCTTAACTGTGATCCTTGCTTCTCCTCAAGATATAATCACAACCCTCTGCAAAAATGTATCTCAGTTAAACACTTGGCCCACTCCCTCTTTTTTCAAACTGACAACGCTACTCTCTTAAGCCCCCACAACAATTCGACATTCACCCGCATTCTATATTACTCTCCACTCTTTTGTTCATTGCTATATGAGGAATGATGTTGTCTCTGTTGTACTTTACACATTGCTTGAGAGTTTACTCCTCATGTCTCTCCATGCTATTGTTACTTTGAGTTCTTGGCCACTACAACTACATTAAACCACATAATGGGCATCTGTGTGTTCTTCACTTCAACAATTGCAACTGCATTATAATTAATGCAAAGAATGGCCACCTGAGTGTTTCCCATACTAAGAATAAATTCTTAGTCAACCTACACACTCCAACAAGGCGCCCATGCTTATTAAATTGACCACAATGCTCCAACTATGCTAGTATGGCTCTATTTTGTGTTTAATTTAATGAAGAGTGTCTGCTTGTTTAAGGATCGCTTGCTTCGACTAATTACATGTCCATTAATCCTCTCTACAAATCATGGTCCTTACTACCTTGAATCAATGATATCATCAATACCCGTTACTCTAGTGACACCAACTCTTATGCATGCATTTACTCTCATATGTCGAGTCATTTATCCTTCATACACCTCTGTGTTACAATCCTGGATCCCCGCATCCCGTAACCTTTATTAATAGCGATTTTCAAGTTCTTACGGGCTCACCGGGTTCCGAGCTTTGCCTCTAGCCCCTTTTGCTTCAAATCCTATTGATTTCTGCCATAATACCGGGTCCTGTGATTGACGATTAAGCACTTAGGTTCTAAATCCTTCAGGGTCCTGACGGGGCCTATATCTTAGTGTAAACGCTCTATGTCCTCGGTTCTACATAACCAAATGCCAACACATCTCTCGAAGCTCCCTATCCAGACACCTCCACAAAGTTATTTTAATAAGACATTACGAGATTTCCGACCTCCAGGGTATACTGCCAGGGTGACATCATGCTTACGTCATCAACCCCACATGGTTCCTCCTGAGTGGTGATACATGTCGCCATGATTTGGCCCATTAGGCCACCCAAAAATGCCAAATATGACTATCACGTGTCCCATGTACAACCATGTCATGATGACATCATCTGCCACCATCAGCTCCTGAGAGCCAATCAAATTCTGTAATGTGCCCTGATGGAGGAGAGAGAAAGGGTCCCTTGATCCTTAGTTTTGCAAGTGATTTCCTTTGTAAATCCTTGCTCCCGCAACCGTGACATGTTTAAGGAATTCAATTAATAAGATGTTATATGGTTTCGACCTTCTGGGGTTCTGGGTTTCCTGGCCTTCAGGGGTTTCGGGCTTCTTGCTTCCTCGACTCATTTTCATCTCGTAGACTTTTTAATAAAATCTTCGGGCTTTCGACCTTCCAGGTTCCCGGGCCTTCCGAGGTTCCTACTTCCTTGACTCACTGTTATCCCATAGCATTTTTAATAAAACCTTCGGGCTCTAGTATTCCAGGGTTTTAGGCCTTCTGGGATTTTGACTTTTTGTGGGCCTAACTTTTATTGCCTATAACTTGTGATCCAGGAGGCCATTTGCGGACTTATTTATACCATTGGAAAGATATTTCAGAGCACTTTTCGGTTGAGTAGGTTGAGACATAATCGTCTCCAAGGTTTGGGGCTTCCAAACCATTTCAACCATAGTTTTATGGCTTCTCCACTTAGCCTGATACTATGATGATTCTCTACAGAACACTGCAACAACCATGGGACTAACCCTGAACAACATGCTCCCTAATGCCAATGAATGTTGTTACTATCCTTGTTTCTAGTCTAGTTGTCATCAATGCCAACATACTTACTACCATTGGCGAACTAGGCAATGCCAATTTTCCAACAATATCTCCATGTTGACATTGGTATTTGTATCTTCAATGGGATAACCAAATGCATCTTCTTCAGTTTTATCACTATCACCATCTACATATTTTCCTCTTCCTCCTCCATTTGGAGGTCTTTTTCCACCTCCACCTCCACTTCCGATTAGTGGTGGTGGTGGTGGTCTATTACCTCCCCCTCCTAAAAATGTTATTGTCCCACTTCTAGGTCCACTCTCAGGAGTTATTATCTCTCCTTCTCCTTCAACCATTGATTCATCAAAAATAGGAGAGTGTGGCTCTTCTATTGGATTTTCCTTAACTGGTTCTTAAATTATTGGTGCTACAAAGACTTTCTTCTTCTTCAACAAGTATTTCAAGTTCTTCTGCAACAAATTGTACTCTTGTTGAATGGGAGAGAAAGATAACAACTTCTGTTGTGGGACCTTCTTGTTCTTTATCTTTGGCTTCAGTCCTTCATAAAGGCTCCTCAAGATACCTTCTTCTGCCCGCGAAAGTGGGAATGCATGATGTGGTTCTTACTATACTACATGAACTAGTTGAGGTGGTAGGTTGATGTCTTGAAGTGGTTCTACCTCTAATGAATCTACCTATTGAATCCCTTTCTCTATACATGTATCCTACTTATAATTGTTAGTTATACAACTAATTGTATGTATGAACTAGAAACCAAATCCTATGTACACTTCCTCGACAACAATGCCAAAAATTTCGGTCAATTCAATTATACTAGAATTTCATTATTAAAATCACTAGTGTGAGTTTGTAATCTTATGAAGTGTAATGCATAGTATATGCTAGGTTTTGTTTCCTAACTTAATCTATTGAAAACAACATTGAAATAAAGATTTAATCTATGAAAATCAATGGCCAAACTAACTAATTCAATATGACCATGGTTCTATTTTTTATAGATCTTCATAACCATGTAAAGGATTGTGATAAAACAGTTAACAAGCTTTTTGGAATATAAAATTTATAAATGCATTATTGAGTTTGTGGTTGAAAATAACAATTTCTATTCACTTGGAAGATATGTATGATTAGCTTACATTGTATTGACACAAAAGCAAATAAAAGCTAAGAATTGAATTCAAAGTTCAAAGAATCAAACACACTGAATTGTAAGCAAACTAGATTAAGAGCAACGAAAGATAAGCGTAAGCGATCACTTGTATTAAGCATAAACTAATATAATGATTTGTAGTCAAAATTGATATAATGAACTATAATAAAATCCTATTATATTATATAAGGAAATAAAACTCAATATGTAATGAAGAGAAATGAAACCATACAAATAAATAGAGGCAACATGTGTCCTCATCAAAAGGGGCCCTTCCTAGCTGGGTTGAACGTTCCTAAGCAAACTCAAAACGTTAAAATGTTGTAACCATAATTTTAAATTAGATCATGAACAACACATCACATAGGAGAATAAATGACCATAAAATAGAGTTATATTAATAGAAAAGTGTTTGCACACATCACACTTGATCCCATCAAAGGAATCATAAGTATTTATATAGTTTTGAAGACAACACATGTTAAGAGTTTTGATGCTCCATTTTAGGAAAAAATAACTAAATTATAGATTTTGTGGATCTAATGAATTTAGTTGCTCATATGAGAGATTCATGACGAGAGCATGAATTTATTCTATAGATTACGTAATCAATTTTATGGGATCCAATCCATCATGTTGCACCAATGGATTGTATGCTCTGCCACTGCTTAAGACTGTTGAATGTGGCATTGACTGAGCCTCGGTGATGATTTGGGTGTCTTCTGGGTGCAATCCATAAGTGTAAAACCTTCTCCTTTCTTTTTGCAACATCCTCTAGTAGTTTTTTTGTCTATTCCATATCTGGAAGTATGTTAAACTATGATTTGGATACAGGAAGGAAGAGTAGCTACAATATATGTCATTTTCCACAGATATGACATTTTAAATTGTTTTTACAATTAAACACACAAAACTATAGAAGAATGGGCATTATTTATCTTGGAAAAATTGATTTGTAACCTATGTATCTTAGAAATGATTTTTATGCACAAATGATAGCATTGGATTGTGAAATGATGGTTGTGGTAGGGTTTTAGGAGTAAAAATAGGAAAATCTAAGGACAACAAATGAAAAAAAGAGCTTATTTTTGGACCTTAATATAAGGCTCATCCTTGACTCATGAATAAAGTGAATATTTAGAATTTAGGTTATTTCAATTAGAGAAAAAAGTTAATGAAATATATCGTAGTATGTTGAAAATTTCGGATTTATTAGGTTCTCAAGAAAAGCTTAAAAGATAATTGGAAAAGAAGGTGAATGAAATAAGGAAGGAATAGAAAGTAAAATGAATGAAAATAAGCAAGAAATGGAAAGGAAGATGAATGAAAATAAGGAAGAAATGAAAAAGGTCAAGGAATATATACAAAAATTCATCAAGGAATAAGTAAAAGGATTATAAAACAATCTGTTAAAAGATCTCCCTAAAAGGGATGTGGAGATCCAAGGAAATCGGGAACATAAGGAAAAGCATGGTTTTTAGAATCAATCTCATATGGGGGTATGTTATGACAATTGAAGAGCACAAATATTGTTGGAAATAATACTGAGAGGGGGGGTGAATCAGTATTATCAGATCAATAAAACTTTTTCAATACTCAGAAACATATACGCTACTTCAGTTAAGTGAACCAGCGTGTACACGCTACTGTGTCTAAAGCAACCAGCGTATAACCAGAAATCTTATGATTCAGTTAGTTTATCTTCAGTAAATGCATCATGACATTATTAACCATATTAAAAGTAAACAGAACAGATCATCACACAAAAGCCACACACATGAACACCATGATATAAGGTGGAAACCCAATGTGGGTGAAAACCACCTGCTGCAAGTCGTCTCTATCTTTCTTTAATAAGAAACTTCAGTTTACAATCTTTTGTATTGGTGCAGCCTTATACCAGTACGCAGGCTACAACCTGCAGAAGGCTACAACCTTCTCTCGTTTTCCAAACTCTCCTGGAAGGGAGCTCCAACCCCCTTTGCTCTTGTACTAGCTAAGATACTAGTACGTAGGTGCTGGCCTACAATCTTCTTTCCTTCAGGTACCACTTTTCATCAATTTTCAGACTGGATACTCCTGAAGCACAACATTTCAATCTGAAGACCACGATTCATTCACTTTTCATAGCAAATCATAGAAGCACAAAACAACCAATACTAGCATCATCAAACTTTGAATCACTGAACCACTGAAACCCTGTCAACACCCAGTCACCAAAACACAGAGCAGACTACAGAACCCTGCAATAACAGACAGACCCAACTGCAACCCAAAAATTAAGCTTCAAAAGATATACGCTACTTCAATGAAACAAACCCGCGTATACACGCGCTTTTACCGAAGCCAACCTGCGTACAGATCTAAAAATAATTTCTCATAACTTGCAGCTGTACCAGTCATCAGTCATACTCAGAACATAACATTGCGTCAGTATGCAGATCTAAAAATATGCGTAATCAACCATATACCGATAGTTCATTTCAAACAATTTGATCCCGATCTATCCTTCCATCAACCGATGTGATCTCTCCTTAGCTCAGATCAAGCAATGTATCATCAACCCAGAACCTGCATACTAGATCTCTTTCTTCATTAGATATTCAAGACTTTTTCGATACACTAGCCTAATGATCTTCTTCTCCTTATATAGCATTAGGCCCTCCTCAATACCACGGGCCAAAACCATAGTAATACAATACCATCAACTTCAAAACTCGGGATCAACACGACTATCGAGATACCTTGGTCCAAAAACATAGGCTCAAGTACCGAGGACTAACTACCACGGACCAAAGGGAAGCTTCTTGACATGTACGCTCTTTTCTGTTCATGAAACTGCGTGTATACGCGACTTCGTATATAGCGAGCCTGCGTATCCGCGACTTAGTATATAGCGTACCAGCGTGTATACGCATCTTGGGCTTAATGAACCTGCGTATATGAGATTTCTCTTCATTCTTGTAGTCTGGACTGAGATCTGTCATCAAAGAGAGTTGCCATCAAGGACAACACCTGTACTGTAGCGCCACACCTGTGCCAAAATGCCAACAATCTCCCCCTTTGGACTTGATGGCAACCCCAAGATCCTTAGAATCATTCTCCCCCTTTGTCATCAAGGGCAAAGGGCTGTGCTTCCCCTGAGAACATGCTGATATCTCTGCTCTGCTGTGCTGAACATGCTCCCCCTGACTGTAGGTAAGATCTGCAAAGGATGATATTCAAAAAGAACCAAGACTTATACATCATAAAGGACCTTCCTATCACCAAGAGACTCAATACATACATCCATACTCTGAACTAAGAGGGGATACATCAGAAATTTACATATAACAACCAATTACATTACATCATTCATCCCGGGCATAGTGGGGAAACCATCATAGGCCGTCACATGACCTTGACATCATAAAAGAGATATCACAAAAGAGATACATGACATAGAGACGAAAAAACTAGAACAAGACTTATGAAAGTCACCAGCAGCATCTGATAATCATCTTTTAGATCAGCAACCAAGATTTCCTTCTGTGCTCCTTCTTCAACAATAGTTGTGAACTAGGACCAAAAGCATCTAAATGCCAACAATGCTTTATTAGACTTTAAGCTGCTCCCCCTGAAACTGTGCCTGCTGCTCCCCCTGAAACTGTGCCTGAAGGACTCTGTCATACCCATCTCAGACCTTCTCCAACCAGAATCTGCCCTTGCTGTTCAGAACTCCATATACGCGACTTCACCTGCATAAATCAGCGTATGTACGCGGATATCCCTTATACAACACGCGTACACCAACTTTTCTTTAGAACAGACAAGCTTCAACAGCAGGATGAAGCATCAACTACTTCCAGCTTCTGTCTGAGATATTCAAAAGTCTCCCTGGGCAGTGGTTTTGTGAGAATATCAGCAACTTGTTCTTTAGAAGGAACATACTCCAACTTGACCTTTTGTTCAAGCACTTGTTCCCGGAGGAAGTGATACTTGATTGGAATGTGCTTGGTCTTTGAATGCATGACTGGATTCTTTGAAATGCTGATTGCACTTGTATTATCACATAAGATAGAGACAGGTGGAGTGCAAGTGATTTGAAAATCCTGCAAGGTCTGCATCATCCAAAGAAGTTGTGTGCAACAAGATGCCGCAGCCACATATTCTGCTTCAGCTGTAGATAAAGCAATCGAACTCTGTTTCTTGCTGAACCAAGATACTAATCTGGAACCCATGAAGAATGCACCACCACTTGTGCTTTTCCTGTCATCCACACTTCCGGCCCAATCTGCATCTGTGTAAGCATGAAGAGTGAGATCTGTATCTCTAGGATACCATAGGCCATAGTTTTGAGTCCCTTGAAGATACTTGAAGATTCTTTTGACTGCCTGAAGATGAGTTTCCTTTGGGTTGGCTTGAAATCTTCCAACAATTCCTACTGCATGCATAATGTCTGGTCGGGTACCTGTCAAATAAAGCAAACTCCCAATCATGGATCTATAAGTTGGTTGATGAACTGCTGCTGATTCATCATTTGTACTGAGGCTGCATCCTGTAACCATGGGGGTACATACTGGCTTTGAATCTTCCATGCCATACTTCTTCAAGATCTGCTTGAGGTACTTGGTTTGAGACAAGAAAATACCTCCTTCATTTTGTTGGATTTGCAATCCAAGAAAGTATGTCAATTCTCCAAGTAATGACATTTCAAATTCTTTCTGCATAACCAAGGCAAAGTTTTGACTCATAGCCTCTTCATTGCTGCCAAAGATAATATCATCTACATACACAACAAGTATTAGCAATTTGTTATTTTCAACTTTCATATAGAGATTGCTATCTGCTGATCCTTTTGAAAAGCCTTGTTGGTGAAGATATTTGTCCAACCGATAGTACCAAGCCCTTGGAGCTTGTTTGAGACCATAGAGAGCCTTTTTCAATCTGCATACAAGGTTTGGATCATTCCCAAGAATGAAACCATCTGGCTACTCAATGTATACTTCTTCTTCTAAGTCTCCATTCAGAAAGGCTGATTTCACGTCCATTTGAAATACCTTGAAGTTTTGAAAACTTGAGAGAGCAAGGAACATTCGGATGGCCTCAAGTCTTGCAACAGGAGCAAAGGTCTCTTCAAAATCTATTCCTTCTTTCTGTGCATACCCTTTACAAACAAGTCTGGCCTTGTTTCTAATTACTTCTCCATTTTCATTCAATTTATTTTTGAAGACCCATTTTGTCCCTATGACATTCTTATCTTTTGGTCTAGGAACCAATTCCCAAGTGTTGTTCTTTTCGATCTGCTCAAGTTCTTCATCCATTGCTTTGACCCAACATTCATCTTTGCATGCCTCTTTCACATTTTGTGTTTCAGTGGAAGAGAGTAATGCCAAATAGCTTGAAGCTTCTGCAATTGTTCTTCTTGTTTGTACTCCTGCTTCTTTCTGTCCCACAATCTGAGATTCTGGATGATTCTTCTGGACATATCTGGATGGAGTCTTCTCTTCTATTCTTGTCTGCTCCTCTGGTTCTTCTTGAGGTTCTTCTTCTTCTTGAGGTTCTTCTTCATCATTCTGTCTTTGAGGGTAGCCTTCATCTTCTTCGATGTCTTCATGATGAACTTGCCTAGGAATGTATCCCTTCTCATCAACCACAACATCAATGCTGTCAACAATTCTGCCAAGTCTTTTATTGTAGCACTTGTATGCTTTGCTATGTGGAGAATAACCAAGAAGAATGCCTTCGTCTGCTCTTGGTTCAAGTTTGCCAAGTTGCTCATCAGTATTCTTAATATAACATTTTCTCCCAAAGATTTTGAAGTGCTTCACCGAAGGAGTCTTACCACACCAGAGCTCATGAGGAGTTTGAGTGCTGTTTACTCGGACATTTGTTTTGTTGAGAATAATAACCGCAGCATGTGCAGCTTCACCCCAGAAAGTTGCGGGAGTACCTGACTCATCAAGCATAGCACGAGCCATTTGTTGGATTGTTCTGTTCATTCTTTCCACAACTCCATTTTGCTGAGGAGTTCTAGCTGTAGAGAATTCTCTTCTTATCCCATGTTCTTCACAGAAATCAAAAAATTCATTCGAGGTAAACTCCCCACCTCTGTCAGATCTGAGGCACTTAATTTTGTGTCTTGATTCATTTTCAGCCAAGGCTTTGAAGGATTTGAATTTTTCGAATGCTTCATCTTTGTGCTTCATAAGTCCTAACCAGACAAACCTGGAGAAATCGTCAATGAATAATATCAAATATTCTTCTCCTCGAGGTGTTCTTTTTCTAAATGGACCACATGTATCTGTATGTACTAGCTCAAGAGGCATGCTAGCTGATCCTTCATTCTCAGGAAAATTAGTTCTGGTTTGCTTTCCAAACTGACATGATTTGCATATGGTGTTGTCTGGAATTTTGATATCTGGAAGGTCACGAACTGCCTGATATTTGCATGCTTTCCTTATTTGTGGAAAGCTTAGATGCCCCAACCTCCGATGCCATAGCCAGTGTTCATCATTCTTGCTCAAATAGCATTGTTGTTGTCTTTCTTCAAATATGTATAGATTATTTGGAGTCCTTCTTCCTTTGATCACTGTTTCACCTGTATCAAGATCACGAACACAACATCCATTTGATCTAAATATTACCTATGTTCCTTGATCGCACATCTGACTGACACTCAGAAGATTATGCTTCAATCCATCAACATACAAAACATTTCCAGCTTTGACCTTCTCTTTCAACGGAGCAACGCCTTTTCCTTTTATGGCTGCAGAGATATCGTTTCCAAAGGAAACTTTCTTTCCCTTTTCTAATGCGGTATATGACTCAAGTTTTTTTTTGTCCCCTGTCATATGCTTCGAACATCCGCTGTCAATGTACCATAGACTTTCTTGACCTTCTGCATAAAAGGCTATCCCACATCTTTCTGGTTGCGGTTCCTTTATTCTCCATGTTCTGACATTTGAGGTTTGTTCCTTCTGAGTTGTCTTCCAGAACCTGCTCCTGCATTCAGAGTCTTCATGACCAAAGTTATTACAAATAGAGCATTCAACTTCATTTTCAAGAATCAAAAAGTTGTTATAAGTCCTTTTCATGGTCCCAGTCATACTTCTTTGCTTTTGAGCTTCTCTAGTCATGATTGTCTTGTAGGCAACACATTGAGCTGCTTTGTGACCGAAGTTATGGCAAGAAAAACATTGGCCATTAAAGAAATTTCTCCGATAATCAGATCTATCATCCAACCGATTGTAGCTTCTATTGACATCCATTCTTGGTGCAAATTGGGAAGATTTTACCTGTGGCTGATTGTAGCTTTTGTTTGTCCTTAAGGCAACTTGTCCCCGAATTTCTTGATAGTCTTTATTTGTTCTTGAGGTAAACTGTCCCTGATTCACCTGATGACTTTTATTTGGTCTTTGCTCGCTCCTCCTTGCTGCATCAAGATAACTTTTAGAGGTAGAAGCTTGAGATGTTTCTCCATTATATCCCATACCTGTCTTGATCAGAGGAGAACGCTGCACATTGATAATCTCATCCAAGGTTTCAGATCCTTTAACAAATTTAAGATTAATCGCTTTTGTTTTCTCAATCTCCTTTCTAAGACAAACAATCTCACATTCCAATTTTTCAAGATGTTTTTCCTTTTCTGCCAGTTGACATTGTAGAGAATCAATAATAGCACTTTTCTCTTCTAAGCAAACTTTGAGATTATTCATTTCTTCACAAAAGCCTTCTACATCTATAGCATCCATGTAGTCATCATCTTCAAAAGCCATTAAAAGTTTATATCTATAACCCTGTTCATCTTCGTCACTATTTGAAAGACCATCACTATCTTCATGAGTGTAATAGCTTTTCTTCTTTTCATTCTGTTTCTTGTTCCATTTAACAGGTTCCTTTCCCTTGTCATTCTTATCTTTGTGAGGACATTTGGCAGCATAATGATCTACTCTTCCACAAGCAAAGCATTTAAAAGGTAACTTACCTCTGAACCTTCCAGAACCCCTTTGAAGATTTCTGACAAAATTTGATTCTTCTTCTTCATCTTCTAGCACGTGACTTGCTTCATAATAATCTTCTTTTCCTGAAGCCTTGAAAGCAGCTTCTCTTCTGTCTGATGGACCTCCTTTTCTCATTTCATAAGCAGTTAGAATTCCGTGAAGCTGAGACATAGTAAGAATTCGTAGATTTTCTTTTTCTTCTATTGTAGACACTTTAGATTCAAATTTGGGGGACAATGATCTTAGAACCTTTTCAACCACAATAGCCTCTTTTATTTCTTCACCCAAGTTTTTCATGCAATTAACAATCTCATCTACCCTAAGGAAATAGTTAGCCACACTTTCATCATTATACATTCTGAGAGTCTCATACTTAATCCTGAGAGTTTGAAGTTTAGCACGCTTTACCTGTTCGTCTCCTTCATAGCTCGTGACAATTTTGTCCCATATTTCTTTTGCGGATTTATAGTGCATTACCTTCATGAATTCCGATTGGGATATACATCCTAATAGGGTACTGACTACTTTCGCATTTGTTTCATACTTCTTTTTCTCGGCTGCATCTGTAGGAGTAGCTGAAGGAAAAGTGTAGCCTGTCTCTACGATGTCCCAAACTTCTGTACCAAGAGATTGAAGATAGGTAGTAACTCTTACCTTCCAATAATTGAAGTTTGTCCCATCAAAAACCGGTGGCCTGATTGATGGTTCTCTCTCGTTGTTGCTCATGATGAACGATCTACCTTCAAGCGATCAAGCTTCTCTGAAGGACCTGCTCTGATACCAATTGTTGGAAATAATACTGAGAGGGGGGGTGAATCAGTATTATCAGATCAATAAAACTTTTTCAATACTCAGAAACATATACGCTACTTCAGTTAAGTGAACCAGCGTGTACACGCTACTGTGTCTAAAGCAACCAGCGTATAACCAGAAATCTTATGATTCAGTTAGTTTATCTTCAGTAAATGCATCATGACATTATTAACCATATTAAAAGTAAACAGAACAGATCATCACACAAAAGCCACACACATGAACACCATGATATAAGGTGGAAACCCAATGTGGGTGAAAACCACCTGCTGCAAGTCGTCTCTATCTTTCTTTAATAAGAAACTTCAGTTTAAAATCTTTTGTACTGGTGCAGCCTTATACCAGTACGCAGGCTACAACCTGCAGAAGGCTACAACCTTCTCTCGTTTTCCAAACTCTACTGGAAGGGAGCTCCAACCCCCTTTGCTCTTGTACTAGCTAAGATACTAGTACGTAGGTGCTGGCCTACAATCTTCTTTCCTTCAGGTACCACTTTTCATCAATTTTCAGACTGGATACTCCTGAAGCACAACATTTCAATCTGAAGACCACGATTCATTCACTTTTCATAGCAAATCATAGAAGCACAAAACAACCAATACTAGCATCATCAAACTTTGAATCACTGAACCACTGAAACCCTGTCAACACCCAGTCACCAGAACACAGAGCAGACTACAGAACCCTGCAATAACAGACAGACCCAACTGCAACCCAAAAATTAAGCTTCAAAAGATATACGCTACTTCAATGAAACAAACCCGCGTATACACGCGCTTTTACCGAAGCCAACCTGCGTACAGATCTAAAAATAATTTCTCATAACTTGTAGCCGTACCAGTCATCAGTCATACTCAGAACATAACATTGCGTCAGTATGCAGATCTAAAAATATGCGTAATCAACCATATACCGATAGTTCATTTCAAACAATTTGATCCCGATCTATCCTTCCATCAACCGATGTGATCTCTCCTTAGCTCAAATCAAGCAATGTATCATCAACCCAGAACCTGCATACTAGATCTCTTTCTTCATTAGATATTCAAGACTTTTTCGATACACTAGCCTAATGATCTTCTTCTCCTTATATAGCATTAGGCCCTCCTCAATACCACGGGCCAAAACCATAGTAATACAATACCATCAACTTCAAAACTCGGGATCAACATGACTGTCGAGATACCTTGGTCCAAAAACATAGGCTCAAGTACCGAGGACTAACTACCACGGACCAAAGGGAAGCTTCTCGACATGTACGCTCTTTTCTGTTCATGAAACTGCGTGTATACGCGACTTCGTATATAGCGAGCCTGCGTATCCGCGACTTAGTATATAGCGTACCAGCGTGTATACACATCTTGGGCTTAATGAACCTGCGTATATGAGATTTCTCTTCATTCTTGTAGTCTTGACTGAGATCTGTCATCAAAGAGAGTTGCCATCAAGGACAACACCTGTACCGTAGCGCCACACCTGTGCCAAAATGCCAACAAATATTGAATCATAGAACCATAATCATAAATTTTCAATCAAAGATAAACATCATTAGGGTTTCAAGTTAGAACCAAGGAGCTACTACATTCCGAAGATCAATATGAGGAAGTTTGATGGTAATAACCATGTAACATGGATATTTTAGATGGAGAAATGCTTTGATCTACACCAAGTGGAATGCATACAAAAGGTATATATTACATCCATGTTTTTAGGAAAAGACCAACATGTATGGTATTAATGGATTTATGAAAGGAAAAATGATTTTGTTATATCTTGGTTCATTTTTATAGAGGAGTTGATAACGCAATATGTGGATATTAAAATCAATAAATTCTTCAATTAATTGGTAAATATTTAACAAAAAGGCCCAATTACATAACACATTCAATAATTCCAAAACTTGAGTCTTACAATAAAGAATATTTTAGAGGATAATTTGTTAGACCTATTTATGGGAACTTTAAAGGAAAGCATCCAACATGTGGTGCATGTCAGTGAATTCAGTTGTCCTATAATTCTGTTACATTTAATTTATCAATATGAGTTGGTAAACTTGTGAGGTCCAAGCATAATATGTGCAGAGTCAAAGTTAGATTGGTGGTCATTTCTGAGTCAAAATTAACAACTAAGTTTAGGAAGCATGAAGAAAAACTTTTAATCACACTGACTTAACTTAAGAATACTTCAGATTGGGCATATAATGGGATTTCTAACAGAAATCCAAGTTCTCTGCACAATAGTGTTCAAAATGTCAAGCTTTTACTCAAATACTAGGAAATAAAAATGATCAAAGGGGTTTTTAATCAAAGAGTCTGAATAATGCATTAGGGCCTTCCTTGTTAGTGGAGGAAAGTGGACACTCTGATAGTCTTTTAATCAAATTAGTTAATCTAGAGCCAATACTAGTTACGAGGACGAGAATGCAATACGAACTTCCCCATCTATGAGAATGAAGATGAATAATCACTCATAGTCTTCTAGTCATGCCTTTTACTAGCATGTTCTCCAACCATCACTCTATTTTAGGAAAGTAGTAAATGAAAGAAGGGAACTATGGTTTTTGAAAAATTCAAGGTAAAAATGCAAGTCCTAAAGAAGTTGGGAGTCCTCTTCTCCTAGAAAATTGGTGAATGACACTCTCAATGACTTGGTTACTTTGACCAATTAGGTTGATTTTTAAACAAGAACTGACCTATGATAATAAAAAATAAAAAAATGACACTAAAATCTATGGCTATGGGTAGATATACAAATTCAACGATGCAATGGAATTGTCACATAGCTTATCAAATGCAAGTATGATATTTATGATAATCAAACCAATGGAACCTAAATATATCTAAGTTAGTCAAATCAATAATATATCTAATTAAATCAAGGTGTATTAATCAAACTTAAATATTTCTATTCAACATATACTATGCTAACTAAGTTTAAAATAAATGACTAGGACTAGTGACTAGTCACTACAAACTAGTATCTAACTAGTATTTATAGTAACTACAATACAAACTAGGATCTAACTAGTGTTTATGGTAACTACAATATCAACTCAAATTATTCAAATAATAACTAACTAATGATCCTTAAATCTATTTAAACCTTCAACAAATAATGTTTTCCATTGATATAAGATGAAACAAGTATGGCTGCCATGCAATTTAATATCACTATTATGCAAGATTGAAAGAATATGACTACTTATGCTAGTTGTCTTATGTTAATTAATGAGATGATAAAACTCTATTATTACAACATTAAGAGCTCTAGAAAGTGAGTATTATAGTCCTAAAACAATTAATAAAGAACACTTATATACAACGGTTCAAAACTAGTTTTTAGATCTATCTACACTATGTCCAAAGAGCTAGTTTCATAACCATATTTAAATATGAATGTACATGGATGTAGCTAGTGGAAATAAACATGGAAATATAATGAAAAACAATATAAAGTAGCAAATATTTACCATGATATTTTCACAACAAGAACATGGTGTACTAGCTGAAGATATGGGGGTCCTCCATAGCTCAAGCAAGTATGCCTATCTTAAAACCAAATGTTGGATCATGAAAAGAATTCCATGTATTGTTTAAAAATACTAACAATATGTTTTAAATCTAATTCTAAGCTTCAAATTTGAATTCCGAGTTCTCAAGCAAAATTACATATAAAAACAAGCCATGTTTTCTTGCATTTATAGGCAAAAAATTAACCAAAAATTAAAAAATCCTTGGTTCATACCACGATCTAGGTGGATATTGGTGGCCAACACCTATTTCACTTGGATGCCCAACATTGTTTCTTTCAGTTTCCTTTATCGTAGCACAATTTATTATTTTTGGCAGTTTTTCGATTCATAAACTTTCGAAGCTATTTTGAGGCCCTAAACGACATTTCTTTGGAAAACAGGAAAACCCAAAAGATGTAATAGGGGTTTGTAGTTAAAAATTTTATTCCTCGGATAGATATTTCTAACGAGGTGTCATACACGTCAAACAAAGATCGTATGCCTAAGTTACGACCCTAGGAAGTTGGTGTACCAATTAACCCCAACGAGGCCCACAAACTTATGGCGCTTCATCTCCCAGGATTAGGTTTTTGGATGTTTGGGGTTTTCCCTTCTTTCTCAATAATAAAAAGGCCTGAAAGTCTCATTGTAACATAGTTCAAAGGATGTAGCCACCACATCACTTCTCAGAGATAAGCTACAATCTCTTGAGCTAGTTTATTTCCTTTCTGCATGTAAACAATTTTTTGTATTTTGTTATCAATGAATTGAAGTTCAATTTTCATTGTAGCTCTATGTTTCTATTTAATTATGTATTTCATTTCATTCTTGCATAAATCTGGATCAATGGTATCAAAGTAGGTTTCTCTTTGTTTGTTTTTCTGTGCATGTCCCCAACGAGGTCGGGGTATAAGGAGTTAAGGCTTAAACTAGTTGAACCTTTGCAAGACCTGCCTTGCTGAACCCAACAACCTCCCATGGTGGAAGAAAAGAAAGATCATGGAGCAGTATATCCTTTCAAAATATTGCTCGAAGAAGCCCTTGAGTGTAAAGGAATCAAATGATGGACAACTTTGCCTAGATCCTTCGGTGGATGCCCACAGGCGATGTACCTTCATCCAACAGCCACACAGGAGGAACCACTCCCTTTAAGGTACAAGTAAACTTTGGCATTCCCATATTTCAGGTCTAGATAGATGCAAATGCCATAGATAAATCGTTAAATTTGTTGGAAGGATGCTTTTCGGTTCATGATTTTTCCAGTAGGGAAAAGATTACTTTTTCACTCCTTTAAAGTTGTTGGCCTATGTCAAAGACTAATGGGAAACCTACTGTAAGCAAAGGGACAAGAGGGAACCTAACTGTTTTCCACCGCACCCAATTGG